>CM046295.1:22617132-22982888 GCA_025267735.1 Mactra quadrangularis | reverse complement strand
TTCGGTAAAGCATTATTATATGGTAGACAACAAAATTAACATTTGTTTTCTTATTTCCTTTTTGTTCGAAAATTAAAAACATATTATTGCTTGGTTTTATTTATAGCATTTTTTACTGTCGACATCAGTTTTTTTTTCTGTTTTTGGTTAGAACATTATCTATTTATTTGAAACACTTTTATATGGTAGACTACAAAATTGATATTTGTTTCATTTTTACTTTGTTTTGGTTCCAAATTCAACTTTTAAAAACATTTTTTAAATCAACTATTTTACTACAAGTACAGCATTATGATATGATAGACCTCAAAATTTCTTTTTTTTTTTGTAGAACAAATGACGTTTTCTAACAACATTTTGATATAGTAGACTCCAAAATTAGAATCTTCATGTGTTTTTTTTTGTTCCAAAATTAACATTTTAAAACATCGAATTTTTGTTCGAAAATCACGTATTTTATCATAACATTTTTAAAAGGTAGACTACAAAATTAACATATTTTCTTTTGTCTTTTTTGTTAAAAATCAACCGATTTATTATTACACTTTTTGTATGACATCTCAAAATAAACATATTTTCTTTTTTGTTTGAAGATAAACACTTTTATTGTAACATTATTATGTGGTAGACTACAAAATTAACATTTCATGTTTTTTTGTTTGTTCCAAAATCAACTTTTTAACATGGTTTTTTTTTTTTTGAAAATCATTTTTATTTTTGTTTGAAAATCAAGTACTTTATGATAACATTTTGAAATGTTAAACAACAAAATCAACATATTTTTTTTGTTCGAAAATCAACTAATTTATTTTTACATTTTGTAATGTTACACCTCAAAATTAATTAATGTTATTTTTTTTGTTCTTTTCTCTTTATGTTAGAACGTAATCAATTCTTTTACAAAATTTTGTTATGGTAAACTAAAACATTTAATTTTTTCTTTTCTATTCCAAAAATCAACCTTTAACATTTTTCTTGGTTTTACTTCGTATCAGTTTATACATGGGACAACAAAATTAACAATTATCCTACGTTTTGGTGCTAGAAAATAAAAATTTGCTGTATTACCATCTAAAAGGTTTGCTTACAGAATATCAACAATCGCTTTTTTTTAAATTTTATAAAGATTAAACTTAAACTGGCAAATGTTTAAATGAAACGACAACATTAAAGTTTAAATAAATTAGCATGAGACGGTCTATGTGATTTTTATTCATAAATGACTGTCCATACTTTTTATGCATGAGACGGTCTATGTGATTTTTATTCATAATGACTGTCCATATTTTTTTTATTCACGAGACGGTCTATTTGATTTTTATTCATATATGACTGTCCATATTTTTATTTTCAATCATTTGCCGGTCTATGTGATTTTTTATTCACATGGGACAGACCATATTTTTATTCATATATGACTGTCTATATTTTTATTTTCAATCATTTGCCGGTCTATGTGAACTTCTATTCACATGGGACAGACCATATTTATTATTCATGAGACGGTCTATGTGATTTTTATTCATATATGACTGTCCATATTTTTATTTTCAATCATTTGCCGGTCGATGTGATTTTTTATTCACATATGACAGACAATATTTTTTATTAATGAGACGGTCTATGTGATTTTCATTTATTTATGACTGTCAATATTTATATTTTTATTCGTATGACTGTCCTCGCTATCTTTTCATAAAAACAAGAATGTCCGTCATGTCTTAATGTTTGATTCGTAAATAGGACAAAAAGTTTTGGAAGAAATTTTTTTTCTTTTATTAATGTTCGGTTTATATTATTATATGTATTCAAAAGGTAAATATTATCATTCTTTTAGGCTATGTTCAAATTCTAGAATCACAAATCTATACATACCTTTTAAATAGTTTAATTATTAATATTTCCGTGAGCATTCCGATATCTTTTTTTCAAATTTTGTCCTAAAACAGATACTCATTTAATTGAAATGTTTTAACGACGATTTTTTTTACACTTTTTGGAAAAATAAAAAGAAAATATAAACATTTTGTTTAAAATTAATATAAAATTTTCTGAAAATGTCTACATTGTACCATAAGAGATTTTTAACTTATAAACATTTTTTTTCACCCAATCTACCATAGAACTTTACGTATTTTTACAACTTATAAACTTTTTTTTGGAAAATTCAACCATAGAATATAATTTGATTTATAAACAGTATTTAGAAAAAAAATTACCATTAAAGTAAAAAAAATCAAATTGATAAACACAATTTTTGGAAAGTCTTCCATAGAAGATTTTTCAAATTAATAAAAAACAATTGGAATAATTTACAATAAAAGTAAAAATACAAAAACTCAAACACATTTTTGGAAGTATACCATAGAAGTATTTATTTTTATTCATAAACAATTTTATGGAAAAGTTTATCACAGTTGTAAAATTATTTTTGGTTCATATACATCATTTTCGAAAAGCCAAAGAATTTTTTTTTCAATCTATGAACTTATGTTTGGAAAATCTACTATAGAAGCATTTTTTTTGTAATTATAAACATATGTTTAGGAAGTCTCATAAAAATAAAATATAATTTAAAAACATACTTATGCAAAGGTCTACCATAAAATAATACTTTCTAATTTTAAAACATATTTTTTTAAAAACTAGATTCTACCATAGAAATATTTTGTTTTAATTTATTAACTTTTTTTTCTATTGAATTTGAAATATTATCTTATAAAATATACATTTTAGAAAGTCTAATATAGTATTGTTTTAATGGTAACATAACATATTTTGAAAAGTTAACCATAACAGTTTTTTTTTAAATTTATATAGTGTTTTTTTAAAAGTCTACTTAGAAGTGTTTTTTTTTAAATTTGTAAACATTCTTTATTTGGCAAGTCTTTTTTTAAATTTATAAACATATTTTTTGGCAAAGTCTACCATTGAAGTTAGGTATCAGTCATACATTTGGCCAATCTTCTTAATGAGTTCATTAAAAATAAAATAACTTCAAAAGTTGTCAGTTTTTGTTAATATTTATATAAACTGGATACAAACACGATCAATCTCCGTAAACAGAGATCCTGTTCTACTCGCGTTGTCGTACTGGATCTCTACTTAGTCAATGCAAGGTCACGTCGAGATGAACTTTGTGGCGACCAATCAATGCGTAGCTTTCACCTAGACGAAAACACTATCAATCACATTTTGATTTCGTAATTTCTATTTTTAGACCAAAGTTTGCATGCAAATTTAACAGCGGTATTATTCACAGTCTGCGATTGGGTGGCTCATTTCAAATTGCGTGACGTAGACTGAACAAAATTTTTCCTTTGATTATGAACGTAAAACGTGACAGAATTACATTATTTGTGTCGCAGTGCTTATGCCATGCTTTGCTACTTAACCACTGCCAACACGTAAATCACGTGACAAAAAAGGCGCCCGCCATGAAAGCACCGCGGAAACACCCATAGTTTTACAAATTTATAATCAAAACTATTATTTTCTATCTTTGTGTACTTTGAACATCATAATTTATCACAAGAAGACTCAATTTATAGAAAATATTAAAATGTAAAAGAAAAGATGAAAAAAATATTCGGCTTTCTGTGGGACGAATGTACTTGTGATGAAAGTGGTTATTGATTTAATAAATGGAAATAACCGCTGTAGGGAGTTTGTATTTGTGTCTCAAGTTGTAGAATATGTTCTAGTATATTGGCACCGCCTGATTCTGTGTTTCAACAACATGTCGTCTGCTTCGTGCTTGAAATGAATCTGAGATTTCATCAGTAATCTGCTGAACTACATGTGTGTTGTCTTTATCTTACCACAGACAGGTTGAATATTTCGCTTCTATCAATCATATTTCAACATTTTATTTCCATCAGCAATAACATTTAAACATTTCATTTCCATCAGCTAATCACTTTCAACATTTTATTTCTATCAGCCAATCATATTTTAACATTTTATTTCCATCAGCCAATCACTTTTAAACATTTCATTTACATCAGCTAATCACTTTCAACATTTTAATTCCATCAGCCAATCATATTACAACAAACTATTTTACCAACCAATCAGATTAAATATCTACAACTTTCTATTTTAGGGGAGTTTAATGCCGTAACAACGCATTGTATAGGTCACATCATGGTGGTCAGTCAACCTTCTCACCGATCCTAGAAAGGTTAAATCAGGTAATAGGTGCGAACTTCCGTCAATGACTGACAACTGCCCTGCATGATTAAGCATCAGTGGTACATGTAGGAGGGAGAATGGCCGTAAAAATCATTTCATGACTTATCTCACCGACAGTATACCCTGTATGGGAATCAATCCCACTACCCCTTGATCAGTACACTTGTGTGCTATTAACTCGGTTTATTTACTATTTTCAACCAATCAAAACTCAACGAAAGACTTTAGCAGTATTGTATTTTATTTTCAAATTGCTATTTTGGAGATATACATATATGTAACAAATAAAAAGGGAGTCAAACAAAATCATTAACATTTTAAGTATGGCAATGGCTAGAGTTACGGTACCGTAACTCTAGACCCAGGTTCTAGAGTTACGGAAGTTCCGTAACTGTAGACAATCCTGGCAGGGTTGTCTAGAGTTACGGAAGTCAATTAACATGCATGTTTCAACTTTTTAACATCGAAAAAAAAATGTTTATATCCATTATTACTCGAAATAAACAAATATGTACCAACGTGACTTATCCAATTGTTATTACATCCGCCATTTTGGATATGACTACATTTACGGAACTTCCATAACTCTAGAACCTGGGTCTAGAGTTACGGTACCGTAACTCTAGCCATTGCCTTTAAGTATACCTAAAGACATTTAAAAGCAATGAAATCATTGAAGGCAATGTCCAGGAGCCTAATTAGACGAATCAAGACATTATTATGTTTTCAATAAGTACATGAACAAGGTCATTTACCATCTCGCTATGTACAGTGAATAAACATCAATTCAAACTGAAATAGGTTTTTCTATCTGTGCACAAAGTTTTTTTACACATTATTGCTGAAAAGCACGAACTTACAAATTAAATTCTATATTCTTAATTCTATGTTCTTTTTACACATATTTTCACTGCAACAGTGAAAGTTTGAGTGTAAAAAGTTTGAGTGGAAAAACCCAAATATTTGAATTCTGGACAAAGTATATTTTACATTCATACATAAAATTCGTTCAAAAAAGGGTATTTGTCCAGTTCAGCACACGTCTCGAGGACTGAACGAAACACTATTTTTACTTTTTATGTTAAATGGAGTTACAATAGCATATCGCTCAGCCTTCGTTCTGAAATTGGATCAACATAGAAAAACAATATTGAACCAATATCAGAGCAAATTCACATGTTTGCTGGTTGTGAAAAGAATGAAATTGGTAAATTCTCATTTTAATCAATTACTGACTTCACCCAAAATTCCATAGCTTTCAGCAAACAAATACTAACACAGTATGATGCCCCAGGTCCATGCAGTTATTGCAAACAATTAAGTCTTGATTGAGTCAAACTACAGGTCAATTAACAAGTGTACTAGATTCAAACCAGTATAGAATGAAAAGAAAGAGAAATATAGCATGGATGAAAGAACATAATTCTGAATTTCGTGATTAAAACAGTTTTATCTAATAAAACAACTCCCAGATACCAAAAAACCTAAATTTCAGGAGCCCTTTTTATCAAACGTAATACATGTGTGTATGACCGATTTCAGTCGTTAATAATACACCAAATATTAATAATTAATTTTTTATTAATTATAGTAAGAGTTTTCATAATATGCATCTCATAAACTATCTGAAAAATTCACCCATTGAACTATACAAATTTAGTTTAACTATCAACCTGTCAAAATATGTTATTTCACAGCCATTGTGCCCACTTGGTCAGCATTTTAAGGGTTCACAGTAAAAAAGGCATAGAAATTTGTAAGTTTTTTCAGTGAATTTTAAAATACTGAATAAAAAAGAAAATTGTTAAGATTTTTTTTAGTTTAGTGTTAAGGCCACATGGAATAAATTTTGCTTATGTGTCAATCATAATGACTGGTCAAAATAGTACTGTAAAAGAAAAAAAGTCAAAACTGGAGTGAATGGACAAAAATTTATGTCTGTATGTATCTAAGCCAAAGAATGGCAATGAAGCAAAAAGTGTTCCAAGTGTAGAGAAAGAACTAAAATTTAGGACAAAAAATAACAATGAAGCAAAAGATCCCCGATTTAGCGGAAAGGATCGATAATAAAGAGAAAGAAACAATACATCAATGTTGTATTACTTTTAACAAATCAACAACTTAGTAATACATGTATATAAAGATAAAATTGGTTTTTAAATTAAATTGTCTCGACGAATGAATCACACAGAAAAGAAAAATTCTCCATTTTATATGTCATTTAGGATAACTTGAGATAAATCTAAACGATATTCTATGTAACCAATGTCTCATGTTTTCCAGAGCTACAATTTTAATTTGTGTTACAAAAAATAAAGGTTAAGTTTAAAAGAATGAGGCACTTCACTAATACTTTTCTTTATTTAGTTGTGCTTTTGATTCATGATTTTTTATCTATTCACAATTGAACTGTAGTTGTGCACAACTTATTTATAACCAATGTGAGGCATAATGAACATTAATGGGGTTCAAGGTGGGGAATGTAAAGAAATTCAGAAAATTTTATTTATTGGAGTTAACGCCGTGTCAACACAATTTAGGTCATTTTACGGCATCCAGCGCACCTAACCTAGCTTTCCTGGACCATTGTCTATAACCAGTACTCACCTACCCTTCCACAAGGCTGGAAACTTCTCCATATTATCTAATCAATGGAGGAAAAATGACATTATTGTCAAATTTTCATGGGAGGGTATAACCTCCCCGGGTGGAATTTGAACCCACACCCCCTCGTGCACAAGTATCCAAATTCAGAAAAAAAATCTACCCTAACAAGTTCAGTGCTTTCAGCACTTTGATTTTCTCTTTTTTTTCATTCTTTATCCTAACTTTTATATCTTATTATTAGTACCTAGCTCAACTAATCAGATTTCCTAGTCATTTTTTTCTTTTTATCAGAATATACTTATGTGAGCATATCTCTGTGGAAACCGTCATCCAATCTAATAAAAAACAATAATTACCTCCCTTAGAAAACTAAAT
Source organism: Mactra quadrangularis (assembly GCA_025267735.1). Taxonomy (NCBI): domain Eukaryota; kingdom Metazoa; phylum Mollusca; class Bivalvia; order Venerida; family Mactridae; genus Mactra; species Mactra quadrangularis. The sequence continues at coordinate 22,975,712 of CM046295.1, read as the reverse complement.
TTTAGAACAGTTATTTCCCCTTCAATCTGATCACTAAGAAACAATAATAAACTCCCTTTAAAAACAAATATAAAGATAAGTTACCTCCCCTCAATCTGGTAGGAAAGAAACAATAATTGCATCCCTTGGATGACAAAAAATAGAACAGTTACCTCCCTTTCAACCTGGTTACAAAAATCAATAGTTGCCTCCCCTAACATATAATATGAAGATCAGTTACCTCCCTTTTCTGTGTAATTAAATCAAGAGACAATTTAACAAAAAACACTTGAAAAACATTTAAAATACTAATCAAAATAATAAAAAAAACAATTCTCTATTTAGAATTTCTACATTTTTAATAACCTATGGTATATAACTGTTTAAAAATAAAACCCTTTTGAAGGGAAGTGAATAACATAAGAATTCAACTAATAATAAGGGGACACACACAAACATAGAACATAGGGGTCAAATAAGGGGACATCATTGAAAAATAGTATTTGTTTATAGTGCTTCATTTTTCACAGTGCTTCACTCTGATTTTCAAAGTTTTTGATAGTTAGGGGTTTCTTAAGAGTTTTCTAGTTAACAGTGGTCATTTCAAATAATAAAGGGCCAATTGAAAAAGGTTATATGCAAATTTAAAATGATAAAGTCATTTAAAAATGGTAAGATACCAATTAAAAATAGTAAGGGACCAGTTGAAAACTTGAAATCCTCCTCGTACCCAGAGGTTATCAAAATTCTGGTTCTAACTTTAAAGCAACAATTTTGATAAGCTCTGGGTACGAAAATGCTTGAAAAAGTTTAGATGCCAATTGATAATAATAAGGGGTCAGTTGAAACGGGTTAAAGAAGTAAGCTGAAAATGGGATGATTCGGTCAGCAAGCACTACAATCAAACATTATTTTCAATTTGACCAAACAGTGCATAAGTCAACAAAATATTGAAAAAACAATGAGAACATAATGGTAGAACCTAATTCACTGGCTCTACACCATGTGACATTTGCTACTTCCAAAATGTTTCAATACAATTTTCAGAGCTTTGGAAAACATTGATATTTAAGTTGAAATCTATGAAGCTTAAATGTTCATTTGTTTTATTTCGTACCACAGGCCACCCGCACAGTGCTGAATAAAAAACAAACATACCTTAGGTTTAGAGCAAAAGGGTTTTAACTCACTCTTTTTTTATATTGAGTTAAGACTGTTTTCTGCTAAACCCGTGATATAATGTTTATTACTTAAAAATGATAATAGTGTTTTGGATTTGGTAAAGAAGACTGTGTGAGTTTTATCATATTTGTTTTTGTTAAAACGGCACACTATAAACAAAATCAGAATTTAAACATGTGCGAAATGGAATGTCTTATTAGGGTCTCAAAAGACCCTTAAATAGACTTTAAAAACATAAGGGATTCATCCAACAAAGTAAACTTTAAGGCTTATGAAAATGAATTTAAGGGCCAGTAGCTAAAATGTGAAACGTAAAACCTAAAGGGGCTAAAGTCTGAATCAAAACTAGGGGTCCAAAGAAGTGAAAAAATAATGAACTCTAAGTTATCAACAAGAAAAAAGCAATCATTTTTAATGTGTCCCGAAAACCAATGCTAATTTAAAAGCCTCAAAGCAAAGCTAAGCAAATGAAAATTACTACATTTTTTATCAAATGACATTAGAACAGCAATTGAAAAAACTCCAAATTATTCCTGGCCCTAGTTTCACAAAAATGATTTAATTTCATCAGTGAAAATTTAACTTGGCAAATGAGCTCAATTTGAATTTTTCATACAGAAAAGACATTTTTTTACACATTATTGCTGAAAATCAGGCAGTAAAGGATAATCCTTCAATAGACCCAATTCGGAACTCAAATTTGTGGATTTTTATGCCTGCGCACAGAAGTTACAAACAAAGTTTGTTCAAACATTATTGCTGAAAAGAACAAAATACTGATTAAATCCAAATGCTCTTTGTACACATATTTTCATTGTGACGATGAAAGTGTGTTTTTACAGCAGTGGAAAACCCCTAAATCTCAAATTCCAGATATATTCTATTCTTAGATCAGATTTTAATTTTTCAACATTTTGATGGTAAAATTTGTTTGAAAATTTAATGGAGCTTCAAATACAATTATATTCCATATCCTTATAACTTAATAGTTCACTGTATTAACAAACTGAGTTTTAAGCAGCATTTATTTAAGTCAATTGCCAGATTTTCCCCTAATAATTTTCAAACATCACAAATACGTTTGACTGTACATAGCTTTTATACTGATATGTAAAAACAATGGAAAATAATCACATTTTTAAATAGCACTTCATTGGTTAACAGAAAGATAATGTACATTTTTATTGGCCAATGAAGACACGCCTCCTTTTCTAAGGATACATCTCCATTTTTTAGGACACGCCTCCATTTCTAAGGACATGCCCATTAGACAAAACTGAACTGGCCAGCCATAATATCTTTTGTAGCTAGACAATAATTAATAACAATTTATAAAAATCAAAGTCAAAGGCAAAAGTCAAGGTCATTTCATGACCTATTAAATAAGTGGGTCAAGTTATGTTGTTAGTCACTAATAATTTAGAAATAGTACAAATCTAATTCCATTCAATTAATTATAACTTCAGTAAAATATGAAGCACTAAAATCTTATAAGTTAACAAATGACCTATGACCTATGCATATTGAGGTCAAAAAGTAACATTGACCTCAAGATATGCAGGATGTAAAATCTAACAATGTATAAAGGTCACATTAATGAACTTTGACCAAAAAACTGACCAAATATAAAATAATAACATTTGACCTCTTGACCTCAATAAATCAAGGTCAATGCAATGACTTTTATCCTTAATTAAAGGTCAAAACACGTCCTTGACCATAAGAAATACAATGTAGATACTATAAAGCTGTAAATACAGATATTGTATTAGTTTATAAAATGAATTTGACCTTAAAAGATAAAAAAGTCAAAGCTTGACCTTGGCCATAAAAAATTTGACCTTGACATATAAAATATAAAGGTCAAAAAACGACCTTGACCTTAACAGATAAAAGATAAAACATTAACATAACAAGTATTTTCTATAACACAGATATTTTATATAAGAATTATTCATTTTAACACAGATAGGTACAGCAGTAAAGGATCTAAAAGATTGGCCAAAGGTTTACTAACAATTAACAGGATCAGGACTCAAAATGGACTTGTTAAAGTTTTCACCAATTCATTTCTTCAATATAATTAGAAATTACTCAAAAAACTTAACTAAATAACATTTTTATTCAATTTGGTTAAATGACATGTCAATGCAAATTACTCCAATTTTACAACTAACAGCTCACCTAACCTAGCTTTCTGGAGATTTGTTTAAGGTCAATACTCACAATTCCACACGACTGATGGCCTCTCCAACATTTTTACAATTTCAGCAGTTTCCTGCGTATTGTTGCACCCAAGTCAAAAACTACATGTGTTTATATCTGTTTTTATTTTATTTGGCTTGGCGCCCTGTCAACACAATTTATGTCATTTTATGTGTCAAGCGCATCTAACCTGGCTTTCCTGGACCCTTATCTATAACCAGTACTCACCTACCCTTCCTCAACGCCGGAAACTACTCTATATACCTTATTAATAAAGGATAATTGAAATAATTGTCATATTAACATGGAAGGGTATAACCTCCCCGAATGTGATTCGAACCCCTACCCCTCGGGACAGGAGATTACGAGATTCCAAATCCCGACGAGTTACAAACTAGGCTATCGACCCGGGTTACCATTATTAACTATTGAAGAAAATGATGAAAACTACAACAAACACAAGTTGTTCCAGTCCCTGCTACAATGTCAGTAAGACACATAGGTCTGTTGATTACAGTTTTTTGTTATCTTAGAAAACATGGGAGACAAAAATATATCACAAAAGCATTCCAAGGACCGAACAACCGTCTTACTTGCTACGGGGGTATACAGGAGAATGGCCATAGAAAATGTTCCATGTTACTCCATCAATACAGTAGAACTTGGTTATAACATTCTCGGTTATAACATACACTCGGTTATAACATACCATTTTTCCTGGCCCAATTTTCATATTTTGTATATAACATACTTAGTATTCTATATGGATATAACATACCTCGGTTATAACATACCTTTTTTCTTTGGCCCAGCGAGTATGTTATATCCAAGTTTTACTGTACATGAAGGTACAGCCCCAGACCCCATTTTCTTCATTCCAGAGCAGTCATAAATATTAGCCACAAAAATGCATTTATAAATTGATGATATAAGACATAGCAAAAGTAACACGACGTATGATAGATTTAAGTATTGTGACTAACACATTAAAAAAATAAACTATTGCTTAAGAGAAATGTTCAGTGATGAAATATAAACCAAACACACTGCCCTCCTAAAGTTCCTTCGTTTGTTTGTTTGTTTTGTTGGGTTTAACGCCATAGCAACACATTTTATAGGTCATATAACGGCGGTCAGTCAACCTAATCACTCCTCCTGGAAAGGCTAAATCTCTGAATTTAACTGTTAACCAACTACTAAGCACATACTTTTGTCAGTGACTGACAACTGCCCTACATAATTTAAAATCATTGGTAGAAGGGAGAATAGCCGTAGAAATAATTTCATGACCAAACTCCAGGAAAGTATGCCCCGCGCAGGATTCGAACCCATGACCCCTTGATCAGTTGACTTGCGTGCTACCAACTGAACTTGCCGGGAGGGATTCTTAAGTTCCTTCATATATTTACAATTCATATTGTACTCAACAGAAGTTTTAAAAATGTGCAAGCAGTTTACTATTAAGTTATTTCAACTTTGCATTTCGAAATCAGAACATTTTTCTTATGGATATGAATTTACATCTATTTTTCAAACTTGATATTTGTTTATTAAGATACATTGACCATAGTCCTGGGGGCAAATAGATAGCGATGCTGCAACTAAAAAAATGTACCAATAGAAATTTTGCATTCTGCTTCCATTGCATTAATAATGAATGAAATAGTCAATTATATAATAATGAGGGACTTTAGTCAGTTATTTCCCCTTGTATACTCATTAAATAGGTAGGTCCTATTAGTTGGATTACTTGGATTTTACCCTTACTTTTCCAAGTCAATTTGCTAAAATCAATCTTAAAAAACTTTTTTGTAAATCATTCAATTTGTTTGAAATTCAAGATAAGTATTGTTAGGGTAAAGAACTATCTAAATTTCACCACTTCTGTTAATATCATTATTACCAAGAAATATATTAAATGAAATATTTTGTTATCTTTACATTAGAATTCAATGATAAAATCCGAGGATTCCAACTGTAAGGACCTACTTACCAATTGGATTGCTTCAGATTTTATCAGATAATTGACAAAAGTCCCTAATTGGTTAAAATTGAAATGGAAATTGTAGCAGTTTAATTAATTGTAATGTGAAGAAACTTTAGGAAGGAAGTGTAAAAAGAAACAATTACCAAAGTATTTAAAGTAAGCTGCTAACAGATCTTTGCATGGCCAACTTTGTACAAAACTATTAAAAAGAATTCAGTCGATATAACAAAACATTAAAACAATATTTAACAAAAAATACTTAAACACTTACTTTAAATTATCTTAACCCTATTAAAATTATTGTTCATTAGGTAAAATAATTTAATCCAAAATGTCAACAAAAATCAATTAAATAGAGGTTAACATTCAATTATTTTATCCAATCAAAAGAAAGGTAAAATAAACCAATCAGATGCCTTTAAAATTGATCACATGATGCACAGATTTCTAGCCAAAAAAACATAATTTTTAACCAATATAATGCATTGTTTTCTGTCAAACCAAGAACATTGCTTTTAACCATTAAAAAATTGTTTTTCAACCAATTAAAAGCATTGCTTTCTAAACAATCAAAAGCATTTATTTTTAACCAATCAAAACATTGATTTTCAACCAATCAAAAACCATTGATTTTCAGCCAATCAAGGCATTTATTTCGAAACAATGATATTCTACTAATCATAAACATTGATTTTCAACGAATCAAAAACAAGATTTTTCAACCAATCAAAAACAATGATTTTTAACCAATCAAAAAAACAAAGATTATTTAACCAATCAAAAACAATGATTTTTCAACCAATCAAAAACAATGATTTTGAACCAATCAAATGTTCCATAATGAATTGATATAGACTAAAACAGCAGAGACAAGAGTGTGATTCATTTAATGCAGACTTTACAATTTTATCATCAAGACAAAGTATTAAGAATTGGGGCATATGGACGTTAAAAAGTATGAAATGTACAACAGTTAAATCACAATGTAGGAATTTTGTTTTTGAAAAAATATATGTATACATTATGTTAAAGATTGAAATATAACAACACAAAAATGATAGTTGTATATACACATATTTACATGCACAATTAAGAACATTAAAACAAGGGCGAAGGAATATGCTAACAGCTTCGAAAACAAGACCATATCACTAAGTGATAAATATACCCCCTACGAATACTGTCCCAAAGTGACCTAGTCTGTAAACACTTATTGACCCAAATCTTGAAGAAAATGGAGAAATATTTATTTTTTACGCAAATCCAGTCAAACAGCACAATCAGGAGTGGCGAAATCTAAAAAATAATAATTTGTCCACAGACAAGTCAAACTGAAAAAATGACTTGTCCTGACCTTTTAATGCGCGACTTGGACAACTGAGAAAATTGATATAGCCACCCCTGCAGTACTCTGAAAATCTTTCAATATATTGCCTCATTAAGGGTCAATGTTCAGATGGCCAGACAGACGGCCAGACAGACGAATGGCCAGACAGACGGCCAGATGGTCAGGCCGAGAGACGGTCACACAGATAAACCTTATCGGGTTGAACAGACCTTATAGTTACTCCAACAAGCTCACTTCTGTAGTACAACCCCTCAAAACGTAGTTGAACAAGAAGAGGGTATAAAAAACATAAAATCGTATTTAGAATACTCATAAACAAATAGTTATAACAAAACACTCAGCTATGATATATTGCGGGACAAGCATTCAATAGTGTTTTTTTTCAAAATGTACAATAGCAATAACAACAACAACAACAAAATTAGATCTTTATAACAAAAAGTTCATCACCTATATAATGTATTGCTAGTTTTAAATTGTACGCAGCCTCGTAACTTTCCATGTTACGTTTCAACTGCGATAAGCACTATAATATTTAACAAATTATTTACATATCATTTTTTATAAACAAACAAACAAACAAAAAACGAAAACACGAATTTGGAAGCTAAACGAGTCTCAGTACGATAAAATTAACATAAATTGCTTGATTTTTATGCGTCTTAAAAACGTAGAAGGCTGAATATATACATTGTATATTTAACTGGAAACGCGGTCAATCACTAACACAGTTTAACTAAACATGATATACCGATAAAAAAACAAACCTTGACTTGTCACTGATTGGCCATCAGCTATGTAACTGTCAACCAATCATATTAAAGATCCTAGCTACAGTGCAATCCAGAAGTCCTTGGATCAAAATAAAGGGCTCGGCATTAAGGCCCCCCATTACTTATATTTGTGTTCGGGCACTTTGATCAATTTGGTTCAGACTTATAAAATATATTCATTTATTGGATTTAATGCCGTGTTAACACAATTTAGGTCATTTTACGGCGTCCAGCGAACCTAACCTAGCTTTCCTGGACCATTGTCTATAACCAGTACTCACCTACCCTTCCACAACGCCGGAAACTTCTCCATATTTTCTAATCAATGGAGGAAAATCGACATTATTGTCAAATTGTCATGGAAGGTTATAATCTCCCCGGGTGGGATTCGAACCCGCACCCCCTTGGCACGAGATTCCAAATCCCGGCGCGCTACCAACTGCGCAATCGACCCGGGTTGACTTATAAAATATGGAACTGGTTGTAAAGTCGGTTTTAAGTTGAGTCCTGATAATTAAGTTCTTACAAGTATTTGTTTCACCATTACAATGAAAAATAATCATTTGAACAACTTCTAAAATCGACATTAAGTAGTTTATATACGTGTGATTTGAATGTGGTTAAATTAAATAAAAACTTGTAATTATACATGTAGTAAAATAACAACATATGATTTAAGCTTGCTTTTATAACTACTAGTATAATTTATCTATAACTATAGTAAAATTACTAGTAATATGTATTTTCAATCTTCGTAAACAGCTAACCTGTAGAGCGTTGTCGTACAGGATCTCTACTTTCTCCGTGGAAGGTCACGCCGACATGAACTTTGTTCCGACATTAATCACATTTTGATTTCGTAATTTCTATTTTAGACCAAGGTTTGCATGCTAATTTAACAGCAGTATTAATCACAGTCTGCAATTGGGCGGCTCATTTCAAATTGCGTGACGTAGACGATGTAAACAAGTTATGTATCATAACATGTTGTCATGAATATTATGATGAGAAAATAGGTGGCCTGAACGTGACCTTTGTTTGAAAAAGGCCAGATCTAAATTAGCGAGTAGGCGAGCGGAAAATTTTAGATCGGGTTTTAATCAGATTGTATTTTAAACTTTTCTTAAATTTTTGTTTGTCCAAGAACTTTTGGAGGGCACTGCGTAGTCCAATTTTGTAACCAACAAAATCAATCCAGTCCTTATTTAACAAGAAATTACATCTAGAATCATGAATTAAAGAACATTCTAAATTCAGTCATTGCCTTTACCACTAGCCTGATATTTTGAGGCATTAGCCAGACTTTTCACATTAATCATTAAGGACAAATTCTCATCTAGCCTAACCATATGAAAAATGCTATATTCCTAATCAATTATCACAACTACTTGGCTTCTAGTTAGTGGGTTAAGGGCTTCAGGCAATGACTGTGATCTTTAAATGATTAGACCAGTCTAATTCAGTACAATTAAACCCAATGATAACAAACTTAAAACAACCGAAGTCATTTTTGCCAAACAATTATCTAATAATATGAATCTTACAGCTCTATGTGTCAAAAGAATTTTTCCTTTTCAAATTTTCAATGTTCCTACTCAGATATTGTTCAGCCAGTTTTTGTTCAATCAAAACTTCAACACTAGTGGTATCCTTTTCTGTAATTTCTTGTCCTTGGGGTTCATTATTTAAATTTTCCATAATAAAACTCTTCAATGTTTCGTTCCATTGATAATCTTCCCGAAGGACGGACTCATCACCAACCGAGTCAAACATAACAAACCCCGACCTACTTCTTAAATTTGTACTTAAATCATTGAAAGGGTTGTCATTTCCACTAGGATCAAAATTCCCAGCAGTTTGTAAGAAAAAATCTTCATTTTCAGAATCAAAATTAGGGTCTGAGCTATTTTTAGACTCAATACCAGATGGAAATCTATTTTTAGACTCAATATCAGATGAAAATCTATTTTTAGACTCAATATCAGATGGAAATCTAATTTTAGACTCAATTTCAGATGAAAATCTATTTTTAGACTCAATTTCAGATGAAAATCTATCTCTAATATCAATATCAGACGAAAATCTATTTTCATTATCTCTATCAGATAAAAATCTATTTTTAGACTCAATATCAGATGAAAATCTATTTTTGGATTCAATTTCTGTTGAGAATTTATTTTTAGTATCAGTATCAGAAGAAAATCTATTTTTAGATAAAGATCTAGAAATATCATCTGACAGCTCCATCTCATTAAGATCAGAAGAGGTTGGTAAACAGTAAATACTTTTAATCTGGTCATTGACAATTTTACTTTGACTCTGAACTGAAATTGCAGTAGGACTGGACTCCATCTTTGACTGCTTTATTAAAACTGAATTTGGACTGGACTCCATCTTTGACTGGCTTACTGAAACTGAATTTGGACTGGACTCCATCTTTGACTGGTTTATTGAAACTAAATTTGGACTGGATCCCAATTTTGACTGGTTTATTGAAACTAAATTTGGACTGGATCCCATCTTTAACTGGTTTATTGAAACTGAACTTTGACTGGTACACAAAAAAGGCTTTAAATGAGCATGCTGTAATTGAGATTCATTGTTGAAGGGTATTCCAAACGGAGGAATATTTCCTAAGATGCAATGGTTACTTATTCCGGAATTCTTTACAGGAAAATCAGAAATAATACCACAATTGCTACTAGTTGGAGTGGACAAAACATTACTTAAACTAATCACATGTTCAGAACAAGTAGAAGAAGGACACCCTAATATTTTTGAATAATTAGTAATAAGGTTATCAACTTGCAGAGATTTTTTGGTATTTTCCGAATTTCCTCCGAATGTTTCCAAGGTATCCATTGATTCAATATCAGTATTGTAATCAATATCCTGTAAGTTATAAACATTTTTAAAACAATCTTTATAGGCTTGCTGAAAATCATCAGTGGACAAGTTCAACGAATTTTCATCATCATCATCAATGTCACTTACGTCAGCATTAAAACATAAAGCACTATTCGAGTTATTGCTAAACAAATTTGAACTCTTTTCATCACAGTTGTAGCTCTTAGTAATCTCTCCATCCGGGACATCTGTCATATTATTAGTTCCAGTTATTTCTTCTTCAGTAGTCTGCTTCAGATTTCTATCATTTTTAGACTGTGTCTCAATTTTTTCATCACTTTTTATACTCTTCACTTTGTTATTTCTAGAAGCAGTCTGTAGTATAAGACCAGTTCTAGACTGTGTCCCCATTTTTCCCTCCCCATAGTCACTCATTTTGTTGTTGATTTGAGAACCAGCCTGTATTATAGGACCAGTTCTAGACTGTGTCCCCATTTTCCCCTCCCCATAGTCCATCATTTTGTTGTTGATTTGAGAACCGGCCTGTATTAAATGGCCAGTTTTTACTGCACCATTGAGACATGTATTTACATTAGAACTATTTACACAAGTCAGTTTTTTATTACCCAAACCCCACAATTCAGCACCAGTATTTTTATATGCTACTCTACTAACACTATTAATACTTTGACCACTACCATCAACGTTATCAGGAAGTTGTTCAACTTCCGATTCAAAGTTCATTGAATCATAATTTGACTCAACATGGAGTACGCTCGGCGCACTTGTTTCATGTCTATTTCGACAACTTTTGAGTTTATCATCAATTTTTAGAATGTCAAACACGTTTTCATTATGTTTGAAACCCAGCACATCAGAATTCAAAATCTCATGTTTACTATCCGCTACATTTGCAATGCATAAAGTTTGCTCGTCAGCTTTTGCAGAATGATCTGATTTGCTGATGTTTTCGTTAGAACATGTTCTCTTATTTTGACCAACAAATTTAAAAGAATCCAGCATAGACACTTTACTACTAGGTATAATGTCAAAAGAAAGTTTGCTTGTTAAGTCATTTTTATATTGATTTTGTCGTCTGCTCAAGATGTCCTCTAATAAACTATCAAAAAACTTATTATCATCGGGCTCATTTTTAGGCATCATGTTCTGGGCTTTGCTTACTTTACTTACATTATCTTTTAAAGCCCCTTTTGCTTGATATGAAGGGCTACGCCTCTTAATGTTTGAATCATCACAAATAAATTCTAAATCGTCACTTTTCAAAGTATTAACTTGTTTCATTTCAGATTGAATTTTTTCTTTGTTGTTTGAAACGACACAGTGACTTGCATTTTTTCCACCAACAGCAGAAACAGCAGCTGATTGGCTGATTACACTAGTTGAAGAGTTCTCAAGGAAGATAACTTCATCAGAATCAAACGGCAATTGTAACACTGGCGAACTTACTGAAGAGTTGCTACGAAGACCTCGAATAGATCGTACATCGCAGAGTTGTTCGTCTGACCCCGTTGATGATGACATCACAGAGGAGTCGGTCAAAGAGTTGCCATGCTTATGTGGGTACATTCTGACCTTATTAAAACAATTTTGAGTTTTGCAAATCGGTATCCTTGACAACGACCTTGAGTTTGAAGCACTTCTTTTATTATCAGAAGAAATGGTAGATTTCCTACTCACAAGGTCATATCTTTCTTCCAACCAGTGAGAATTTGAAGGCGTTACCGAATCATCCAATGGAATTGCATCTTTTGAACAACCATCCATCCAGAGGCTAACCTTTCGTATGGCCTCAATGCATTCTTTACTTTGAGGTTTTTCACATTCTAACTTAGGAGGTATTCTGTCTTCAATGAATTTAGAATCCATCTTTTTAGAAGTACTTGCCGGTTTTACATCAGACGCAGTTAAATCAAACACCATGTCATGTTTCTTAGCAAGGGAAGTCACTCTAAGTGAATCAGATGAATAACCCGGGCCAAAGTTGTTCCCCTTCCTTTTGCAAGCACATTTGCAATCATAATCATTGTTGACAAGTAAACTTGCAGCAGGCGGGTCTCGAGATGCTTCAGGAATATCAATCGGGCTTTCAGGAGAAAATTTGCCATAAAGCGAGTGTGATTTTGATCTAACATGTGAATTTTCTAAATTATCTCGATCAGTAGATGTTAAGTTAATGCTTTTCTTGCGTTTATAAAGAACTCGTTTGTCTAATGACTTGTAAGCAAAGTTCTCCATGTCGTTTTCCATCGAGTCATTAAAAGAATAAATATCTGCAAGGTCATTACTTTTGTTTTCTGTCTTCAGCTTCTTCACGCGTTCACCATAACCGGACTTTGATCTTTTCACACCATGATTAGAAAACAGAGGTTTTTCAAATCTACTTTTTACATTCTTGTAGTTATTTTCTTCACTTTTGGATCCATTTTTATCATCTTTAGGTTCATCGGCAACCATTTTGTAAGAATCTTTGTCAGCCATCTTGTTTAGAGACATTTCATTCATCATTTTAAAAGAATCAAACGAATATTTAACTTTATCTTCATTGTGATCATCATTTTCAGCCACTTTGTAAATCTCCCCAAACTTCTGACCCATATTAAAGCCTTGTATATGTTTATTTTTTGTACAACTAATTGAATTTTCTGTATTTTCCGACTTGATTGCACAATGCTTCAGTTGATCTTCGAATTTTCCAATAGAATTTTTTTCTCCTATCAGTTCTGGAGAAACAGGAGCAGACGACATTTTTAATTTTGTTTCAGAATTTGCAGCAATTTCTGTACCATCAAAATCGTCCAAAGGTATATTAATAACATGAGTTTCAGGTTTCGGTATATTATCTAAAGTGTGTTGCTTGAAATCTGTATCCATAGTAACGGGTTCAGAGACATTGTAAGTAGTAGATAGACCTAGTCACTGTTGTGTAGGGGTCATATTTAACTCTATGTGTTTTTTCATATGTTGTCGAAGTAAGTACTTTTGTGCAAACGGCTTCTCACAGAGTTCGCATCTGTAAAAGAAACAAGTAAATCTGTGAGCTAATGCTCACTAGTGATACCCCCGCAAAAATCTAAAAATATGCGACAAACAGGAAGTAGATGAGCAAGGAGCATGAAATCGCTTTACACCACATGGGACTATGGGATGAAGCAATATGCAAAGTATTAGGCTGCTGCATGTTATAGTTGCTGAGAAAACTGCGACGGAAATTTTGTAACGGACGGACGGACGGACAAGGGTAAAACAGTATAACCCCCTCTTCTTCGAAGCGGGGGTATAATTAGTGAAAAATTTGGTTTGTTTTTATTGAGATTACAGAATCTGAAATAGAGAATAGTAAATGTGACAATCGCAGCCAAAATTACAGCAATTAGTCTTAGCAACAGTGAAAAACTATCGCAGCCAAAACTACAGCTAAATAATCACTGCAATTAGTCTTAGCAACAGTGAAAAACTATCGCAGCCAAAACTACAGCTAAATAATCACTGCAATTAGTCTTAGCAACAGTGAAAAACTATCGCAGCCAAAACTACAGCTAAATAATCACTGCAATTAGTCTTAGCAACAGTGAAAAACTATCGCAGCCAAAACTACAGCTAAATAATCACTGCAATTAGTCTTAGCAACAGTGAAAAACTATCGCAGCCAAAACTACAGCTAAATAATCACTGCAATTAGTCTTAGCAACAATGAAAAACTATCGCAGCCAAAACTACAGCTAAATAATCACTGCAATTAGTCTTAGCAACAGTGAAAAACTATCGCAGCCAAAACTACAGCTAAATAATCACTGCAATTAGTCTTTGCAACAGTGAAAAACTATCGCAGCCAAAACTACAGCTAAATAATCACTGCAATTAGTCTTAGCAACAATGAAAAACTATCGCAGCCAAAACTACAGCTAAATAATCACTGCAATTAGTCTTAGCAACAGTGAAAAACTATCGCAGCCAAAACTACAGCTAAATAATCACTGCAATTAGTCTTTGCAACAGTGAAAAACTATCGCAGCCAAAACTACAGCTAAATAATCACTGCAATTAGTCTTAGCAACAATGAAAAACTATCGCAGCCAAAACTACAGCTAAATAATCACTGCAATTAGTCTTAGCAACAGTGAAAAACTATCGCAGCCAAAACTACAGCTAAATAATCACTGCAATTAGTCTTTGCAACAGTGAAAAACTATCGCAGCCAAAACTACAGCTAAATAATCACTGCAATTAGTCTTTGCAACAATGAAAAACTATCGCAGCCAAAACTACAGCTAAATAATCACTGCAATTAGTCTTTGCAACAATGTAAATTGGCTGTTTTGTATGTATTAAGTAAACAGGGCCTGACATTAATTTTCAAAGTATGTGCCCTGTTAGACAACCAGTGTTACATTTAACTTGCCCGAACTATATGTTTACTAGCAGTAACAAGTTTTCCATAATAAGGGTAATCATGGGGCGATAAGATGAACTCCCATATAACTCCCCGGCTGGGATTTGAACCTGTACCCCCTTCCGGACTCAAGATTCCAAATCCCGGCGCACTACCAACTGCGCTATTGACCCAGGTTCAATATATCTGTCCATCTAAAACAATCTGTGTAAAGTAAATATAAAATAAGATATAAATTACCTGAAAGGTTTTTCGCCAGTATGGACTTTTTGATGAGTTTTCAAACTACTTCTTTGATTAAATGATTTACCACACGTATCACATTTATAGGGCTTCTCACCTGTGAACACAAAATAAATTAAATGATTTACCGCACATATCACATTTATTGGGTTTTTCACCTGTAAATACACAATAAATTAAATGATTTAAAGTTAAAGTTAAGGCAAGGTTTTTGAAGTCTACTTTTAGTATCACTATTCAGTCAACTATTGACATTAACTTCCCCTATCATCGGGTCACGCACCAACTGTTAACATACGGCGCAAATTGCAGCCAAACCATACAGTGCATGACCCTAACAGGTACCCATTTACACCTGGGTGGAGTGAAGCAATCACAGGTAAATTTCTTGCTCAAGAAAATTAGCAGTGCCCCTAGTGGTATTCGAACCCAGGACCTCTCAATACCAAAGCGGGGGTCCTACCACTAGGCGACTGCTTTTGTTCATAAAACATATTAACAATGGTACATACATGTACATACAAACATGTTATAAATAGTTATTTCATAGCTATATTTTATTCAACGATCAGAAGGGTATACAATAATTAATTTATTTATTTATTGGAGTTAATGCCGTGTCAACACAATTTAAGGTCATTTTACGGCGTCCAGCGCACCTAACCTAGCTTTCCCGGACCATTGTCTATAACCAGTACTCACCTACCCTTCAACAGGGCCGGAAACTTCTCCATTGATATTATTGTCAAATTTTCATGGAAGGGTATAACCTCCCCGGGGGGATTTGAACCCGCACACCCTCAGGCATGAGTATCCAAATCCCAGCGCGCTACCAACTGCGCTATCGACCCAGGGAATACATTAACCCCACTTATCTGAATACTCCATTTTTGTTAGATAATGCCTGCACATAAGTATGAATACAGGAGTCAACAGTCTTTAACACTCATCCTTGAAGTGAAGTATGTGTTTTACATGTACATTTGTACTTGCCTGAACCAATTGTGCCACTTACAGTGATTTTTTTACCTCTGCATCCTGAGTCCAGGACTCATTGAATTTGCTGAGGATGCAAGCTTTGAAATATTGTGCATCTTTTGGATGCATACTATTTCTGAGTATGGGAGTGCTGTATGACAGGAATTTGGTAATGCATGTAAATACCAAATTGTGTTCAAGTTATGTCAATCATATTCTAGGTCTACAAATCGTCTACAGATCGAAATAATAATGTGCTTTACTATAGATAAGCATAAAAATATTAAGGAAAATGAAGTTTTGATTAATCTCAAACTAAATTAATGGAAATAAACTTATTAAATTTATTTAACAGTTTTGAATAATTTCAGTATCAGAAGCATTGTAATTAATGTAGAAATCAAATTCATTTTTTCTTCATTCCATTGTTAATATAGTCGGCTAAGTTTTGGGACTCATAGAATTATAGCCCAGCAAGTCCTAGGACCCACACTGATGAGTTCGTAAAAAATCACTGCACTTGCAGTGGAATAAAACTTTACAAGAACAAGTAGTATCATGCTACTAAAAGCAGTCTTATATCTTTTTTAAGGTTTCAACTGAGAAAGTCTGTGAACTTTCTTTCCCTGACTTGTCCAACACAGACATTCATGTCTGGGGACAAATAAGTACAAGTATTTCCAACCCACTTGTCTACAGGACAAGTTATAATTTTAGCTGAGAATATACTAACATGTTAAAACTTGATAATGTAGACGTCTAAATGATTTAATCATGCATAACAGTAAACTTTTTCATAATGAATTATTTTTTAAATTAATAGCACGCATTTTTATATTATAGTTCTAAACATTTCTTTAAGAATATATAACACTAAGTGTATTTGATTACTGACTAGTTGAATTTTAGATCTATAGAGCAATGTAAGTGTTTATGTTATACTTTAAACGACTTCATTCAAAGAATTTCCATAACCTGAAAAAAAATAAACGAGGGAAAAACTGAACAAGGGTGGAGGAAAAAACTGACTGGTCAGTGTCTTCCCCAGGGGAAAAACTGGGCGGGGAGAAACTGACTATTCAACAGGTTATTGCAGTTTATTAACCTTATAGCCAGCCACACTAGCACAGTCGGTAGCCCACAAGTCTACTGATCGAGGGGTTGTAGGTTCGATTCCTGGGCAGAGCATATCATGTGGAGCTTGGTCATGAAATAATTTTACTGCCATTCTCTCACCTACCAATGATTCTAAATCTTGTAAGGCATTGGTCAGACACCGACGGAAGTATGCACCTAGTATTAGGTTAACAGCTAAATCCTGAGATTTAGCCTTTCCAGGAGCAGTGAGTAGGTGGACTGACCACTGTGATATAACCTATATAATGTGTTGCTATGGCGTTAAACCCAAGAAAAAAAACCAACCATATAACAAAAGCTTACATACCAGTATGTATAAATCTGTGATGTTTCAAGTTACATTTTTCTTTAAATCCTTTTCCGCAGATATCACACTTGTAAGGCTTTTCTGCCGTGTGTATTTTCCTGTGCCGACGTAAACGATCATTGTGACTAAACTGTTTCCCGCATATTTCACAATCATAAGTGCGGTCCTCGCAGTCTCCGCTCACACTTGTGTTAGCTCCTAGACTTGACGTTGATGATTGGCGAGCTAGAGGATCTCGTAAACTTTCAATACTAGTTGGACGGCCACGACTTTTCCGACGAGATCCTGTCTTTCCCGGCGACATATCTAAAAAAGAAATTCAAACACATATACTACATGTATTTTATAAAAAGGGGAGTAAGTAAGAGAAGGTAAAAAAAGATATAAAAACAATCAGAGAGCTTATATTCAAATGGTGTTTTAATAACCAAACAATCATAATTTTTTATATTCGAAAGATAAGTCAATACTACCAATCAGAGAGCTTGTATTCAAAAGGCAAGCTAAAAATAAACTTATCAGGAAACCTTTATCAAAAACAAGTTATAACCAATTAATTAGGGCACATTTATTCAAAAAATGTCCAATCCAAACAATCAGAAAGCTTATTTTCAAAAAAAATTTCAAACCAACCAATCAAAAAGTTTATATTCAAAAAAAAGTTCAAACCAACCAATCACAGAGTTTATAAGCAAAAGGTGTGTCAAAAATTAACCAATCAAATCTTACCAGAAGTAAGTTCCATAGGTTCTTGTTGTTGTAAATTATCATGATCATAAAATCTATGTAATTCTGTTTCTAGATTTGATGCTTGAAGTTTAGCCAATAAGGCGGCGGCATCAATATTACTGGACGCTAAAACACCAGCCGTTAAATCTTGTACCTGAAACAAAATATTGACGATATTTGTCACTTTTGGTTTAAGTTCAATTTTATTGGACAATGGAAATAAGAGATTTATCTCTTTTTTTGTGCCATCCCCGGTATCGATGTGCATGACATATGGCATTTTACATACTGTGGTATTTCACCATTTGTATGCCATGTGTCATATCATTGTTACTGAAATAATTAAAAAAAACAAAAACAAAACTAAAAATTCACAAAGTAAGCTCAAAAAACAAATTTTCACAACCGGCAAAGCCACATATGAAAATGTCTAAATTTTAAGCTCATAAATTGAAAAATATCTTAATATTCAAAATTGATGAATATTGTTTCTTTCATGCTCCCGTTCTGTTTTATTTGAGGTGACACCATTGCTTCTCAAAGATGACGTCATTTACAATTTAAGATGATGTCATTATGACAATGAAAATATAAGATAATATTTTTCCCTAGATGAAAATATGAAATTTAATATCTTCATTGTATATTTCCATCAAATATCACCTTGTTTTACTGTAAAGCATGAAAGAATATAGGACATTCAGCAATATTACTATGCTGCTTTTGTCCTGTTACATGGAACTACTTTATGGATGTAGTAATACATCTAGTCACTAGTTTTTGCCTAGTTACAATGAACTACTTATAAAATGTAGTAATACAAGAAAACACTAACTTTTGTACAGTTACAAAGGACTATTTATGCATGTAGTAATACAAGAAAACACAAACTTTTGTACAGATACAAGGAACTACACTAACTTTTTCCTAATACAAGAGACTACTTTATGAATGGAGTACTACATAAAGAACTTCTATTCAAATGTAGTTATACAACAAGTTACTTTTTGTCCTGGCTAGAAAAACTACATTTTTACCTGTTACAAGGGACTACTTTATGGATGTAGTAATACAAGAAAACACTAACTTTAGTACAGTTACAAGGGACTACTTTATGAATGTAGTAATACAATATGACACCAACCTGTTGTTGTACAGCATTTAACTGATGTGCTGCTATTTGTTCTTGTATCGTTCTATCAGCAATCTCTTTCTCCTCGTTAGGTTCTACCTTTAACTTCATCGCTGCAGCAACCAAATCTGATGGTTTGATTCCACTAGAAACAGGAAGCTGAAAGAAACACACAAAATTGTTACCCTAGTATTCCTGGACCGTTGTCTATAACCAGGGCTCACCTACCCTAGTATTCCTGGACCGTTGTCTATAACCAGGGCTCACCTACCCTAGTATTCCTGGACCCTTGTCTATAACCAGGGCTCACCTACCCTAGTATTCCTGGACCCTTGTCTATAACCAGGGCTCACCTACCCTAGTATTCCTGGACCCTTGTCTATAACCAGAGCTCACCTACCCTAGTATTCCTGGACCGTTGTCTATAACCAGGGCTCACCTACCCTAGTATTCCTGGACCCTTGTCTATAACCAGAGCTCACCTACCCTTCCATATACCCGGCAACTTCTCCATATATCTTATACTGGTAATATTATTGGGGGAAACTAACATCATTGTCTAATTTTCATAGAAGGGTTTAACCATAGGCGGATCCAGCGCGGGGGTCTCGACCCCCCCATAGAATTTCCAAAACATACCTGTCTATTAGTGTATTTCTAGAGTGAAGCAATTTTTCTCAGTGATTAATTTAGATTTAATGGTTATGAAGTTTTTACTATCAATATGTTGCATTATTCTGCAAACAATGTATAATGTTAATGTGGTTCGAAAGTTTGGACCCCCGTCTAGAAAAATTCGGACCCCACCCCCTAGAAAAATTTGGACCCCCCTAGAAAAAAATTCTGGATCCGCCCCTGTTAACCACCCAGGGCGGGATTTGAACCTGTAACCCCCTCAGACACTAGTTTCGTAGATACTGCACTACCAACTTCACTCCAGACCAAGGTTTTTTCCTGATCCAGTAAAACTTGCCATCTGTTACAGTTCTACAAAAGCAGCCGCCATTTTTATAAAAATCAACAATTGGACCATACATCAAGTATTCAAATGGCAATAGTTGGGCCACAACAAATTGATCATATGTTCTATGGATTCGCTCGCACCTTAATTTTGACAGTCTTTTACAAAAAAATATTTTCCTCGCTCGCTCATAAAAATTTGGTCAAACCGCTATATAAAGCAACTGAATTAAGATTTTTTTTTTTCTTCGCTCGCTCCCCCCATTTTTTTTCTAGAAAAATCCATAGAACATATCAACTTGTTGCCGCCTTGGTATTAAAATTCAACAGGTTTTCTAGCGGACAACTGTTTATTGGTGAAAATGATTCCGTATGAAACAATTAATTTTACATATTTTTGCTGAAAGGCATGCAGCACAAATCTATTCCTAATCTTCTGTGTACACACATTTGCCTGGCTAGCTCAGTTGGTAGCATGCAAGTCTACTGATCGAGGAGTCGTGGGTTCGATTCCTTGGGGCTTACTTTCCTGGAGTTTGGTCATGAAATTATTTCTACGGCTATTCTCCCTCCTACCAATGATTTTTGATTATGTAGGACAGGTGTCAGTAACTGATGAAAGTATGTGCTTAGAAGTTGGTTAACAGCTAAATCCAGAGATTTAGCCTATCCAGGAGGAGTGAGTATGTTGACTGACCACCGTCATATGACCAATAAAATGTGTTGCTATGGCGTTAAACCCAACAAAACAAACAAACAAACAAACACACGTTCATATTTCAACTTGGTTCCCCAAGGGTAAATTAAGTAAACTTGACCTATCATTGAATGTGACAAAATACCGCCCTACGGGTCTTTGCCAAGAAATAGGGTGCCAAGAAAATGAGCAGACAAGATTTTTCATTAAAGCGTCTTATATCTCTGCAAAAACTTAATGGTTGTAACCAAAATGTTATATGCACAAGTCTGCCTGATATCTGGTATATGTGTGAAGTTTGAATCAAATCGGTAAAAATAGGTGCTGAGAAAGTAAGCAGACAAGTAAAAGCCTGCAAATTGAGTGACCAACCAACCAACTGAAAAGCTGACTCCCGAAATAGTTTTTTTGTGGGGGGGGGGTATAAAAAAGCTTTTCAGCTAGAAAACACATTAACTTTAGTTCCAAATCAAATCTTTTCCACATACAGTCACAACGAAACTCTAAAGTTTATTACTGGACAGTAGTTCCAGTGAAGATCAAAATTTTACAGGACCAAACCAAGTCTTACAGGACCGGAGTCATTTTACATATTTGATGAATTGAAAATTTAGCATATTCACCTATTAAAATGTATGTGAATGAGTTTTATCTTAAGCTTTTCATTTCAAATTTGACCATTCATGTGTTGATTCATAACAAAACTCTTTTTTAAGTCTTAAACAAATATTTCAAAAATTGATGTGGGTCAAATTTTTTGCTGGACAGTCGGTCCTGTAAAGCTGCAGACGGACCTTCTAAATTTTTACAGGATTTGTCCGTCGGTCCGCCATGTTTCGCGGTGACTGGTCCACATACCTGAAGATTTTGCGAGGATTCCAAAGTTTTTTGTATAGCAGGTTTGCCCATGCTGGAAAAATGTTGAATACTGGGTAACGTTCCCATAGCCGATGTTTTATTCTGATAAACAGACTGGTACTGATGACTGTGTGCTGCAGGAATACTAAAAGAAAAGAAAAGAGAAATAATTAACCAAAAGTTTTCTTAAATTTAACCCAAAGAATCAATAATCACCTTAAAGATCCAATAATTAGCATAAAGAAATTTAAAAAATCTGAAATTTGATGTACACAGTAAAATAAGATTTGCCTAGACAGACTAGGGCTGCCATTGATAGAAAATTTAATATCTATATATAGAAAGGCAAGTATAGATGATATATCGTGTCAAACAAGGAGTGTAATAGAAGCCTCTAAAACTCCAGTATATATAAATGCCCTCATGATGTTATGCATGATGTTTAAAGATGTTTCAGACATAAAACAAACTATAACCAACTGTATTTTGTTTTTAACACTTAACAGAATATATGAAAAATCAGAAATATAAAAAAAGTCCTCTCGTTAATAGCTGTATAAAATGCTGGTTGTATTGATATTCCAAATTGCGAATAGATATCAGCTTGCCTGTCAAGAATCAGAGATACATCGATATCGCGATGACTCTGATGGCCTTAAGACACCTTAAATGTTGAGTATGATGTGACATATGACTGTGTATGTGACATATGACTGTGTATGTGACACATGACTGTGTATGTGACACATGACTGTGTATGTGACACATGACTGTGTATGTGACACATGACTGTGTATGTGACATATGACTTGTATGTGACATATTACTGTGTATGTGACATATGACTGCACATACCTTAAATGTTGTCTATCATGTGACATATGACTGTGTATGTGACATATGACTGTGTATGTGACATATGACTGTGTATGTGACACATGACTGTGTATGTGACACATGACTGTGTATGTGACATATGACTGCGCATGTGACATATGACTGTGTATGTGACATATGACTGTGTATGTGACATATGACTGTGTATGTGACATATGACTGTACATACCTTAAATGTTGACTATCATGTGACATGTGACTGTACGTGTTTCTAGGTGGTGACATAATCTGACCAGCACTACTATCTGAAGGTGACATATTACTACTGTCAGTGTCTGTGACGTCTTCAAGCTCCGATTTCTGTCCATCTTTACGATCATGATCCGAGTCACCAAAACCTTTATGATCGGCTCCGATAGCTGCATTCGCCAAAGCCTGAATATAATGTATTATATAAATGTGAATTTAGTATACTAATTTATTTATTTATTTTGTATCATTTATTTATAACAAAAAACAACTAATGGTTTACAGAATACATTTTCACAAAAGAATATAATCAATAATAACAACCACATTGTTTTTCAAATATATACATATACATAATGACTCACAATTTCATTCTCTCATTCACACTCGTACTCACACTACCACTCGCTCTCACTCACACACACAATTTCCTCTCACATTCACTATTTTCAAGCCCATTTTGTTCCACAAAATTATTACATTCAATCTTTTAAACCCTTAATTATAAGTTTTGCAAAATTGTATTCACAAGATTGTAAAATTATCGAAAAACAAAATGAGCCTAATTACTAATTTATTTTAGCTCGATTGTGAAACAAGTTTTCCCAACTTGGATTAATCACTTTCAAGTCCGCTTCCTGGTCCCTCAGTACTGAGCTTGTAGGATAAAGTTTCTTGCTCAAGGAAACAACGGGATAGGTTTTGAATGGGATTCGAAATAATGCAGAGCTGGCTATCCAATAAATATGATTACAGAATAACCTGCATTAAGCAACCATTGGATCTTTGATGTTTTTTTCTTTTTTTTAACGTTGTATTCAACACATATATAGTTCATATACTAGTATACGACGGCCAGCTCTTCCTACTATAGGTTTCCTGGACACTTTTCTATCACCAGTACTAACTTACCCTACCACGAGGCCGACAACTCATGTATAGGGTATGACCTGCCGCGACCGGGTTTCAAACCCGCGATCTCTGGGTTCGAAAGTCAGGCATGCTAACCACTACGCCACGGCCGCTGCTACAACCATTAGAGGCAAGTGGCAAGATTGGCTGTTTAAGGTGGGTGACCACTGAGTGCAGGAGGCTAATAAAGCAGTTCAGTGTTTATTTCAAGGTAAAATTCCCACAATACAAAATTATGTTTATCAGTGATTTGCAGGATTAAACATGTGGGGCAATTGGGTCTTAATTTTTTGGGGACATTTGAAACCCATTGGGACCCAGAGGAAAAGGTTGTTTAAGTTTCAGTGCAATTAATATTTTCATCATTATTTATAATAGCATTTTTATACACAATGATGATAGAAGTGTATCTTTAATGTTTTTATCGTTACATTTTTATATTTTCTTTCATGCTTAACGGTGAAACGTCGCGTTATTCGATGAAAATAAACAGTGAAAATATAAATTTTATATTTTCATTGTAGTGAAAATATAGTGAAAATATAACCTTATATTTTCATCGTTCATGACGTCATATAAGGAGATAAATGACATCAACTTGGAGTAGAAATGACGTCACGTTATAATTTGTGTAAAATACATCAATAAAAAAACTAAGCATGAAAGAAACAGAAAATTCGCCGATTTCGGTGTAAGATCGATATATATTTCACCTTGTGAGCTCAGAAAATGACTCGTGAAAATATGTTTTCTAAGCTCACTCGGTGAAATATAAATCGATCTTACACCGCAATTGGCGAATATCCTCTATATATTAATTAAAACTTTGTATGGACTAATAGTATACATATTTTCAAATCTAAGGGAGATAATAACTCACTCACAGTTTTTGCATACAATAAGGGACCTTAGTCAGTTATTTCCCCTTGAATACTCTTCAAATTGGTAGGTCCAATCAGTTGGATTACTTGGATTTTACCCTTACTATTCAATATCAATTTGCCACAATTAATCTTAAATAACTTTTTTATAGCTCATTTTATTTCTTTGTCAATCAAGCTGAGTATTGGTTTTTTTTGAAGAACTATCTAAATTTCATCACTCCTGGTAGTATCTTAATTAATAAAAAAGATATTTGATGAAATATTTTATTATTCTTACATAGGACTTCAACGATAAAATCCGAGGATTCCAACTGATAGAACCTACTTGCCAATTGGATTGCTTTAGATTTTATCAAGGAAGGATAACTGACTAAAGTCCCTAATTTCATGACACTAACTTCTGTCAGTGACTGACAACTGCCCTACAGGACTTTAAATCAGTTTCATGACAGAACTCCACAAAAGTATACTCCCCCTGGGAATAGAACCCATGAGTCCTTGGTCAGTAGACTTGCTTGCTACTGACCTAGCTAGCACAGCAGGCTTAAATTAACCTGTGATTGCTTCTCTTGACCCAGGAGGTGTAAATGCTATATCTGCAGGGCTTTTTTTCAGTACTTGGGGAAGGGACCCAAGACCTTGTTTTATATAGAACATTTGGGGAACTTTTATCACAATTTCAAAGATAGGGGAACAAAAAACCCAAGTTAAACTCCAAATTTGGGGAAAACGGCATGATTTTAAAGAAATTTCAAGAGCGAGGTGCCTAAAAACGGCCGCTATTAGGTAAGGGAAAATTTGTTTGTTTTTGGTTTTTAACGTCGTATTTAAAACACTTATATAGATCATATAAACGACGACCAGCTCTTCCTACTATAGGTTTCCTGGACACTTATCTATCACCAGTACTAACTTACCCTACCACGAGGCCGACAACTCATGTATAACTCAAGGTATAACCTACCGTGACCGGACTCGAACCCGCGATCTCCGGATTCGATGTCAGACATGCTAACCACTACGCCACGGCCGCGGCTTATGTAAGGGAAAAAAGCCCTGATCTGTATCTATATCTACGTAATGCATATCAGCGAGGGTGGTATAGTTCCAGTGTGCCAATATGTTGGCTGCAGTAAGCAGAGTAAAAGACATCCCAGGGAGATAGACCAGGTGTAATAGCTGTAAAATCTGTGAACATGCATTAGCATGAAACTTAAAGACTATAAAATGCAAAGCCACCAGGCTAGCTAAGTTGGTAGGACGCAAGTCTTCTGATTGAGGCGTTGTAGGTTTGATACCATGTCTGGCCATACTTTTGTGGAGCTTGGTTATGAAATTATTTCTACTGCCGTTCTCTCCTACCACTAATTCATAATCATGTAGGGCAACTGTCAGTCACTGATGGAAGTATATGCCTAGTAGCTGGTTAACAGCTAAATCCAAAGATTTAAAAAAATTTTTTTTTTAAATTTTCAGCCTTACCTGTAAACCATATGCTTGTACATTTTGCTGCATCGACGTACTAGAAGGGTGCATTATAGAAGAGCCATGATGTGATGTTGCCACTGGCGACGGTTTACCATTCGGTTTCTTTGTTGATAAATTTAAAAGTACGGAGTCTATACTTGGGAGCTGTGAACTAAGTTGTTCCTGCGGTGAGACCTGATTAGGGGTCATCACCGTCGTAGTAGTCGTACTTGACATTCCGGCCGTCGAATCTGCCTTGGAGAATAACGTTCTCTCCTGAAAAAACATCAAAGAAAATAGGAAAAGTGCTCTTTACATATTTTATACGAATATCCAGATGTCAAAATTGAATTCAGATACAGAATTATGATCCAATTGTTTGGATAGCGGGACTCTGGTTATCATCTCTCATACATAATTGTAGCTGAGGTATAATATGGCACTTGTACTCCCTTGCCTTCAAGCTAGCTTTTATGACGACGTGGTAGAGTGTCCGGGTACGACTCGACATGTTGTGGGTTCGAATCTCAGTTCGGAGAGACGTCTAAGACACTGATGAAATGATGTGATAAAGCGTGTAACAATGTCATTATTAAATGTTGACATGAAAATGACAGTCGACAGACCTTATAACCTGGTTGTATTCCTACTACGTCTGATTTTCGAGGTATATCATTGTAGATGATTGCTGAGGTTGTTCCGAATGTTTATAAAATTACATAAAAGGGAAGTAACTCTACATTTTATGAAATGACATCAAAGGAAAGTAACTCCACATTTTTAAAATAATTAAATCAAAGGGAAGTGACTCTTACATCTACAATTTTAAATAATTAAATCAAAGGGAAGTAACTCTTACATCTTTTACATTAAATTAAATCAAAGGGAAGTAACTCTTACATCTATATTTTTAAATAATTAAATCAAAGGGAAGTGACTCTTACATCTACAATTTTAAATAAATTAAATCAAAGGGAAGTAACTCTTACATCTTACATTAAATTAAATCAAAGGGAAGTAACTCTTACATCTACATTTTTAAATAATTAAATCAAAGGGAAGTATTTCTTACCTGTAGATAGTTATATCCATATTGTGATAGATAATATTGCTGGGCCAGCGAACTACTCATAGAGTAGTTCAACATTCTTCTGTAAACGTCCCGTTGAGCTTCAATATTTTCACTGGAATTTTCGTTCTTGTTTGATACAACTTGATTATTAGCTGAATTTGTCACAAGACTTTGGGGAAGTTCTTCTGTAAAGATAAAAAAGTTACTTTTAAAGTTTAATGGCATTTATACCGGAAGTATAACAGTCTTTAAACTTAAACTTAAACTTCTTCATTTGATTAAACGCCTATTTCTATATTACATATTCAAAGGCGTTGTACAAAAGATAAATCATAAAAACTAAATAAGTAAAAACCCTCCACCATAAATATATAAAATAACACAGAACAAAATAAAATTCATTATGCATGATGTTATATAATGTGATTATGCATTTGGTTTTCATATATCAAGTTTATAAGACCTATATTAGTCTTAGTTCATGATTTGACTTTATTTTTTACATTTGTTTTTATTATTTTGATATTTAAAGTTCTTGTCCTGAACAGTATAACATAATGCTACTGTTAACCAGACTTGTCCTGAACAGTGTAACATAACGCCACTGTTAACCAGACAATTCCCCAAAGGTGTCGAAACATCACCTTTAAATTAAGCTTAAGTCCACCGAAATTGACAACAGTCCAGTGATTTTTATGGAATTGTTAAGCTTCTTCTCAAAAAGGTGGGTCTGGATCTGGAATATGCTAACTATTGGCCTGTTAGTTATCTGTCCTTCTTATCTAAGGTAATTATTGAAATAGCCGCTTTTAATAGATTGAATACAGCCCATATGCCTGCCAAATTAGTAATGAGGCTAAAAAAATCCAGTGTTTATTTTTGGTAAATTTTATAGCCGTTTATGGGCTATATTCCCAATCTAAAATCATATCCTTTTTTCCCAAATTTCAATCCAAAATTCCCAATTAAACTTGAATTTAAATTTTTTTGAAAACAATTGTTGTATGTATGTTTTAGCTTAAAATTATATGTCCCAGTAATATTTCTCATTAATTAAGTAAATAATTTAATGATAAATGAAATTAAAAATCTTGTTAAATCTGCTATTGTTATTAAATTTGCTTGACATTTTATCCCAATTTAAACCAAATAGCTGATAAAATTCCCAATTCTAGGGGTATTGGTCATATTCCCAAATTTTTGGGAAAAAAACATTGAAATCAAACAGTTCAAAAGATGCTTTGTATTCACTGCACTGATTACCAGTCAAAGCAAGAATCAACTTTAAAATATGTACTTTCATGTACAACTGTTTAACTGTAACTGCACCTGCATATCTGACTGAAATTCTCCAAAAGCCTGTACAAAGCAGATCTGGTCTTAGATCTGCAAAATCCAAAGACCTGAATTTTGTGGTACCAATAAATAAGAAAAAAACATTCAGTGACAGAAGTTTTAGTAAAGTGGGTTCCATGCTATGGAATAAGATACCAGATGATATCAAATTATCACCTACTTTGGATGTGTTAAAAAACGATTGAAAACTCACTATCTTTCTACTTTTTATGATCTATTCTAAAATTGCCATGGCTAGTTAATGCCTTAACATACAATGGTAAACATATTAAGTGAATTCATTATGACTTGAGAATGAGGATTGCCTCACTCTCTGTCATTGCACACCTTGTTTTATATGACTGCACTACTGCTTAAAATAATGGGGTCCCTTTAAAGTTGGTGTTTGGACACCTTTGGGGATGTATTAAGGGCCCTTTAAGGGTGATGTTTTGACACCTTTAGGGAAATGTCTGGTTAACAGTGGCGTTATGTTGCACTGTTCAGGACAACAACTTTCAATATCAAATAAATAAAAACAAATGAAAAAATTAAGTTGAATCATGAAATGTGAATGATGTAGGTCCAATAAACTTTAAATAAAAATAAAAACTCAATAAAAAACAATACAAAAGAACCCCATAAAATACACAAACTTTCTATATAATATCATGTGTGATAAATTTTATTTTGTTTGTGAAATTGTATATACATTATGTATTTATGGTTGAGGGTTTTTACTTCTTTATTATTGTTATATCCAAGGGAGACCATATTTCGTCACCTTAAGGAAATGAATGAATACAATGTTAAATTTGTAATTTTAAACTGACTTTTTTATTTTTAAATATGTAAATGAATCATAAAGCTTTTATTCCTTCAACTTTCTAGGGTTTATTCTGTCAAATAACGTGAGTAAACACAATATTATGGGGCTGGGTATAAATGCAGACTACTGTTTAAGCAGGACCAAAAATCAACACTGCAAAATAAAAGTAAGTTTTTTCTTCATTTTTGTGAAGCAAATCTCCGTTTATTTATATACAATATTTAGATCTTTTACATCCTGTCCGTGTTGTTTCTTCAACAATTTTATGACAAAACAATCGAATTTCCACCATTTTAAATATTGACATGTTTACTTGCAGTGTAAAATCACAATCAGTGCAGGTTATGCTCCGCCCACAATGTCGCTCCGCCCTACATTTAGATTTCAAGCTAAAAACAAGAATCTAAGCTTATTTTAGTTAGTTTATGAATAATATTACCAAAATTTTAGTATTGCTCAATGTTTTATGTATTTAAGGTGGGGTGACGAAATTAGGTCAGTAACGAAATTAGGACCTCGGACGATAATTTATCTTTTTGTACAACACCATTGAATATATAATATAGAAGTAGGCTTTTAATCAAATGAAGAAGTTTTAGTTTTTGTTAAATGTGAGTGGTGTGCCGATCAATTTCTGTAAACAGATATCCTGTAGAGCATTGTCGTACAGGATCTCCGTGAAAGGTCACGTCGAGATGAACTTTGTGTCGACCAATCAATGCGTAGCTTTCATCTAGACGAAACACTATTAATAACATTTTGATTTCGTAATTTCTATTTTAAGACCAAGGTTTGCAAGCTAATTTAACAGCGGTATTATTCACAGTCTGCGACTGGACGGCTCATTTCAAATTGCGTGACCTAGACAATGTAAACAAGTTACGTATCATAACAATTTCATCATGAATATTATGATGAGAAAATGTCACCTGAACGTGACCTTCGTTTGAAAAAGGCCAGATCAAATTAGCGAGTAGGCGAGCGGAAAATTTTAGATCGGGTTTTAATCAGATTGTTCACCGATCCAATACTTTTTTCTGCCAACATTTTCTAATTCAATAAAAACATTTTTTGCGATTATACTGTTTATTTAATTTTAAGACACATTTTTTGAAATCATTAATCTGGCCCGCATCATTTAGATTTTTTTGGTCCAGTAAACTTTCCTTCAGTCTAGTAAAACATTTCAGTTGGCTGGATCGAATGTCAAGTATGCAAGCATAATATTATATAAGTATGAGCTAAGTTAGGTGAGCTGGATGCCATAAAAACCTGAATTGTGTTGTTACAGTGTTAAACCTAGTATATGAAAAAATGAAAATACATAAAAAATCTACTTTAATTTAATGATTGTTTTATTATTTTCCCTATAAAAGGGCCTCATATGGGGATCTAGCAGGGGGGTCAGGGGATCAGGACACACCCCCCTAGAAATCCCAAAATGTACCTGCCCATATGCATATTTCTTGACTGTAGGTAATTTTTAAGTTGCATGAAGCAAATTTTCTCGGTGCTTAATATAGATTTAATGGTTAGGTAATTTTATTATTAATATATTGCATTACTCTGCAAAAAGTGTATAATGAGCGGGCTTTTTTTCCAGAAATTGGGAAGAGGCCTTAGCCTTCCATTTTGGGAAATTTAAGCACGAATTTTGGTCAAATTGGGAAAAAGTGGATAAACATTAAAACAACAAAAAGAAACACTATTAAGCATTTATTGTTGCAGTGTTACATTTCATTAAAAAGAAAGAAGAACTAGCCAACAATTAGAGTCAAAGTTAGAGATTTAACCATGAGAATCTACTGAATGTGGCACAGACTGGACTTGTAGCACTTTATTTTGGGAAACTCGTCCTCTGAATTGGGAATTTTTTCCTCAGGATTGGGAATTTTATGCACTTTTTTGGTTTGGGAAGACACCTTTTATTGACCTCTGTTAAAGAAGGAAAAAAAGCCCTGATGTGGTTGTGGTTCGAAGGTTAGGAACTCCCCTAGATAAAGTTCAGAAACCCTCCCCCCCCCACACTAGAAAAAAATCTAGATCCGACCCTGGGCCTCAAAACCGTTCCTTCCCATGTAAAAATGAACTTAGAAATTAGACTCAGCAAAAATTCCACTCCAATGATACAATCCACAACAATGACCACTTTCAATTCGAACAATGGTTAACACCCTTACTAAACAATGATCTCTCATCACCACGCCTAACAATGTATCATCCATTCTTTCCTATTTCCTGGTCCCAATGAAATACAATTAAAACTCAATATGATTTAAAACCAAGGCCCATATTCACTATCACTTTTTGAGTCTAAAACTGAGTAGTTTTAGACTTTAGACTCAGGCTCTGACTCAAAAGTCCAAAAAATGGTATTCACAAAAATTTTGAGTCTTGACTCCGAGTCTAAAATCAGAGTTTGAGTCTAAAATGCTGAGTCTAAAAATTGTAGACTCAAAACTTTACTGAAGAGATAAAAATGGTTAATAATGAGATAATAATGGTGGCCATTTTGTTTCATTTTTATTATGGTTAGAGGCCGCTTATATCAAGTAAATTTTAATCTCAGCTGAGTCTGAGTCTGAAACCGTTCGTGAATACCATTTTGAAAATTAGCTCAGGGAAGTCAAAGTTTAAGTTCAAGACTGAGTTCGAGTCCGAGATTTATTTTTGTGAATATGGACTCTGATCTAAAATTTCTCCACTTGCCAACTTGCTTATTGAAGATCTGGCTGTTTTGTTATGAGGGTCATGTTCAAGTGACCTTTTCTCACTATAACATTCATGACAAAATCATTATGTTAAGTAACTTGTTTACATCGTCAATGTCACGCAATTTAAAATGAGCTGTCCAATCACAGCCTGTAAATAACACCACTGTCAAATTTGCATGCAAACCTTGGTCTAAAAATAGAAATTATGAAATCAAAATGTGATTAATAGTGTTTTCGTCTAGATGAAAGCTACGCATTGATTGGTCCTCACAAAGTTCATCTCGACGTGACCTTGCATTGACTAAGTAGAGATCCAGTAGGACAACACGAGTAGAACAGGATCTCTGTTTAAGGAGATTGAAATGCGATGTGTGAGACATTGTACTGATGAAATGATGTTATAAAGCGTGCAACAATGTCATTATTAAATGTTGACATGAAGTGCGCTGGACACATTTTTTCCCCAGAAAAATCCATAGAACATATAATCAACTTGTTGTGGCCTTAAGTAACTTGTTTACAAGGTCAATGTCATGCAATTTAAAAAGAGCTGTCCAATCACAGCCTGTAATAAACACCACCGTCAAATTAACTTGCTAACAGTGGTCTAACAAGTAAATCTGTGAGCTAATGCTCACTAGTGATACCCCCGCAAAAATCTAAAAATATGCGTCAAACAGGAAGTAGATGAGCAAGGAGCATGAAATCGCTTTACACCACATGGGACTATGGGATGAAGCAATATGCAAAGTATTAGGCTGCTGCATGTTATAGTTGCTGAGAAAACTGCGACGGAAATTTTGTAACGGATGGACGGACGGACGCACGCATGGACGGACAAGGGTAAAACAGTATACCCCCCTCTTCTTCAAAGCGGGGGTATAATTACCAGATCAAGATATGGCAATGCCATATCCGAATTTTGTTAAGCGTGCGCATAGGTTTTAGAGTCCTCAATCAAAATAAAAAGCAAAATTGTTGGTTAAATTTTCTTAAATAATTCCGATGTTCCGGAATTCAATACGACAACTTAACTCAGGGAAAATTGTGTTCGGCAAGGACGTTATTCATTGTAAGCAATTTTTCATAACCGCGTCATTATTACAATATATATTTTATGTGAACATATTTTTATATTAAATTCAGACCTGCATTGTTTCATATTAAGAGGATGTTGTTCTATTGAATATATATATATATATATATAAAGCATTGTCTTTTGTTGTAAAAAATATTTGTGTTTTAGTTTTCGGTTTGTGTGTTTTTGTGAATAGGTACCTAGGTTTGTCGAAATTGAGTTGACGCTTAACAGAATTTCGATTTGGCATGGTCTATGCTATTAACAAAGTTTCGTCTAGATGAAAGCTACCCTTTGATTGGTCAACACAAAGGTCATCTTGATTCGACCCTCATAACAACCAAAAGAGATCCTACACAACAGCAGTTTATAAGCTATCTGTTTAAGGAGATTGCCCTTGGTTCTGACAAAAAGTCTTTGCTCAATGAAACAGTCTCTGGACTAGGGCTGCGTATCTTGGCCAAGGTCGCGATACGATACGTATCACGATATATGCCTCAGGATTACGATATTAATCGCGATACGATGTAAATTGTAAATTTGGTATGAATGCATTGACAAATTATGATATTTTTATCAAACAATCATAAAATTAAAGAAGTTAATTATTACTCTAACAACACAAAATAAAATCAACAAAACAAATGTTATCTTTGTTTAATGACTATTGAGAATAAGAAGTAAATTTTGAGTAAAGATTGCAATTGCAAGTTAAATGCTATAGATATATAGTATATTTTGTTTTTAACTGATTTCTTGTAAAGGGCCTTCTGAATCGCGATTTTTTAGGACGCGATTCGATACACTCGTATCGGACAGTCGCGAATACGATCTCACGATGCATCGGTGAATCGTTACAGCCCTACTCTGGACTAGTTTTGTGCTGTCCAACAAACAAGGTGTTAACAAAAGAGCACATAGAAATATAAAAACAGGAAGAAACTTAACAAAATATTAAATAATAAGAAAATGAAGTGACAAGAAACTGGATACGCAAGGCTTTTGTACAAATAAAAGTACAATAGATATAATCTGAAACAAAAAATCGATGTAGCATCATAAAACTAGTCTAAATCCTTTCTTTACATGGGGTTTTCCCATGTTTAGTAGCGGACTGTAGTAAATCATATTTCTAAACGCCACCAATGTTTTTTTCCACAAATTTGGGAATATGACCCATACCCCTAGAATTGGGAATTTTATCAGCATTTTGGTTTGAATTGGGATAAAATGTCATTCAAATTCTATAACAAAAGCAGAGTTTTTAATTGCATTCTTTATCAATTTAGTTAGTTAATTAAAAAGGAAGATTACTGGGATGTATAATTTAAGCTGAAACATACTTACAGCTGTCTTTTTTCAAAAAAAAAATTTTTCTTCAAGTTTTATTGGGAATTTTGGATTGAAATTTGGGAAAAAAAGATATGATTTTAGATTGGGAATATAGCCCATAAACAGCTATAAAATTGACCAAAAATAAACACTGGCCACGGACCATAACATTAGGCTGAGCATTAATATTTTTTTACAATAATGGGGATACTTATAACTGCAATTAAAGTAGTCTGCTTTACGCGTTAACATGCAGACGATGCAATTTGTACGACTGAAGTATATCTAGGGCACGTTCTACGAGCAGATCCCTTAGTTAGCGCTATGTAGCGATTTTCCTATAGAACGGTCTGCTACAATCGAGCAAATTGAATCGCTATAGTTAGGGATACCTAGCAAGTTTTTTTCTTGCTAGCTGTATCATTTGGAACACTTCTGCTTATTTCAAAATGGCTGCCCCCTGTGGGAACCTGTTTCTTTTTCAAGAATACTGACACATATTTTATTTAATGCATAATTATATTTCCTCAAAGTGGTAAAAAAAAAAACTAAAATAGAATAAGCATGGTGACAATCGATTTCAATATTTTTTATTTGTTAAAATTCTGAACTTCAAATCAAGCTTAACTAGGATTGACACTAACAGCGTCCTTGGATTCAAAGGATCCCAGAATACTTTGGAGGAATCGGGATGATCCAACAGGATTCCTTAAAAAATCCCCTTTTCTTAGGGGAATTTGAGATTCTATGAAATGTTTATCCCAATACAATCATGACGGCAAATCTGTGACCAAAATATTTGTCTTTTATTGGCCAAATCCTACGGTGGCATAGAGGTGACATGGAGAAATATTTAAAATACCACCACTATTACGTGGCCACGCAGTAGCTTTTACATGCGCACGCAATAACGTTTACGTGGCCACATAATAGCTTTACGTGCGCACGCAATAGCTTTTACGTGGCCACATAATAGCTTTACGTGCGCACACAATAGCTTTTACGTGCGCACACAATAACGTCTATGTGGCCACGCAAAAGCTTTACATGCGCACATAATAATTGACCAATGAGAGTTGTCGAAATTGGCGGCCGTTATAACGAGCATTTTCATTGGACAACTATTACGTGTGCACGTAAGAGCTACTGTGTGGCCACGTAATAGTAGCGGTATTTTAAATATTTCGATTTTCCTCCATTGATTAGATAATATGGAGAAGTTTCCGGCCTTGTGGAAGGGTAGGTGAGTACTGGTTATAGACAATGGTTCAGGAAAGCTAGGTTAGGAGCGCTGGATGCCGTAAAATGACCTAAAATTGTGTTGACACGGCATTAACTCCAATAATTAAATAAATAAACAAATAAAAAAGTAAGGGCTAAAACCTGCGAAATCCCAACATTTTTATCATTGGCCTTACATGAACATATTTAAGATCCTGCTTACAGAATGTTTGTTTTAAAACCACACTAAGTGGTCTAATGATAACAAAAATCCTTCCTTAATGGAAACATCCTTGAAAACTTATTGTGAGGGACGACTCAAAAGTATTCTTGAATGTGTAACATAATGTGGGTTGATTCAAAAGTATTCTTGATTGTGTTATATAATGTGGGTTGATTCAAAAGTATTCTTGAATGTGTAACATAATGTGGGTTGATTCAAAAGTATTCTTGATTGTGTTATATAATGTGGGTTGATTCAAAAGTATTCTTGATTGTGTAACATAATGTGGGTTGATTCAAAAGTATTCTTGGATGTGTAACATAATGTGGGATGATTCAAAAGTATTCTTGAATGTGCAACATAATGTGGGTTGATTCAAAAGTATTCTTGAATGTGAAACATAATGTGGGATGATTCAAACGTGTTCTTGATTAAGCAACATTATGAGGGATGACAGAGAAGTATTTTTGGAAGTGAAATTCATAAGGCAAAGTCCAGAGATTTAGCCTTTCCAGGAAGGGATAGTAGGTTGACTGACCACTGTGATATGACCTATATAATGTGTTGCTATTGCTTTAAACCAAACAATAAGCAACAATGGAATGAAGGTCTTCACCATTTGGAACACCTCAATCATTCATAGAATGAATAATCTTGGGAGGATTACACTAAGAATACTAGGGCCGTCACGATACTCCATAAGCGTATTGGGATATACTGCAATATGCTGGCACCGTATCGCGATACGTACCACAATATATTATGGGCTTTTAAATTTGTTGCGCCTCCACTGTATTTAACAGAAACAATTCAAATGTTACATGCAGCTACAGATAGAGTCTAGCCTCTTCAAGTATTTACAGTCATTTAGGTCTGTGATGTCCCCAAATCTGTTTAAGTTTTGTGACTTATGAGTAAATTGAATGAACAATGGAAAAACTAACATTTCGCTACTTTTATTACGGGAAGGGAATAATTTTTCAATGAAATACAAAATATATTTCCAAATACCGGTATGTTAAAATTGTACCGCGGTATTTATTGCAGCAGCTGTGTATTGCAGTATACCGGTGTATCGTGACAGCACTAAAGAATACAGGTTTCTTCTACATACGCGAGGGGAAGCACGGGCGAAGCATGTAATAGTTATGCAAAATAGTTCATATCGTAAACACACTTGTAAGTCTTTGTTAAAACATATTTTATGTAATATAAGTGACTAAACGTTGTTCAGCAATCTCATTGAATCATTTATTTCAAGTTTATGAACCAAAAAAAACGAGACATTTAACATGGCTAAACTATAACTGTGGATTCATTTACTTCATCACTGGTTTAAGTATTTAGTTTTCGAAATCCAGGCACCCTATCAACTAAGCTACCGACCTGGGTTAGTAACATCAATATATTCAGTAAAACATGTGTCTGCTGTTAGTTATTAACATAAGGGGCAAAAAAGGGTGGACCAAAATTAGTAACATGTTTTCAACATTAAAAAGGGTCAAATTAAGGGATCTAAAAATAGAAATATTGTTTTTGTTAAAAGGGATCATTTAAGATATTACAAATAAACAGTAACATGAATTTTAAAAAAATACGGGGTCAAATTAAGGGAAACTAAAGTTATAACAAGAACAACTTTAAAACTCCATTACATCGATTTAAATCTGGGTCTTCGATGCAGTACCCTACATGCAGCATTTTAAAACTTTCCCTCGAAGGGATTGCCGGTTCAAAACCCACCCTATAGAGTAACCTGTATGCTACATGAGGATGTTGAATCTTGTGTCTAAAAGGCTTGGCTGGTTCTAAACAGACTTGTTATATCCTTTCACGAAAATTTGAAAATAATGTTGATTTCTTTCCATTAATTGGCAGGGCTTTTTCCGCCTGTCTCACAGGGCCAAATATGGGCCCCATTCCCAATGCCAAAAACGACCATTTTTCCCAATTTCAAGGAAAAAATTCCAAATCTTGTTAAATTATTCCCTTTGAACATGATTTCAATAAATACATGAGAATTAATTTTTGCAGTGAAAGCCTCATTGAACTGTCAGAACAAACTCTTTAGAGCACTGCAACACGTTCAGAGACACCAAAGCAAGGCATATAAAGATTTAATACAGAAACTTTAATGATGAAATTTCCAAATTGGGTTGATTTGTCAATATTTTTTTCCTAAATCAGACTATTTACTGTGTTAAAAATTCCCAATTTGGACAGGGGCCTTTTTCCCAAAATCCCCTGAAAAAGCCCTGATTGGGTATATGGAGAAAATGTCTGTATTGTGGAATAGTACTAGGTGAGTGCTGGTTACAGAAAAGGGTCCAGGAAATCAAGTTGAGGTGTGCTGACTGTCATACAATGACAGGGCTCAACGATAAGTTTTAAATTAGGTTGCTGGCCTGAATGGACAGCTAGCTATATTTTTAACTTGCCCAAACCAAATATTTAATAGCAGTAACAGGTTTCTGAACCCAAATATAGGTCATCAGGGGCAATACAGTGTTAGAAATAAGTAGAGCTGTCATTGATTCTAAAGATATCGCTGTATCGTCGATATTTATTTTCCCATCAATAATCGATATGCATTTTGAAAATGATTTTTAATTATGTAGGGCAGTTGTCAGTCACTGACGAAAGTATGCGCTTAGTAGTTGGTTAACAGCTAAATCCAGAGATTTAGCCTTTCCAGGAGGAGTGAGTAGGTTGACTGACCACCGTTATATGACCTATAAAATGTGTTGCTACAGCGTTAAACCCAACAAAACAAAACAAAACAAACGAGCATTTTGAAATATTGATTATAAAGCCTATATATGTAAATATGTAAAAGTCACTATTAAGTGACAAATTTGTGAGATGAACCTTCTATCGTAAATGGAAACAGGTGTGCTGTCATAATATGAACTGATACGCAGGGCTTTTTCAGGAGGTTTTGGGAAAAAGGCCCCTGCCCAAATTTGGAATTTTTAACGCAGTAAATAGTTTGAATTAGGAAAAAAATATCAACAAATCAACCCAATTGGGAAATTTCATCATTAATTTTTCTGCATTAAATCTTTATAGGCTTTGCTTTGGTGTCTCTGAAAGTGTTGCAGTGCTCTTAAAGAGTTTGTTTTGACAGTTCAGTGAGGCATTCAATGCAAATTCTCGTATCTATTATTTTATATGAAATCTTGTAGTTTCTTTTGTAAAGGCAAAAGACATCCTGTTCAAAGGAAATTATTTAACAAGATTGGGAATAGCTTTCTTGAAATTGGGAAAAATGGTTGTCATTTGGCATTGGGAATGGGGCCCATATTCGGCCCCGTGAGATAGACTGAAAAAGCCCTGATAGGTCTAAAACATTGACAGCACCACCACTAAGGAAATAGCTCTAACCCACAGAAGGTATAACATTCCTGACAAATATATATTATGAGTTTATGACAACATAAGTGGTCTGCATAGTACTGCATTGAAGGAATCGATATTGGTGTATCGGCGATATTTTTTCTCTCGATATATCGATATCCTGGATGCGTTTCGAGCCCAATCAATGACAGCTCTAGAAATAAGCACTTGTTTACCTTCCCAGAAAAGTTGAAAACCAACAGGGCAAGTTGGAAACACTAGCACCTGTTTCGCACGGCAAGTCAGCATTTCGGGACTTAAACCCAAATTTCGCATAAAAGTTCATAATGCGGGACTTTTTTCCGTTGTTCTCGGACTGATTGCAATATATGTGTTCTTCTCAATCTAGTCAATCTTTCAAAGTTTTAAATATTGAAATGCAGAAAGAAAATGTTTATTATAAAATGGAAAATAAAATATCAAAGTTAATACTGTCGAAGTGTTTATTCAGTAATAAAAATAGCAAAAATAGATGATAAACGTTTGGGCAATGGAAAGTTACTGAGGGCAAGTCAAAGTCTTGTTTAACTTGCACCAAGTTAGGCAAGTTGATCGGAAAAACTAAATCTAACACTGCAATAGGACGACCCCTAATATTGAGCCCTAAAATGACCATAATTTGAGTCTACAAAGGGTTAACCCCCAACTTAAAAAAAAACAATGATTTAAAACCAAACCTTGAAATTGAGACTAATTCCAGCTCATTCTTTAGACACTTCCACACCAATAAGTAATTAAATGAATAACTTAAGTCCTTTGTAAAAATTTCATCATTTTTTGAATGTAAAGTTATACTGACTGAATAAACTACAAACTAAAATGCCTCCCTCTATACAACAAGTTAATATCACACTATGTACACTCCTTCTTATACTTCCTTATTTAAGCTTTAACCGAGATTTATCTACCGTAATTACTCTAAAATTGTATCTACCATAGTTACTATAAAAACTGTATCTACCGTAGTTACTATAAAAATTGTATCTACCGTAGTTACTATAAAAACTTTATCTACCGTAGTTACTCTAAAAACTGTATCTACCGTAGTTACTCTAAAAATTGTATCTCCCGTAGTTACTCTAAAAATTGTATCTACCGTAGTTACTCTTAAATTTGTATCTACCGTAGTTACTCTTAAATTTGTATCTACCGTAGTTACTCTAAAAATTGTATCTCCCGTAGTTACTATAAAAATTGTATCTACCGTAGTTACTCTTAAAATTGTATCTACCATAGTTACTATAAAAATTGTATCTACCGTAGTTACTCTAAAAACGTTATCTACCATACTTACTCTAAAAAATGTATCTACCGTAGTTACTCTAAAAATTGTATCTCCCGTAGTTACTATAAAAATTGTATCTACCCTAGTTACTATAAAAACTGTATCTACCATAGTTACTATAAAAACTGTATCTACCATAGTTACTATAAAAACTGTATCTACCGTAGTTACTATAAAAACTGTATCTACCATAGTTACTATAAAAACTGTATCTACCGTAGTTACTATAAAAACTGTATCTACCGTAGTTACTATAAAAACTGTACCTACCATAGTTACTCTAAAAATTGTATCTACCATAGTAACAATAAAAACTTTATCTACCATCAGGGCTTTTTCCAGTATTTGGGGAAGGGGCTTGGGCCTTCCTTTATGTAGAACATTTGGAGAAATTTTATCACAATTTTATGGATAGGGGAGCAAAAAATCCAAAATAAACTCCAAATTTTTGAAAAACTGCATGAATTTAAAACAAAAATCAGGAGGGGAAGGCACCTGTGAATGGCCCCTAATATATAAGGAAAAAAGGTCCGACCATAGTAATTGAATAAACTTTTACTACCTTTAAACAGCCCGTGTTATACATTTGAATAAGGAAAAAAGCGCTGAAAATGAAGACGTAATCGAATAATTACCTGTATCCGTAGTGACGGTTGCTGTGGCAACTGGACCACTTCCTGTTTCATTATGTTTGTTTAACATTTTTTCCAACATAAAATGTCCGTACTGCTGAAGAAGCTGTTGCTGTATTCCCCACGGGATCGAGTTCTGATTGTCACTCGCAGGGACCGACGAGTCGACATTTTTTATTGCTTTGCTGTCAAGAAACGCAGCAGCCTCCAATAAGTCTGTAATTAAAATTTTACAAGTTTCAATGGCAACCAATCTTAACCAAATTTAAAACAAAACATAAAAAATTCACTGACAGCACACTCAACTTATTTGATATTTTGATCTTCCATTGCTTATCAAAAGCCGCCCGGCTAGCTCAGTTGGTAGCATGCAAGTCTACTGATCGAGGCTGATCGAGAATGAAATGTGGAAACCACATTAAAGCTGGATTTAAAAACTTTAACACAAAAATTACAAAGGGAAATTATCCATAATAAAGCCAGGTAGAGTAGTGGTTACTTTCTAGTTCTGTTCATCACATGGTATGTTATCATTGTATGAAGTTTCATAAATATCTGACAATAAATGGCAGAGATATGTGCTAAATTGAAAAAAACTTAAACGCAATTGTTAACGACTAAGGACACCCGCCCACCTAACCGCCTGCCCGCCCATCGACCTGTGTTTGGCTAAACTATTAGCCAATTTTTTTTCGCTAAAAATTCTGGCTAAAAAGTCACATCATTTTTTATTAAAAGGCCAAATTTAATTCAACAATTACTTACTTTTGTCCAGAAATGTATCCGGTGGCTTAGAATTAGTCGAAGAAGGATGAGCATGAGCTGGGGGCGGTACCACGCTGATCAACTGTGGGTCAGCAGCACTCTGTACAGACATGGACATGTGAGCCTGTGGGGCCGGTAAAGGGGCCGCCTGGGACCATACATTAGAAACTCCAGCCATCGCAAGCTGGGTGGCTAAATCCGAATCATCTTTCATTGATGTTGACGTTTCCATAGTATCACAGAATCACTAAACTCTACAATAGATCACGATGTTTTAGCCTGCACTCGCAGGCTTGGTGAGAAACAATGAAAATCCACTACAACTATTATTACATTTAAATACTGCATTCATTTTGAATATATAACTTTTTATATATAAATGGCACTTATTTTTTATACACAACCGTAGATATATATCAATGAAATTAACAAGTTGCTAAAAATAGTAACATGTAGCTAAAAATAGTAACATTAGCTAAAAATAGTAACATTAGCTAAAAATAGTAACATTAGCTAAAAATAGTAACACTAGCTAAAAATAGTAACATGTAGCTAAAAATAGAATATCAGCAAATGGGCTGGCCAATACAACCTTTTTCTTCCTTAAAGTTCAATTATTTACACCTAAACCAAACACATAGCACCAAATCTAAGCCCAATAACACAGACTGTCTATTTTATCACAGAAGTAAGAGAGTTTTTATCACAATCCAAATTTATATTGCTTAGTAAACAAATTTTCTTAAATCCAAGGGAGTTAACTCCATCAATATGATCACATTTAATCTTGCTGGAGTTATCTTCAAACCTGAAAATAGAGAAACTAATATTAAATTAAATCACGACTCGAATTTTACAAAAAATGGGACTTGCAAATTTTTGCAAGTTGATTTTAAATCAACTTGCAAAATGAAAAAAAACACATGTTTTTCTCCAAATTTTTGACTCTACAAACAGTTTATTTATTTATTTGAGTTAACGCCGTATCAACACAATTTTAGGTCATTTCACGGTGTCCAGCGCATCTAACTTAGCTTTCCTGGACCATTGTCTATAACCAGAACTCACCTACCCTTCCACAAGGCCGGAAACTTCTCCATATTATCTAATCAATGAAAGAAAATTAACATTATTGTCAAATTTTCATGGAAGGGTATAACCTCCCCGGGTGGGATTCGAACCCGCACCCCCTCGGGCATGAGTATCCAAATCCCGGCGCGCTACCAACTGCGCTATCGACCCGGGTTCTCTACGAACAGTGTCCACATATTATTACATACCGAATTGGAAGCAAGAGAATGATGATTTGGCGATACAAAATATTAAATGATTTGCAGACCATGCATTTTATTTGTATGACCGTCATTGATCGATATTTTGTTTGATACGGAAACTTTTGATCCGTAATATCTATCGAACCTACAATACCGGTATTCGATATATATCATATACCGGTGTAGAGCCCTAGTGAAGACGTAACTTTTCAATACGTCAAAATTTAGCTTTTGACATCAGTGACACGTTTACTCACGACACTCATTGTATCATTTAGCGATACATGTAAGTAAAGCAAAAAACTATCGATCTATGTGGCTGTTCCAATGCTGATTTGAAACTTATAAGTTTAGACAGTAATACTTTGCGAGTTAAAAGTAAAGTTACTAGCAAATTCCAAAATCCACTCACACTTTGCGAGTATGCAAGCTAAAATTCGAGCCCTGAATCAAATGAACAAGGTTTTATAGTTAAATGCAAATATTTCTAATTATACATTTATGTTATTTATTGCATTTCAAAGTCAAAATACCAAACTTTTTCAAGGAATGAACACTAAGTCAAATTCAAATTTAGAAAGCAGAGTGGTTTAAACAGTTTATGGTGTCTCTAAGGCTCTATAATAAATGCATGTTATACATGTATTCTGATAACTTCATGTATGTAAAACAGTTTTCAAGTCTACTGTTGATGAATACATCTTCATATAGAGGCTTAAACTTTCTGAGAGCAGGAATAGTCACAATCTCCGTAAACAGAGATCCTGTTCTACTCGCATTGTCGTACTGGATCTCTACTTAGTCAATGCAAGGTCACGTCGAGATGAACTTTGTATCGACCAATCAATGCGTAGCTTTCATCTAGACGAAAACACTATTAATCACATTTTGATATCGTAATTTCTATTTTTAGACCAAGGTTTGCATGGAAATTTAACAGTGGTATTATTCACAGTCTAGATTGGGCAGCTCATTTTAAATTGCGTGACGTAGACGATGTAAACAAGTTACGTATCATAACAATTTCGTCATGATTATTATGATGAGAAAAGGTCACCTGAACGTGACCTTTGTTTGGAAAAGGCCAGATCTAAATTAGCGAGTATGCGAGCGGTAAAATTTTAGATCGGGTTTCAATCAGATTGGAAAAGTCATAAACCTTGTTGTATTGATACATTCTAGGCTATATCCAGCCTCTTTTAGCAATCACTTATAAACTTTATGATCAGTACTTTTTAACGTCACTCCCACACACTCTAGTTAAGTCATAAACAGCCCCTTATATCAAAATGTGTATAAACAGTACCTAGCCCCTAATATCGGGTACCTAATATCAAAATACATGGGTGAAACTTCAACATTTTCAAAATCCTGAAATTTCCAAATTTCATGTTTTTAAGGCCACATTACCATATGGAAACAACCCTTTCTCTGTTCCAAAAATCCTGAACTTCAGGATCAGTCCTGAAAACTTTCACCCATGAAAATATGTAAAATTTAGATCTTACAGCCCTGGCCCAAGATGACTTGAAAAAGAACCCTCCATCAACTAGACCGATCTCCGTAAACAGTAGGGGTGTAACAATACGGTAAAAACCGTATTGCAATATATTGCAATACACGAAACCCGTATTGCAATATATTGCAATGCATATTGTTCATTGTGCATACATGCATAGAATAAATTAATGCACGTGCATCGTCTTAATTTT
Organism: Mactra quadrangularis; assembly: GCA_025267735.1. Taxonomy (NCBI): domain Eukaryota; kingdom Metazoa; phylum Mollusca; class Bivalvia; order Venerida; family Mactridae; genus Mactra; species Mactra quadrangularis. The sequence continues at coordinate 22,930,722 of CM046295.1, read as the reverse complement.
ATCAACATTATACATAGATATTTGTATTTTCAAATGATCTACACGTATTATGCAAATGTTTCAATAAGTTAGAAAAAAGGTTTTGAATTGACTTTCAAAGATAATTATTCTCTCACATTACGAAAAATATTTCATGTTACCGAACATATTTTAACATTAATTCAAACATCTAAATTTCAGACTCTGATTAAAACAATCAGTATGGAACATAACTAGAAAAACCGGTTCAGAGAAAAACGAACCTGTTAAAAACCGTCAGAAGTCGTATTGCAATATTAACCGGTATATCGGTTAACCGTTACACCCCTAGTAAACAGATATCCTTTAAAACCCTGTGGTACAGGATCTCTAAGATTCCCATGGAGGGTCACGTCGGGATCAATCTGATAAAAACTCGATCTAAAATTTTCCGCTCGCCAACTCGCTAATTTAGATCTGGCCTTTTTCAAACGAAGGTCATGTTCAGGTGACCTTTTCTCATCATAATATTCATGACAAAATTATTATGATACATAACTTGTTTACATCGTCTACGTCATGCAATTTGAAATGAGCCGCCCAATCGCAGACTGTGAATAATACTGCTGTTAAATTAGCATGCAAACCTTGGTCTAAAAATAGAAATTACAAAATCAAAATGTGATTAATAGTGTTTTCCTCTAGATGAAAGCTACACATTGATTGGTCGACACAAAGTTCATCTCGACGTGACCTTCCACGAAGACAGTAGAGATCCTGTACGACAACGCTCAACAGGATATCTGTTTACGAAGATTGCATCAGGATGACCCTTATGTCGACCTATCAATGCGTAGCTTTCATCTAGACGAAACACTATCAATAGCATTTTGATTTCGTAATTTCTATTTATAGACCGAGGTTTGCAAGCTCATTTGATTGTGGTGTTATTCAAAGGCTGTGATTGGACGGCTCATTTCAATATAATGTAAACAAATTTCTAAACATAATGATTGCATCATGAATATTACAATGAACGTGACCCTCATAACGAAACAGTCAGATCTAAATTAGCGAGTAGGCGAGCAATTTTAGATCGGGTTTTAATCAGCTTACAACTAGGCTAACTAGTTAGGAGGTCCTTATAACACAAGTTATTATTCAATAGTCATTAGATGGCTGGTTGGATAAACCAGTTCAAAGCTGTCTGAGTTGTTTCCTTGATAGGTTAAATCCATTCATTAACTGGTACTAAGATACTAAGTGTCCAGGAAGAAGACATAAGAATTATAAGGACAATTGACTTATCTATTAGTTTGTTAACAAAAATAATGTTTATAGCATGTTAATTGTATTTAAGTTAAATTAATCAATTTTAGTTTTGTTTCATATTTAAAACCCGGGTCGATAGCGCAGTTGGTAGCGCGCCGGGATTTTGAATTTCGTGCCCGAGGGGGTGCAGGTTCGAATCCCACCCGGGGAGGTCATACCCTTCCATGAAAATTTGACAATAATGTCGATTTTCCTCCATTGATTAGATAATATGGAGAAGTTTCTGGCCTTATGGAAGGGTAGGTGAGTACTGGTTATAGACAATGGTCCAGGAAAGCTAGATTAGGTGCGCTGGACGCCGTGAAATGACCTAAATTGTGTTGATACGGCGTTAACTCCAATAAATAAATTTCATATTTAAGCTAAAAAATTTATAGTCTAAGCTATAGTCAAACCTCAAGAATTTCTGAGTCGCAAACAGACACTGTACCAGGTCACCATAAAAGGTTGATTTAAGGCAGTCAGGGGCGGATCCAGGATTTTTTTCTAGGGGGGGGGGGTTCAAACTTTTGAACCACACCCACATTATACACATTTTGCAGAAAAATGCGACATATTAATAATAAAAACTACATAACCATTAAATCTATGTTAAGCACCAAGAAAAATTGCTTCAAGCTGACTTACAGTCAAGAAATACACTAATGGACAGGTACATTTTGGAAATTCAAGGGGGGGGTCCAGATCCCCCTGAACCCCCTCCCCCCACTAGATCTGCCTATAGGCAGTGAAGTACAAGGAAGGAGCAGAGGTCCAGTGGATCACTTAGGGATCAATAGGTCACAGGCTTGAGTCCAAATAGAGGCACTGCTAATTACCTTGAGCAAGAAAATTACCTGTACTAGTTCCACTCCACCCAGGTGTAAATGGGTAAGGAGTAGGGCTGTCATTGATAGAAAATTTTGTATCGATAAATCGAGAGGCAAGTATCGGTGATATATTGATATATCAAGTCAGACAAGGAGAGTATTAGAAACAACTAAAACTCTAGTAAATGAATACTATAATATACCCTCATGATGTTATGCATAGTGTTAAGAGTTGTTTCAGACATATAATTTATTTATTGGAGTTAACGCCATGTCAACACAATTTAGGTCATTTTACGGCGTCCAGCGCACCTAACCTAGCTTTCCCGGACCATTGTCTATAACCAGTACTAACCTACCCTACCACAAGGCCGGAAACTTCTCCATATTATCTAATCAATGAAGGAAAATCAACATTATTGTCAAATTTTCATGGAAGGGTATAACCTCACCGGGTGGGATTCGAACCAGCACCCCCTCGGGCACTAGATTCCAAATCCCGGCGCGCTACCAACTGCGCTATCGACCTGGGTTTTCAGACATATAAAACAAACTAAAACAAATTGTATTTTCTTGTTTTGATATTTTTACACTATAACAGAAAACATGAAAACTCAGAACTATATAAAAATTCCTATAGTTAATAAATTTATAAAATGCTAGATTGTATCGATATTCCAAATTACTTATCGTTATTGGATCGTTTGTCAAGAATCGGTGATACATCGATATTTAAAAGTTCTGCATTTTAACTTTTTATAAGTACCGCATTATACCTCTGCAACAATTCAGGGCTCAACAATAAAGGTTGTCTTACTGCCTCTGACACGTAGGTTTAGGTTTAGGCAAGTAAAATATATAGCTGGTTGTCCAACCGTGCATCCTACTTTAAAATATATGTTGAGTCCTGATTACATATTAGTTATTATTAGACATTCCTGCAGCTTAGGGGTATTAAGCAACTGAATGTTCCCACAAGTATGGGATTTTATCAGGGGTTTGGTGGGCTGGAAGTTCCCACTATTCCACAAAAGTTGGTGGGGCAGGTTACAAATAGCCAGAGCCTTTACTTTGAATAAAAAGAATCAAAAACAAAGAATTAACAAAACCAAAAAATCATCGCTAGAAGTTAAGTTGCCCAGTCAGTAGTGCGCCAGGATTTCGAATCTAGTGTCCCAAAGGGGGAAACAGGTTTAAGTCTCACCAGGGGCCACTATACCCTCCAAAGAAAATTTGACAATAATGTCAATTTCTCTCCATTAATAAAGTATGTATGGAGAAGTTTCCGGCCAAGTGGAAGGGTAGGAAAGTACTGGTTATAGACAAGGGTCCAAGAAAGCTAGGTTAGGTGCAATGGCCTATAAAATAACTTTAATTGTACTGATGTGGCAGAAACCCAGTATATAAAAAAACAGGTAGTTAAACCAGTTTTTAAAGTACAAAACACATTCTTAAAAGTCATATATCACTTTTTTAACAGGTAAATCTTAAAAAATATTTTCAAATAATGTAAAACAACTCAAAGAAACCTTGCGCAGCAGTTCAATAAGGGCGAACTGAATGCAAGTCTGAAAAGCCTTTAGAAAATAATAATAACTTAAGGTTTGAAATTACATTCAAGCTTAACAAACACTAACTGGTATTCAAATTTACAAGTTAAATAAAACGCTATACAATTGTCATGCACGTCTCCAATTTAACATGCTCTAGACAGTTGCTGTGTTAAATATTTGTGAATACATAGACTCGCGCTTAATAAAATTATATGTTTAGAATGTAGTACATGTTTTACATGTTTAATCGTGAAAAAACAGTTTCGCTACTTGAGTACGTCGCGAACAGGTTATTAAGACTCGAAAATATGTGCAGAGTGCATTTCAGCCATTTTATGTCAAATGCATTAAACATGTCTAGCCGACGTTAAACCATTAGCCTATTGACCTAATTAGGTACACACACACTTTGAAAACTAGTCGGTTGATCAATGTATATTTAAACTGTATATACATGCTGACGATGTATTTTTCTGTATTGAGTGATTATTTAAGCTTTAATTCAACATTTAACAGCACTAATAGCCAAGTAAACTTGATCATTAAGCAACAATATGTCAAACCAGTTTAACAACAGCCTGTAGATTGACAATTCCGACTATTGACAAACGCAAGTGAAGGTCATATATAGCCAAGCTAAGCTTTTATTACTGTAAACCCCCGCCCAATTAAATCACATGTGTGAATCACTCACCTGAATTCTAATCCAATTTTAAGACATTCGTCGATCCCCAAATCAACGGAGCTTCAATTGCCATAAATATCCAAACTTAAAACCCCGGAAATATTCACGAAAATGGGGTAAAATTCATGTATAGTTTGTATATGGCCCACATATACACATATCTCGAGTCATGTACATACTGCCGTTGGAGAGTTTGACCCCAACCGTCTGGAGTTTGTCTGCGCATACGTCGTGACCCGGAACCAATTCGCTGTCTGCTTTAAAAGGAAAAACAGCACACCTGTGTTTTTAAGCAAATCATTTTATCGGTCAAACGGTCAAAAAATTGTCATAAGGGATTAACATGACATTTCCTAGTTAAGACAATTAACGTATTAGTTTGCACTGACAATTCTGTAAACAAAACGTTCCGGAAGTCGTGTACACATAACTCTTGTTTGAAGAGTTTATTAATCGATACGGAGTTGCTCCCCTTGTTGTCCGTCTTAAGAAGCGCAGGCGGGACCGATTGTTGCACATTCGACTTATAATTAAGCGGACGCGCACAGATTTTTTGAAACAACTTACTGTTAAAAGAAAAATTGGGTCTTTTGGTGTTGGCAAATGACCCACATTAAATAATAGGAATATTTCAGACCCTGAAAGAAGCATCTAAAGTTACTGATTGGGACATGGTGGAAAAGGCTTTTTCAAGATGCTCTTGTTGCATTACTAACCTTAGGCGGGTCTAGTGGGGGGCGACCCGGCGTATGCCCCCGTAAAATTGCCTAAACGAAGTTTTTTTATCATAAAATATGATATTTATAGGAATATATATATATAAATATTTTAAAAAAAATCTCAGGCTCCGCGTGCAATAAGTTTTAAAGTGGGAGTACACTAATACATGTAGCATAAATGGCAATATATAAAAAGCATAGAAAAGGCATAATTAGACCAAAATGCAAAAAATGACCGAAATGCGAAAAAGACCGGCATGCAAAAGACCAAGTTAGCTGGAAATGCAAAGTAATACTGAAAAGCAAGACAGACAGACAGCTGGACAGACAGCTAGACAGACAGCTGGACAGACAGCTAGACAGACAGCTGGACAGACAGACAGCTGGACAGACAGACAGCTAGACAGACAGACAGCTAGACAGACAGACAGCTAGACAGACAGCTAGACAGACAGCTAGACAGAAAGACAGCAGACAGACAGACATACAGACGGACGGATAGACGGACGGACGGACGGCAGGACGGACGGACGGACGGACGGACGAACGGACATACATACAGGCAGACAAGCATCTATATGGGATAAACTTTGCAGACTGGGTAAATGTAATAGGAACGGCTTCAAATTAATGTACGTATGGTCGATCAATGCGTCAACGTGTGACACTGAATCATTGACGTCAGCACTCGTTATTAGAGACAAAGGATTGCAATTTTGCTTTATACAACTCGACTAGATTCTTGAATTTACCTTGCATATCTGAATCATCTATTGCAATCGATTTGCAACTTCAAAAACGCATTTATTGTGTTCAATAGGCGTTTACGTTTAACACATTCTCGTACCCAGGGGCTATCAATATTTTCGATAGTTATAGGTTGAGAATCTTGATAACCTCAGGGTACGAGAATGCGTTAAATATTGAACGTATACATGTATTTTCAAATTATAAATGTTATAAATGTAAATTTTAAAACGTTCATTTAATACAAATGTACCAAATTTATATGAAGTTTCATCTTCTAAAACATACAATTTTAGAGATGTCTATAGCGTCTTTAGTCTTCTAAATTAGTATATTTTATCAATTAAACCCCTTAAATGAGACTGTCAGTCTGTCAGTCAGTTAGTCTGTCTGCCTGTCTGTCTGTTTGTCTGCCTGTCCGCCTGTCTGTCTGTCTGTTTGGATCCCCCTAGGAAAAGTTCGGACCCCCTTAGAAAAAAATCCTGGAACTGCCCCTGCCTACTACATGTATAGGAGTTTTACCACTCTATATATTACATAATTATGTGGGACATGATCCTCAAATTGGGGACACATTTTTGTCGTGGTAGATCTGCGTTTTGGGACATGATCCTAAACAACGTATGTAGTCTATGGAAGCCGGCCTTAGTGATTAAACCCAAGAGAAAAGCAAGGTAAGCGCCGATCCCAGTTACTATGACAATGCTGGAGCGGATCAAAACATGTAATTTTTGCTTTTTTACAACACAAGCCAGGGGCAGAACCAGGATTTTTTTCTGGGGGTCTGAACTTTTCATGGGGGGGGCAAACTTTCGAACCACAACCACCTTATATACTTTATGTACTTTCTGCAGAATAATGCAGCATATTAATAAAAACTATACATAACCATTAAATCTATGTTAAGCACCCAGAAAAACTGCTTCATGCTACTTAAAAATGACTTAAAGTCAAGAAATACACTTATGGACAAGTACATCTTGGAAATTCTAGGGGGGGGGGGGGTCCGGACACTCCTGACGCCCGCTAGATCCGCCTATGCAAGCTTTGCATTTCATTAGGTAATATTTTCTCCAAAAATGATGTCACAAGTGCCAGTTCTTTTCAGAGACCGAAAACTTGTCTACTTATCAGCATTTTGTGCCATTTTTCTGCACTCAATGACCCCGATTTTTCTGGTGGTGACGGCGCTGCGTCCCCTTCAAACCCCATCAACAAAGGGGAGCACATCCTCTCTTGGGGACCCCTGAGTCAGCATTTGAAGGGGGGAATTTATGTCATTATAGTGAAATTAACTAAATCCAGTTGAAAAACACCAAATGTCTAGGCCTGTGGGGACATTTTGGAAGGGGTCCATATAATACACGTCACGTAAAATGTGGGACTTACCATTTAAGGGCTTAGATTTTTTTCAAGTTTTGCATCGGCCAGTTCACTTTTAAAATTAAATGGTACAGAACGTTAATTCATTGCGGTCCGCAGATTATACCAGTCCCAATGACCGGAGATTGGTACGGCTTTGTTCGTCTTTATACCTTACTTCTTCGCGTCGCTTTCAAATAATCAAAACATCCGCCAAAATCAAAACAATAAATTTTACTGCAGACAAGCAAAATGTACAACGATTCAGTCACAGACTGGTTTGTCCAAGCCAGGGATAGCGTTTACAACGTCTCAAAACAAAGATGGATGGACATCGCTTCGTCTGTGGTGTTTATAATCTTGATAAGTCGGGGCAGAAAAACATGGCTGGATTTTCTAACTTTTATGACCCTGGTTGGTGGCGTTATGAACGCTATCTATCCACCATACATCGACAGTTGGGTAAACATATTATTTACAATGTTTATATATATATTATATCATCATATGGTTGGTCTTTAAGGAGGATTGCATTATTTATCAAATTATCATTGGATCTTAAATCTGGCTTAACTGTCCCCAGTCATTCCTCTAACTGCCTTAAGTCCTAGATATAATTCCGGTGAATTACTACGTACCGGTAAAGTGCAGTAGCCCTGACCCTATGTAACTTTTTTATCATTTAGACATTTTTCTGTTACATAGGCTACATAACAGAAGAATTGTCTACGATAAAAAAAGTTATGTAGGGTCTTATATTTAGGACTACCTTAAGTTAAGGCTTAGATTTTACCTAAATCATTTACTAGGATCATACTTTTATTAACAGTGACTGACAAAGTTCTCTCCTATATGATTCAGAATCAGTGGTTTATGGTGGCTGAATTAAGCCAAAATTACGCAACAAAACATTTACAAAAGTATGACACTTGTCATTCAATTTCATGTCGTGATTTTGCCATAATTTTTGCGAATCTTTAAATGTTTTTGCCTCAAAACCCGCAGAAAGAAAATACAACAAAAATACATGATTGTGTTTTTGTGTGGTGCTTGTGGGACAAAGATGCGACAGATTTACTCTATCGCATGATTGTGTTTTGGCTCTTTCGCCTTCCGCTTACACATGCATGGAAGACTATGTAAGATATAGGCATGTGTGAGCGGAAGGCGAAAGAGCGAAAAACAATTATACAACAGAGTAGATCTGTCCCATCTTCGTGTCGCAAGGCGCCACGGTAAAACACAAAGATGCGACAAATGTCTGTTTGTCGTATTTTTGTCCCGTAAGGTACGAGATGATAACACAAAGATGCAACAAAATTAAGGCAAAAAAAGACATGATAAGGTGTCGTACATTTGTAAAAGTTTTGTTGTATAGATATAATGTTTTCATTATACACTTCATCAGGCAAAAACACGTCAAATGATTAATTTGTCGTATGATTGTGTTATTGAATTGTGACATGCGGGATGAAGATATGACAAAAATACCATTTGTCATACTTAAAGTTAAACTTGTGTTTTGGTGTGGCGCCATTGGGAAAAAAATGCGACATGGCGTAATTCAGCTACCATGGTGGTTGAAGGGAGACTGCCTGTAGAAGTCATTTCATGACAAAACTCTACAAATGAATGCCTGCCATGGAATTGAACCCACAACCCCTCGAACAGTAGACAACTTGTGCATGTTTTATAATAGATACATTTTTATAATGCTAATAATGACCAATGTCTTTTTTTAACAGGTAAATGGTAGCTTAGATTCTGTCCATTATGATTTGATCCGAGTTCTTGGGCTTGTCACTGTCACATGGTGCGTAGCTTACTACCTCATGAATAAATCTTCTGATGAGACCGTGCAGACAACGTATCTGTTGTCCTTTCTAGTGGTAAGTAATAACAGCTTTATTTTTTAGACTTAGGTGGATGGAGTCAAATTCTCAAAAACACTTTTATACTATGGACCATTGCTGCCAAAATAACTATTCTGATAGTATTGGAATACTATCCCAGGAATAGAAAAAAAATACGATAACATCAAGAATTTTTTAACAGGGCTAGAATTTAAGCTTGCATACTGAAAATATGCATGTGGATTTTAGAAATAGCGAGTAACTTTTTAGTGGTAAGTATTTTTAGTTTAATTCACAGGTAGCTGGCATGGTTCCGAGCAATTCCAATCTCTGTGAAACAGATATCCTGTAATACTCTAGGCTGCTGTCATGTAGGATCTAGGCGAGCTGAGAATTTTGGATTGGGTTTTAATCAGATTGTCACAATTCATTCTCCTATCTTTTAATGTGTCAGAATTTAGCTTGTGATGTCAGTGACACATATACTTATGAAGCTCATGTAGCTATACAGGTCATTAGAGCAAAAGACTGTACTTTGGAACGAAAGTTTCGATCTGTCTGGCAATTTCAATACCTCGTCAGTAAAGGCAGTAATATTATTGCTGTGATTTCAACTCACAAAAATTTGCGAGTACAAATAAAAGTTGCTCACAAATTTTAAAACCAACTCTACTTTTTGCTAGTATGTGAGCTTAAATTCGAGCCCTATGTCTTGGTCAAAAACAATATATATACAGGGTTCTTACAAACTGGAAAAATCATGAAAAATTAGATTTTTCTGGGAAAAAAGGAATTTTGAGAGTTTTGGTAAAATATTGAAAATTTAAATCAGCTCATTGATATGGGAATAAAACAATCAAAGATAATCTCAATTTTGGGAAAACTGCATCATCTCAAAGAAATTTCAGAATGGGAAGGTGCTTGTAAATAAACGACCTCTGCTTTTTAAAAAACAAAACATAAATTTTATTTTTGCAGGTATTGTTGTGTACTTTACTTACCTTTGGTAACATGCTTGTTAATCCACCCAAGAAATCATCTGTTCTGATGGATCATGAGGTAAGTTGCTGTACAATTTCTTTATTTCTAGATTACCTTGAGGTTCTTTAGAAAATCCCTCGACTCGTTCAGAACCTTGAAATACTCTAGAAAACTAGAACTGTTGTGGGGTTGGGAGAACTACCGCTAAAAATAGAATTTTGTACTGCTTAGACTGCACTACGTCTGATAAAAATCGGTTACGGCAGGTACCTAAACGTCGTTTACCTTTTTCATCTAAACTTGTTGATCTGGTCATCATTTTTGCCGTGTTAGGAACTATATAGGTCACTTGATTCCCCACACTCGCTGTGAGCCACAAGAGGATGGTAGAGGTCTGGATCTTAAATCAGGTCTCAGGATCCATTTCAGCATTTTTGACATTACTGGACATTCGGTCCGGTGATCTTGGAAGAATCACTGGACAGAATCAGGTTTCACTGGACCAGAAGAAATCATCAGAATGACAGATTTTTACATCTTTATTAGCAACGATGTTTTATTACTAATTGGAATTCTTAGGGGAAGTCAATACATCATAACATATTACTGTTTTCTAGTCAGTTATTAATTTGTTTTAACTTTAAACTGAAGACAAACATATAAATTAGTTCAATTATTTAACGCAGATTGATCTTGTTTCAGACACAAGTAAGTAAGTTCTATGGTCTAATGTTATGGACAGTGGGGACATTATTCTACACTGTAACATCAAAGGATTGGGGTGGTTATGGTGAGCAAAGATCACATGCTAACTTTCATCTACGTATTTGGTTCGTCATACTACTCGTTGGAGGGTGTATCAACTATGCCATGCCAGGATGGGCTATTCGTACTGCCGTAAGTATTTATACCCCAGCTTTGAAGAAGAGGGGGGTATACTGTTTTACCCTTGTCCGTCCGTCCGTTACAAAATTTCCGTCGAAGTTTTCTCAGCAACTATAACATGCAGCAGCCTAATACTTTGCATATTGCTTCATCCCATAGTCCCATGTGGTGTAAAGCGATTTCATGCTCCTTGCTCATCTACTTCCTGTTTGTCGCATATTTTTACATTTTTGCGGGGCTATCACTAGTGAGCATTAGCTCACAGATTTACTTGTTTAAAATATTTTATATTGTTATTATCATAGCCAGTGTTTTACTGATACTATATTTCTGAAGAGTTTTGAACATTTAAAACCTATTTAGGCCCAGAGGAAATTGATGCTTAAACTTCTTAATTTCATCAAATTCCTATTTTTGTATTACATATTTAGGCCACAACAAGTTGATGATATGTTCTACGGACTTTTCTAGAAAAAAAATGGGGCAAGCGAAGAAAAAAAAAATAAAAAAATCTTAATTCAGTTGCTTTAAATAGCGGTTTGACCAAATTTTTATGGGCGAGCGAGGAAATAAAAATATTTTTTTTGTAAAAACTGTCAAAATTAAGGTGCGAGCGAATCCGTAGAACATATGATCAATTTGTTGTGGCCTTAATGGCATTGCACAAAAAAATCTTTGTAACTAATGCAAATATTTTTGAAATTAAATTCTTACTAGGGATGAGATATTAAGGTCATCACACGATAAGATATGTATTGATACAAAAGGAGACAATATGATAATTTACAATACGATAAAGATATGGGTAGTTATTGTAATGACAAAAACGTTTAAATTTAATTAAAGTTTTATTAGAATATGTTTTATTAACTTTGACCTTTGAGAATATATTTGTTAAATTTTGGTCTTTAAGAATGTGTTTGATTGTTATTTCAGTTTTCATTGGAGAAAGTGGATTCGTTTCATGTTATGCTAATTAGAAGTTATGCTTCAGTGTTGATGGGTATGGCTTTGATGGTATTCAGATCTGCTAATTTCTTACGTGCCTCGGATAAAGATCTCCTGTTAGCCGTGCATCTGTTGGTAAGGAATGTATTTGTGATTTTTCTGTAGCAAAATAAAAGGGGGCTGAACTCTGCCGTTTTTATTTCCTCTCGGCCCCTTTTTTTGCTACTTCCATTGCAGAAATATTAACTTTGAAACATATAACTCCTCTGATGCCCCCTGCCCCTTTTTTGTCTGCCTCCCTGCCCTTTTGTGATTTCTAGAATAGTCACTATATATATTTATTTTTATTGTATGTATTAAGTATTTTTTGCCTGATTTTTCAATGAAAAAATTGGGCTTAAAGTTTGACGAAACTCGGGTGGGCGGGCATCCAGTGTCGTTAATAATAGTGTTCTTAGAGTTTAGAGTTTTTTATTTAACATATATTTCTGCCATTTATTGTCACATCTTTATGAAACGTCTTACAATGATTACATACCATGTGATGAATAGAATTAGAAAGTAACCACAACTCTACCTGCCTTTATTATGGATTATTTTCCTTTGTAATTTTTGCGTTAAAGTTTTTAAATCCGGCTTTAATGTGGTTTCCACCTTACATTTCTTGTTACTATCTGTATTAAGAATGATATTTTCTGATATTTTTAATCATCCTCACATAGGATTTCAATTAAAAAATCTAAGCATTCTAACTAATAGGACCTACTTGTCAATTGGATTGCTTCAGACTTCAAGGAAAGATAACTGACAAATATTCCTTATAGCAATGTTACTACTGGCGTTAAAAAAACTCCTACAAAAAAATGGACCCCTGTTTTAATGTACAGTAAAACTCGGGTATAACATACTCGCTGGGCCATAGAAATAAGGTATGTTATAACCGAGGTATGTTATATCCATGTAGCATTCTAAGTATGTTATATATATATAAGGATGAAAAACAGGCCAGAAAAAAATGGTATGTTGTAACCGAGTGTATGTTATAACCGAGTATGTTATATCTGAGTTTTACTGTATCAGGGCCAAAACACCATTTTGGGGGAAGGGGCCACAGCCTTTTTCTTGGGGAAACTTAGAGTGTTTTTCACTTATTTGGGGGAAAATGACCTACTTCATAGCCAGTTTAAGAAATAAATTTATTCAATCATAAGTGTTACAAAATCAATGAGATAATCCAGCATATTTTTTGGTTAAGGATACAACATGGACTGTGTTGGGTAGGTATCTCAAATATTTTCCCTTTCTATGTGAACTGTGGTTCAACATTTCTTGGGGAGTTTTGAGGACCAAACTGGGGGAAAAAAGAGTCAGTTTTGTTTGGGGAAGCAGCCTGTATTCAGCTTCCGCTAAGAAAAGTGTTTTGGCCCTGTGTATACATTTGACTATGTTTCACATTTCAGTTCCTGGTATCATGCACTGTTTGTTCTTGGGTATCCTTGTTCAACAAATGGTCTTCTCTCACATGGAAACTTACAGGCACTCAACTTGTTCTTCATATTGTAATGTTCATGAACTTGTTTGGTAAGTAAAAATTGATTGAGCATAATATTTATATATTTATTATACCCCCGCTTCGAAGAAGAGGGGGGTATACTGTTTTACCCTTGTCCGTCGGTTACAAAATTTCCGTCGCAGTTTTCTCAGCAACTATAACATGCAGCAGCCTAATACTTTGCATATTGCTTCATCCCATAGTCCCATGTGGTGTAAAGCGATTTCATGCACCTTGCTCATCTACTTCCTGTTTGTCGCATATTTTTATATTTTGGCAGGGGTATCACTAGTGAGCATTAGCTCACAGATTTACTTGTTTGTATTTCATGACATTGACATGGAAATTACAAGTACATGAAACAATTCAGTAATAATATATACAACAGTATTACACATTTAATCAGTTTATAAAAGTGCATGATAAGAAATATGAAAATGGTATGTATAGTTATTTATCAGGGCTGTGGATCGTTGAGCAAGTGGCGATCTGATCCGAACCACGATTCATGTGTAGCGATTCACCAATGGAACCGCATATCACTTGATAATGGAGAAACATACTAAATTCTTGTAATAAAAAGAGTTAGTGAAGAATTACAAGAGTTTATACTATAAAAAAGGAAAACCATGTATCCCAAACATGTCTATTTCCAGACATTAAAGTATTGGCATTTTCAGTGATAACATTTTTGTTTAAATGTGTATCAATCGAATTTTGACACAAGATAGTTTGGTCCCTACATGAATTAAACTTTTCATTAGAAGTGCGACTCGTTTTCAGTTGTAATTAAGCTGAAAATGTTCTTTCATTGTTTCAAAAAAATTGATCCCGATCCAACGATTTCGGACGTGACAAATATTCATACTCAATTTTCTGGTCGGGATCGCGAATATCCGATTACTCCCCCTAGCCCTATTATTTATAATTGGTAACCAAGACAAAATGTACAAGTTATCATTGTATGTGGTTATTTCATTCAAGGGCCATGTCTAATCCTTATTTCCATTGTAGTTCCTATAAATATCATACATGCAAGAGACATTTATCTTATTGTAAAACTGTCAGTGGCTTGTTATATACTAGCTTAAGGTCTTCAGCGAACCCGTGTTTATATTGTCAATGAACGGGTACGCTGAAGACAAGTGTATGATAAAAGTCCACCAATAATCGTGCCAGGAATCTGCCATTCTCGTATACATACATCGAGTGTGCATTGGAGAAAATTGAAGAATATCCCGTTAAAATAATGTATAATCTTTTAATTTGACAACTTACTACCTAACAAGTGCCCATTCCGAACGTAAAATACGCCAAAGTTTCCAATAGGTCTTAAAATTCAGTACTCTGCGGCCATCTTGACAAAATGTGGACCATGTGATGTCGAGATTGACCTTGACCGACCTTGACGGTCATGATAACAATACCATGTGCTTCAACCACGCGACATTTATTTACAAAATATGTTTGTTGAAAATAAACATAAAATGTTATATTTTTTCTTTAGTTTTACATAATTTATAGGATTTTATTTACGTTCTGTTAGTTATAAATATAAAAAATGAATAAGAAATAAAATCTTAAATTGCTAGAAAACAAAATGTTTTTGTTAACAAATAAATTCTAAAAATTTTTATTTGGAATTCCCGGCATCAATCAGAATTACTCTGCTATGTTCGTTAACGTTCATAACCGAGAATTCCGGTTGAAACGAGATCTCGCACAGCTTCAAATGTAGACGATGAGATTGAATGTTTCCTAGGGAAAACGGCTATTTTATTTAATTCTTTGATATTTCAATGGCCGTTTTAGTGTAAAATTATGTTTAAATGAATGTTTTATTGAATAATGCACACGATCTTATTACCTAATGGGTATTTGATTAGAAAAACAAGCTTAAACGAATGGGTGTTATTCTGGTGAGGTTTCATAACGGGTTTGATCCAAAACTTTAATGCCGCATCTGACGAAAATCAAAATGTTAAAAAAGCGGCTTATAAAGTTTTGGAAGCCAGAACTAGTTATATGCAGGAGCGTAAAAGAGCAATTTTAGTGAACCCCATCCACGATCCACTGGCTAAATTTGAAGAAATTTGCAATTCTGAATTAAGTTTAATATTCCTAATTCAGAACTCAAAATTTGTTGGTTTTCTGTCTGTGTGCAGGTGGTACAAACAAAGTTTGTTACACATTATGGCTGAAAAGCATGAAATTCGGATTAAACCCCATTGTTCTTTGTACACATATTTTTTATTATTGTGACAGTGAAAGTTTGTTCATACCACCTGGGAAAACGCAAATACTTGAAATCTGGATATAGTCTCTCACTGACATTTTCTTCGTTTACCCCCTTTTAAATAATGGTTGTATTATGTTATGGCGCGGGTCGTCCGTCTGTCTGTTTGTCTGAACTCTTTTGTGCACACAACTCATCTTTTCCTGCTTGTCTGTTTTGTGAAACTCTCCCTGTTGATAGTTATTGATGTCTATTTGTGCATAAAGGGGAGGTAATTCAAATTTCATCATTTATTTTTGGATTGTTTCCCTTTTATGTATACTTATAATGGATTTCTTGTTTAGATTAAACGATGATCGATTATTGGTCGTTTCAGTTGAAGTGGGAGACAATCGATTATGAAGTTTAATAATCGATAATGTCTAATGATAGTTATTCTTTTCAAGTAACAATGAAAAATTTAAGTTTTAATTATTTATATAACTAAATAAAAAAATATCTGTGGGAATAAAACTCTTCTTAATTAAACCATGATGGGTTCAATTTTACTAATTCTTTGTTATTGTAAATCATTGAGATCAGTGTTGATATTTTAGGTGGGCAGCATGGAATTCTCCATTCTTGGACAATATACAGCCCCTTTTCCATACTGCATGGGTACTGAAATTGTCCGAAAATTGCTTTTATTATTTAACATAAACAACCGCCAAACCACTAAATATAGGTTAATTATGCATTATTTATTATTCTATTATATAAAACAAAATCACTAAAACAATTGCAACGTTTTGTGTTTCAAGAAATCCTGAACAAAACCCCTTAGTACATTGTATATGTTTCGATTATATATTTGATGATTGATCGAAAAGAGTTGTCCGATTATTTCCGATGGTCGATTATAATTTTTCTCCGATTTTGAAACCCTAATTTCTTGTGCTCATAACTCCCCCTTTACTACTTGACCTATTTCCTTGAAACTTTCACTGGTGATAAACGTTGATGTCTAGTTTTCCTGTCTTTCAGGAGCAATGGATCGTGACATTACAATCTACAAGAGAATCATGTGGCCAAGAGTTAAAGCTATTCCTCAGGATGTCAAGTCATGCTTCAAATTGAAGAAATATTAAGACATTACTCAAGGCTTTATATATTGCCATACTTTATACTCAGTGCTTTATATTGCCTCTTTTATAGGACTGTCACATTGGAATTGAGACTGATATTGGTTAATTGTTCACTTTAGTTCAATAAGAAAGGGATAATCCACAACCATATTGAATCATACTGTCACAATAGAAATGAGACTGAAATCGGTTAATTTATATCCCAATCATGGCAGTCCTATTTTTTATGTACGACAGTCTTTGCCTTTATGCTTTACACACACTAGCCCAAATCTGTTTTCAAAAAAAAGTTAATTGAACTAAAAAATCTTAATGATTTGTTTAAATAATGCAGTCCATTTTAATGATTTAGAATAATATATGATCGGAAAATGATGAATAAACAACATAACATCAAATAATGATTTTGATTGAATATAGAAAATGTCGGCTGTAAAAATGTTGGCGGACTGTTGAATCTAAAAGTCACTTGAATAACAGTGATTTTGGTGGACTAATAGTCAAGTGGCCAAGTTTGAAGACTTTGATCAATGTAATTTTAAGCCGGAATTAATTAGTCCCGGTGGGGGGAAATTAGTTTGTAACAACAGGGTTTAGGCTAGTTGGTAAAGGCAAAGACTGGTCTAAATATTGTGTATATAATTAGTATATACCTGTACACCAGATTTTGTCTAGGCCTAAACTAAAAAATACTTTGTTAGCCCTTTACCGACCCTATATTTTTGGGTTGGGTAGGTAGGTAGTAAAAGATTTTTTTTCTCAACAATTATCCCTCTATTAGTTAGATCCGGCAAAGCAACTTGTTTGTTCTTGTATACATGTATATATACATTATATTTACCTAATATTCTATGATTTCAACATGTTTCTAAAGCAGAATTATAAGCGTAAAGAAACTACTGTAAAGTGTTACGATAAATGGTCGCGACCAAAAAAAAGAAAAACACCTCATATATTTTTCGAATAAAATGTTTTGAGTCGGTAGAAGTTTTTTGGGTCGGTTGGTTAAGAGCAAACAAACTTAATTTTAATTTAGGCCTTACTCATATTTTTTTTATTTTTAACCCTTTGAAGTTTGTGTTGTTGTATTTCAAGTGTATAAAGATTTGACTGATTGATTATGTCTCCTTGAATTTAAACTGTTAAGAATTGTATGCAATGTTTTTTTCTGGCTATTTTGTGGCTGAAATTAAATCTAATTTCCTAGAGGTGTAATGGTTAAACGATATACCAGTTAATATTGCAATACAAATTCTTCTAACATTAAGCCCATCCCATTTTACACAAGTCATTTTAACATTCGGATAATAGATCATTTAAAACATACACATGTGTGTAATGCAATTAAGGCGATACATACAGTATAACCTGCATTAACAGCCACCTGTTATCAGCGGTCATCTGCTGTAAGTGGTCAGTCTGGCTTCCTCCTAATGAAAATCACTTTATTTTGAACCTGTTATAAACAGCCACCTGCTGTATGTGGCCAGTGGTCACTCATTTCTGTACAAATTCACCAATTTACCTGTATTAAGGGGTCACAGTCAATTAAATTTTAGAATTAACAAAGTGTCACCATCATTGTATAACGGTACAGAAATGTGAAAACCCACCCAGCTGAGTCTTAAATTTTTCAACAAAGTGTCATCACATAAAGTTAGACTTCAAAGATACAACTGACATTGTCAATAGTGGTTTTTTTGAAGATCACTTGATTAGAAACTGCATGCATAATTAACTATTGAAATTGAACTAATCAAAGCATTTTTATTTGAACCTGGTTTAAGTGGTCACCTGCTGTAAGCAGCCAATTTAGTCACTTCCCTTCACTGGCTGCTTAATACTGGTTATACTGTATGCATAAATCCATGCTTCATATGTCTATGCAAAGATCCAGTACATATTGCAGTATATGTAGTATTAGTTTTGTGTATTGCAACATATTGCAGTACGGTTTTTACCGTAAAGTTACACCCCTTCCTTGCCCCAAAAATATATTCTTCTCCTTTATCATTTGCAAAATTCCTGTTTCCTTTTTTGTGTGAAGTTAAGTCAGAGTAAATTGTCTGTATAAGGCCACAACAAGTTGATCATGTGTTCTATGGATTTTTCTGGGAAAAAATGGGGCGAGCAAGCGAAGAAATAAAAATATAAAAAAATCTTAATCTAGTTGCTTTATATAGCAGATTAACCAAATTTTTATGAGCGAGCGAGGAAATAAAAAAATTGTGTAAACACCGTAGAAATTAAGGTGTGAGCGAATCCATAGAACATATGATCAACTTGTTGAGGCCTTAAATTGTAATAAGTTTAGTTTTTAGCCATTTTAGAATGAATCTTATGATTATATACATGTATAGCTTTATACTCTATGATACTTAAGCCAAATTGGTTGTATGTTTAGTATTTGCTGGTAGTTAGGTTTGTGACATTTCAAACTAAAGATCAAACATTAAAAGACAACTTAATTTTCTCCATAGAAGCTTGATGCATACAAATGCATACACATATACAGTTATGTGATCTCAAATTATGAAATTGTTCATTTTAAAATGCATTTTTGAATTTATTATAGCAAATTGAAGAAATCTCAATGCCAATCTGATTAAAACCCGATTTTAAATTTTTTTGATCTGGCCATTTTTCAAACGAAGGTCACGTTCAGGCGACCGTTTCTGAGGCGTTTCTCATCATAATATTCATGACGAAATTGTTATAATATGTAACTTGTTTACCTAAGCTACATCAGGCAAATTGAAATGAGCCACCCAATCGCAGACTGTGAGTAATACCTCTGTTAAACTTTTTTAAAACTTTTTTAAACTTAGCTTGCAAAACTTGGTCTAAAAATAGAAATTATGAAATCAAAATATGATTGATAGTGTTTTCGTCTAGATGAAAGCAACGCATAGACTGGTCGAAATAAAGTTCATCTCGACGTGACCTTCCACAGAGAAAGTAGAGATCCTGTACGACAACTCTCTACAGGATATCTATTTACGGAGATTGTCTCAATGTCAACAACAGAGATTTCTTCAATTTTCCATAAAAATTGCAAAAATGCATTTATGAGCTCTATTTATAAAATACTGGAAAATTGCTACATTTATCTGCTGAACTGTAATCTAAAACTTAATCCTTCACAGTGTTCACCACGTTTTTTAAATCTATAAATACTCAAGCGTGTTAATTAGGGGTTGACACTAACTGATTTTACCAGGGGCCCCAAAGGAAACCATGGCCAGTTTATCCAGGATCCATAGGGTATTTCTCCAATAAAAGACAGAAACATTTAGATACAGATTTGCAATTCCATTTGTATCGTCTAAGAAAAAATGGACTACAGGTACCATAGGCTTGAATGTTTTTACAGAATGCTAAACAAAGAATCAATTTAGTATGGCCTTATTCTAATTATTATATTTTACTATATATAGTTTAATTAATATCTTCATAGTGCAGCTAATTTTGCCCTCAACATACATGTTTGATGAATCTATACATTCATTATATTAATCATATTATGTGACATTGATCTATTGCAATATGATTGGTTTTCTTGGTATAGTATAATGGCGGCCCCATACAGAACAAATCATTTGTAGCATATTGGCTCCCTGGCTAGCTCAGTTGTTAGCACTCTAGTCAATTAATCGAGGGGTCGTAGGTGCAATTTTTTTAGCAGGGCACCCTTTTATAGTTTGGTCATGTAATAACTTACTACGGCTATTCTCCCTGCTACCACTGATTCTAAATCATAAAGTTCAGTTGTCAGACACTGACAGAAGTACATGTATGTGCCTTGTGATTGATTAACAGTTTAATCAAGAGATTTAGCCTTTCAGGAACTTAGTTGGTCGACTGACCAGCATGATATGACCTAGGCCATATGTTGCAATGGCTTAAAACCAAAAATAAATCATAAATAATTATTCTTGGTGAAGTAATTACAGGTTGGAATATCCCATACTTCCCAATTTATAATGTTTGGACTACTCAATTCATGTTTATATACGTAAGTGTTTATTGTATTTTGTAATAAACTTAGATAGTAAGACTGTAAGTGTTTATTGTATTTTGTAATAAACTTAGATAGTAAGACTGCAAGTGTTTATTGTATTTTGTAATAAACTTAGATAGTAAGACTGTAAGTGTTTATTGTATTTTGTAATAAACTTAGATAGTAAGACTGTAAGTGTTTATTGTATTTTGTAATAAACTTGGATAGTAAGACTGCAAGTGTTTATTGTATTTTGTAATAAACTTAGATAGTAAGACTGCAAGTGTTTATTGTATTTTGTAATAAACTTGGATAGTAAGACTGCAAGTGTTTATTGTATTTTGTAATAAACTTAGATAGTAAGACTGCAAGTGTTTATTGTATTTTGTAATAAACTTAAATAGTGTTTATTCGTTACTTATTAAAGTTTATGTACCAGAGGTATAATATGGCACTTATACTCCCTTGCCTTCAAGCTAGCTTTTATGGCGGCGTTGTAGAGTGTCCTCTTATGACTCGTGAGGTTGTAGGTTAGAAACTTAGTTTGGACCATGGATTTTTATCGGGTTACATTTGGCCCCGAATGTTATAACCCATTGAGAAATGTGTGATTGCACCCTTTGATAGTCACATAAACAATCAATCTCCAAGAATTCAAGGAAGAATTCTGTTAAGTAGGGTGTGTATGTAGCAGAGGTATAATACACACTTACACTCCCTTGTCTTCAAGCTAGCTTTTATGGCTTTTATGCAAGTGTCCACTTACAACTTGAGTTACAACATGGGTTCGAATCTCAGTTCGGACCATGGATTTTTATCACGTTACATATAGAAAAGACTGTCATTACATTTTATAGTCTATGCTTTATGCATATGCAAGTTCACTAACTTTACAGCTATTATCCCTGGTCAGCAAGCTACTGGTATTTATTTATTAATCTCCCTGGGAGTATTCTCCTCTGCATAGTGTAGCAAATAAGCACAACAAAATAATACCACACTCGCACGTACACATTTAAGAATTTAAAGAAATTGCAGGTTAATTTCTTGCTCAAGGGAGTTAACATTGCTCCTGGTGTCGTTCGAACCCGCGACCTCTTGATTCCTAAGCGTGTCTTACCACGGGACTACTGCTCCTTCCATGTGCATGTTCAGCCGACTTCTCAATTTTGTTCGATAACCCCTGATCATTGAAATCTCCTTCAGGCCGGTAATCCTTCACAGTACCCATTTATGCCTGGGTGCTATGACCATTTGAAGCAATCGCAAATAAATTTCTTGTTCAAGGAAGCTAGCATTGCCAATGTATAGGGTTCGAACCTGGAACCTATTGATCACTAAGGTCATGTCCTACCACTGGATAACTGAATCATAAATCGATGTCATAATGCTAAAAGAGGATGAGTGGTACTTATCACCTATAATTGTATGGTAACGGGCGGGTCCAGGATTTTTTTCTAGGGGGGGGGTCGAACTTTCCTAGGGAAGGGGGTCCAAACCTTTGAACAAACCCCATTATACACATTTTGCAGAAAAAATGCAACATTTTGATTATAAAAACTACATAACAATTAAATCTATGTTATTCACCGACAAAAATTGCTTCATGATACTTACAAATTACTTACAATCAAGAAATTCACTAGTGGACTGGTACGTTTTCCAAATTCTAGGGGGGGGGGGGGGGTCCGGACCCCTGACCTCCCCGCTGGATCCGCCTATGCTTACAATCAAGAACTTCACTAGTGGACAGGTACATTTGCCAAATTCTAGGGGGATATCCGGATACCCCTTTATCCCCCGCTATATCCGCCTATGGGTAATATCCCTGGATAGGGATATTCTAAACTACTCACAGTTTACTTGATCATCCTATACTTAATAGTTAACAATAATGTTTTTAAGAAAGATGATATGTAAAATTAGGTTTTTAACATACTACCGGATCACATACGCCCCTGGACAGCGTATCATCAAAAATAGTTTTATAATCTTGAAATTAATCTTACGATAATTTGTTCTAACGATCACATTAGGATAAGTTTTTGGACCGTACTACCAACAGTTCGTATATTCACAGGAGCTTGACATTCTGTATCGTAGTTGGAAAATTCCTTCCATCTCATCATTTTTACAACGATACAGAATGTCAAGCTCCTGTGGTATATTTGTAGTTAATGCAAGGTTTTTGAAGTCTACTTTAATATCGCTATTCGAGTCACACATCAACTGTTAAAATACGGCGCAATTTGCAGCCTCAGCATACAGTGCATGACCCTAACAGGTACCAATTTTCACCTGTATAGTGAAACAACAATCGCCGGTAAATTTCTTGCTCAAGCAAATTAGCAGTGGATTTTCTAACCCAGGACCTCTCGATGCCTAAGCGCACGTCTCACCACTGGGCTACTGCTTCTAACTTTAGGTACGGACATAACAACTTTTATCATCTTACGCATGCGCAATGTAATAATTACGAGCTCTTCGATCGGGTAACAAGGAAACTCGTGCATTTGACAGACGACAAATGGACGCTGAAAAGACGAGCCGCTTGTCAAACTGGTCTGTGGAGGAGAAAGGTTTACTCTGTGAGCTACATCCAAGTTCTCCTCAAAGATGTCTTACAGGAAGAGAGAGAGGAGACATTGACTTCAATTACGGAGCGGTAAGTCTTATTTGTTTATCACGTGTGTACCTCCGAGTTTTTTTATTTATTATAGGTCATGTTGTTCCCATATTGTAGCATAAATAATTCTGCAGAAGTTCTAATATTTCATCAATTTAGTGAGTTTATTTCACCGAGAACCGTTGAAAACACAAGGTTGCAGGCATCGGTATGAACGAAGGCTATTGTAAAAACATTACCCAAACCCAACAAACAAAATAAAACGTTCATTCTCAATGACGGAGAGCATTGGTTTCTACTTTCATTAGTGTTATTTACATGTAGATTGTTACTTCTAAACTTGTTTTTTTCTGCGGCATTGAAGTTCCGTTATTTACATAATAATTATTGAGAGGTTTATCCAAGCATAAAATCACAATCAGTGAAGGTTCGGCTCCACCCATAAAAAAGCTCCGCCTATAGATTTAGATTTCGTACTAAAGATAAATATTCAAGCACATTATAGCAAAGACATAGATAACAGTTTCTATATCTCTGGTTATAGTGATTTCTTACATAAATAGAATTGTTACTAACCCTTTAATGTATATATATGCCACATGTCAAACTTTACCACTTATACAAAATATCGCTCACTTGTAAGTGGTTATCTAGATAGGCTAACTAGATCATCACTTAATGAACTAGTTAATTGGGAGGTTAACTAGTTACGTAACATTAAATTAGTATACTAATACAAGAATGGCAGTTGCTTCTTACTTGTTGATCGCATCTTTTCCATGGTACATTGTTTTAAAGTTTAGACTTCAACATAATAATAATAATAATAATAATAATAATAATAATAATAATAATAATAATAATAATATTTATTTGGCATATTGTACACGTAGCATAATTACATTAACATATTTCACAGCATGTTGTAATTAACCATGACAAGCATATCAACACCATGGATAGCACAAAAAGGGCAATCCCTTATTTCCATTGTGGTCCCTACAACATTGCCATTATTACTGTAAATGGCGTTTATATTCAATGTTTAAGCTTTTCCAAAGATCCACAGTCTGAGCACAATCTTTGACATTGGTTTGGGTTTTGATTTACATGTACTTGGAACACAAAATATGTTTTTATTGTTATTGATCACTCAGTGTATTGTTTGATTGTTGTTGTTTTAAACTGTAACATTTTGTCTGGCTATTATTGGTATCAATGTGTACATATATTTTCATATTTCGTACACAAGAATGTTGTTTTCCAATTTCTTATTCACACTGTGTCTACTGAACTTGTAGTTGTCCCATTTCTTTTTATCACTGTATCTACTGATAAATAACTTGTTGTTTTGATGATTGACACATACAGCTCGAGGACATTCTACATCTTGTAATATAACTTTACTTTTCATGTTATCATTGACTAATTCATATAAACAACTAGAACCAGAGCACACAACTAAACTACCTCTGTCTTTTATCAAAGTAATTCCTCTGGGTTCTTTAACTTTATCGTATCTAGATATAAGCTCCAAGTCCCAACTTAACTTTGTTATTGTGTGCTGTCCCATATCAGTAACAAATATATTAGCATTGGTGACATATACATATAATGGGTTCGGTAATGCAGCTTTACCTAGTGTATCTGTGGCTATTGATTTGATCACTTTACCTTCCATATCAAGTATTTCAAGTTTACTAGGAAAACGATATGTAACAATAAGTTTACCCTGATGATAACATATACCCCGACAGTAACATTGACGATTGGTATTTATCCTACGAGACGTCTCCAGGTTGTTAGATACTGTAACAAACTGTATATATTGTCCATTCGGTACAGTGACAGCAACTTCTGTAGTAGATATTGTTGTTATATCCAAGGGACATTTTTCTAGTTTAAGTGTTGATACAACCGCTTTACGATAAGTATCTACGAGTTTAACGGAACTGTTCGTATTATCGGCGAGTACTAACTTCTCAGGATAAATTTCTGTCATACCTGTGATCCTACAATCATGCATATCTTCTACGGTCTTAACTGAAATTGCATCTGGTTTTATATTTAATATTTTCCCCAGTGCATTTTCTGCTTTAAGAATCTGCTGTATCGCTGTACTAGGTATAAACTGATACTTATCAAGGCGATGTTGGATTTCAATTGATTGTAGTCTGTCCTCATATTCGTCTAGAATAGTCGTGGTTTGTTGTAATTCTATGAAAATTTGATTTGGCTGTTTTGATTAATTCATTTTGTTCAGTCTATCGTTTTTCAGGTTTGTGTCCGTTTTCATAGCTTGGCATTGAGTTGCTATGGTTTTTAATTTTCTATCCCTTTCTTCCGTTAAATATGTAATCTTATTGGTCATTTCTTGTTCCTGGGTATCAAGTATTC
This sequence comes from Mactra quadrangularis, assembly GCA_025267735.1. Taxonomy (NCBI): domain Eukaryota; kingdom Metazoa; phylum Mollusca; class Bivalvia; order Venerida; family Mactridae; genus Mactra; species Mactra quadrangularis. The sequence continues at coordinate 22,904,955 of CM046295.1, read as the reverse complement.
TGTTGATGTGACTGCTGTATTTCTTTAAATCTGACAGTGATTTTTTTAATGAATCTATGGTCTGCTGTGTATCCTGTGATATCTTATTCTTCACAGAGTCACACTTGATCACAATTTCCTGTGCTCTAGCAGGTATCTCTCGTAGCATATCGCTATTCAGAATGGAGACATCAGTAATGTGATCGACTTTACATGATATTGTGTGATTTAAAGTAACACAAACGCTACAAAGCGTCGTCCTATGATCATTGCAGTAAAATTCAATGTTCTTCTGGCTATGTATCACACACGGTGTAGTTAGACTATCTGATGGACCTTCATCTACTGTTGTGTCTGTGTCATCAAGTGTTTGTGTTGTTGGCATGGAACTTGAATCTAATAGTTTGTGATGCCTAAGTGGCCTAGGTTTCTTGTGGTTAGCAAAGCACATGGAACAAAGATGTTCATCGCAATCTGTGCAATACCCAATGGCAGGTTTTTTCTATATCATCAAGATGACAAGGTTTACACACCAGATCACACAAGAAGTCTGATCCTTTTACACTTAACGTCTTCTGGTCCTTGTCTGAAGTAGCCATTTCTATAATGAAAGGACAAAGTTGATATAAGGCCACAACAAGTTGATCATATGTTCTATGGATTTTTCTGGGGCGAGCGAGCGAAGAAAAAAAAGTCTTTATTTACTTGCTTTATATAGCGGTTTGACCAAATGTTTTTGAGCGAGCGAGGAAATAAAAATGTTTTCTTTGTAAAAACCCTCAACATTAAGGTGCGAGCGAATCCATAAAACATATGATCAATTTGTTGTGGCCTAATCTATGTTTTGAAAACTTCCAATAGAGCATCATGTCCACTTATATTAATGTTTAAGATTCATGCATAATAATTATGTTTTTAAAAACAATCAAACTTGATCTATACACCATTGTAGAGTAATGTAGAACCACAGATATCTATTGAAACTATTTGAGATCTCTATATCTTTCACAAAGTTAGTAAAATGCGTGTCATGTTTCAAAATTCAGTCATAAAACATTGATTGTCCTGATACAAAATAGCAAGTACAACAATTTTAGTACATTTTAGTGCTATTTTCGGAAAACGAGTTACTCCTTGTTCTAAAAATAGTAATTATAGATTTTCAGAAAATCAAACTTTAATCAGTAATTATCCCTGAATTAATTCAATTACAGTTTAAGTTAACGAGATAGTATTATGTCTACTCACCGATCGGACACAATTATGATTTTGCATTGATAATTTATATGAAACAAAGAAAACGAAAGTAGATTGTTTGATGTATTCATAATGAATTATTTTCAATGACATCGAAAACATAAAAGAAACTAAAGTGCATCTATAAATATAATATTAGATACTTAAATTTACACATACCTTTAAATCTTCAAATATGTTGTCGATACGAGTATTGGTTTTGATGAAATGTCAGTTTTACTCTTTTGTTCTTAATGTTAGTAGTATATCGACAAAACGTACGTCTACACCGTTTTTGTATACAACATACGGGTTATTTTGTCGCCTAGCGATAAGTAATGTAATATGAATCAATCAATAACGGGGATATCACATGGTGTATTCATTCTTGTGCCTGTCTTAAACCTGTGGACATGAAGTTAATTCAATTTTAATTTACTATGGTTGTATACAATGGTTTGATATATAATAATTATTGATCAGTTTTTAATATTTGATATCTTAACTATACATTGAAATTGCCATTAGAGTTTAACGAATAATTAGTCAAGTATGTACAGTTGTTCAGAGTAACTTTAGTATAAAAATTATATCCATTGTAAATGGGTTTAACTATCCTAATGCCTTTTGTAAAGTACATAGACGTATCTAGCAGGGGGTGTCAGGGGGTCCGGGCTCCCCTGAAATTTCCAAAAGTACCCGTCCATGAGTGTCTTTTTTAACTGTAGGCCATTTTTATGTAGAAAGAAGCCTCACTTCCCCCTGTGTTTAACATCTATAGATCAAATGGTTATGTAGTTTTTATTATGAATATGATCCGCCCCTGAAGTAGAACCATGTTTACCATACATTATATAGTCCGTTTTTTCTCAACTGTCAATGTTTGAATAATTTCACGGTGACTGAATGCATTGTTTTTGTACTGGCAGCCTAATTGTTATTAAAAATATCTTAACTAACACATATCATACGGCATAAGCAGCTTTACTTGATTATGGTACACAAATTCGGAAACTCATGGATGTATTACCACAATAATTAATAAACGCATTGACCGTGAAATTATTCATGTTTTGACAGTTGAAAACGAATTATATCCTACGACAAATACATGTTATAATTATTGTAGCACACACAATAAAATATAAACATTTTTCGCTTACTTATAGCGAGTTTTTAGGAGGGAGGGGGGTCCGGGCTCCCCTGAAAGTTTCAAAAGTACCCGTCCATGAGTGTATTTATTAACTGTAAACCATTTTTAAGTAGAATGAATCCTCACTTTAACTTGTGTTTAACATCTATAAATCAAATGGTTATATAGTTTTATTATAATCATTTTTCGTTATTTTTACAAACAGTTTATAATGTAGTTGGAAAGTTTGAAACAAAAAGTTTAGACTCCCCCTAGAAAAAATCCTGTATCCGCCCCTGAAGTAGAACCATGTTTACTATACATATCCTATGACAAATACATCTTATAAGTATTGTACCACACACAATTTTATATAAACATATTGAAGTCTAACCGGTACACTATTCGCTTATTTAGGGCTGCAACGATTCGATTCGATACACCGAAAATCGATTGCGAGGGCGTCGATTCGATTTCGATTTAGGACCCGCGATTTCAGATTTGATACCAGTCTTAAAAATTTATAGTTACAATAATAGACTAGTGATAGATAAATCAGTATGAGCATTTATTTGCTTAATTGATCCTGTCCTGAAAAGAATGTAAACAATTTACGTAGCATTTTGTTATTTTATCAATGAGTTGGGTTTTAGCTGAAATGAATAAATTACTTAATATTTGGAATAAACTATACTATTATATAGTATAGGGATGTATAGGGACCCCCCTAGAATTTCCAAAACGTACCGATCTAGTAGTGTATTTCTTGACTGTAAGTAATTTTTAAGTATCATGAAGTAATTTTTCTCGGTGATTAATATAGACTTAATGGTTATGTAGTTTTTATTATCAATATGTTGCATTTTTCTGCAAATAATGTATAATGTTAATGTGGTTCGAAAGTTTGGACCCCCCTAGAAAAGTTCGGACCCCCCTAGAAAAAGTTTGGACCCCCCACCCCTAGAAAAAACCTGGATGATGCGGGTAAACCAGTAAACCTCAACCTAGTCAAATTACAGTTATAGCCACTTACTTGTTAGATATGTGATCATAGGGTGGCAGAAATAAGTCAGGATGATAATCTTAATATTTCCACTTTTAAATAACTCCACAAGCAATAAGTTACATAATGTAAAGCCTACTACTAGTACAACACACATAAATTATGAGGTCAAATAGCAATAAGTAAATAATAATGAAATGGTCATACTAGATAAATATACGGATTAGACTTCTCTTCTTATATATTGAGTTATACTTACGTACATATTGACTTTTCTTACATTGACATGATATGCCTTGATCTCCGAATATAAGCCTTGGTTCATGTAGTAAAGTCCAAAGTCCATCACTAGTAGCTGACAAATGGCATTCTAGACACATTTACTTACTCGTATCATTGATAACTTTTATCTTTGACTCCACGTTGGTTCAAATATCAGATACAATCCACCGCGTTGTTTTTTTAGCAAAACAGTTGATCGTAATAACTCAGTACCGGGGGGCATGAAGCATATGTGAGAGTGATTAAGTCGTAAGAATCAGATCTGTATTGAACATATACTAGTATACTGTTAGCGGCATAGTCATCACAGGCAAGTTATATCAGTAGTGTGCTAAAAGAACATCAGTATGTTCATGTAAAATTGTTACAATAGATGAATCATTTCTGGCGTCCAAGCATTTTGGCTTCTACTGTTAAGAACTACATTTCATCACCAGAATTAAGATGTACTGTATCAGTGTGAAACACATTCTATTCCAAGACGATGTGTAATATTTACCTGTCCCTATACTGTCCGTAGTTAGCAAAGATTGTGATGAAGTTTTCGTTATGCATGAGTACTTTAGGAACCAGGAAGCGCAACAGTGAGTGATTAATTTAAGATATAAGTACTTGCTTAAAGATCAAAATAAAATAAAAAATAAGATAAACGAGTACAAGAGTATACTATATACGAGGTTTATTTACATCATAACAAGTATTATAACAATACTTTAAACAATGCAAACTTGATTAAACATACAAGCATGAGAATGTATGGTAAATAAAACGTAACAATGTTACAGATAATTAAAAAGATCACACTGACTGACACAGAAATTCTTATTTACTATACATCATGACTTACACCATTCATTCAATCCACATCTATCAAACCACACTATCATTCATTGTTTTATTTACTATACATCATGACTTTCACCATTCATTCAATATCCCACATCTATCAAACTACACTATCATTCAATGTCTTATTTACTATACACCATGACTTTCACCATTCATTCAATTCCACATCTATCAACCCACGCTATCATTCATTGTTTTATTTACTATACACCATGACTTTCACCATTCATTTAATTCCACATCTATCAACCCACACTATCATTCATTGTTTTATTTACTATACACCATGACTTACACCATTTATTCAATCCCACATCTATCAAACTACACTATTACTCAATGTCTTATTTACTCAATAACTCACATACCCTTTCGTTATAAGTTGTAATGTTTCAATTCAAACATTTTTACATCACTAATTGCTCACTAGTTTTTTTTCGTACTCCTATCAAGCTAAATGAAATAACACTCAGGAATTTAACACATAAGTGGCAAATGCATTATGTAATTTTCAAGAGGAATCAAACACTGATTCCATTTTTAAGCTACTCGCTCACAGATTAGGTATAAGTCAGTGTCTATTATAATGCTTAGATTATTACATCTTAATATTTGAAGACAAACTGGTTTAAGAATTTCATTAAATATAAAATACATGTCACAAACAAATTTTTTAAATTTGAAAGCTTTAAAGTAGCATATTTTATAGATGTTTGTCAATATGCTCTGAAATAGTCACTTAAAGAACACTATTTGATTGTTTCAAAGAGTCTCAGACAAATTGAACTTTTTGGTATGGTCTTTGAACGCACAGTTTTAAACAATAAAAGCAATATGCTTGACACTAAAGTTCCATTTTTTGAAGAAAACAATGGTAACATCAACAGCTACGTTATTTGTACTTACAATTATACAAATTAATGCTATAAAATACTCAATGTACAGAAAATAATTGATTTAAACTAAACAGAGATGATAAAATTAAAAAAAGGAAAACACGTTAAATATATTTGTGTTTATAATGTACATAGTAAATACAGAACACTGATAGAGTTTATTGAAGTACATGTATACATCTCAAAACTGCACCATCGATGCCTGTCCCATAGAAGTACGTTCTCCTTACAGCTCAGTAATTATACTACATTAACACGCTCCTTTAATTTGTGTCAATTCGTGATATTGACCTTTACTATGTACTTTGAACGACCAATGAAAGTTAACAAAATTCCAATTTGATCGTTTGGGTGGTTGACACGATCACCTGACTATAACAAATATACATATTATTCAAATTAAATATGCTGTGTGTTAACAGTGTAAAACTCAGAGATGCGCGTGTAAAAAGATCAATGATTATTTTCATTTTGGTAAATTTACATTGTTTTACTAGTGCAACACTGTCTTAAATCTTTGCATATCAACATTTTGGACTAATATGCGTTTGTCATAAAGTTACTACATGTATATAGAAAAGGAGATTACTTAAAGCACCAAGTTTCAATTATCAAATATATCAGATTTATTTCTTTTAAATGTTGAATTTGGATGGTGTAGATTATTATATAATTACATATTAAAAGACGTTATTCCATTCATTTCTAACAACAGTTACGTCATATAGCATAGAACATAGTGTTTAAATAAAATAACTATATAAATTATTTCAATGTTTCAGGTTAAACATGTTTTTGTTCCATGTTTTTATCCGAGTCACATAAATAAATCATTGGAGGACAAGTATCTTGACCGTACGGTAAGTACATTTATTATTTTGATTAAAACTGTAACATTTGGTCTGGCTATTATTGATATCAATGTGTGCATGTATTTTATATATCGTACACAAGAATGCTGTTATCCAATGTCTCATTCAAACTGTATCTACTGATAAATAACTTGTTGTTTTGATGATTTACACATACAGCATAAGGACATTCTACATCTTGTAATATAACTTTCATTTTCATGTTATCATTGTCTAATTCATATAAACAAACACTAACCTGTGAGCAGGCGATTAATCTACTTCTGTCTTTAATCAAAGCAAGTCCTACTGGATGTTCAACTTCTTCCCGTCTAGATACAATCTGGCAGTCCCAATCCAACTTTGTTATGTTGTTGTAACCTTCATCAGATACAAATATATATGCATCTGTAACTTGTAGATGCCATGGCAAAAAGAATATATGTTTACCTGTTGTATCTTTCATTACTGATTTGATCACTTTACCTCTCATGTCAAGTATTTCAAGTTTACCAGGTTCACTGTATGTAACAATAAGTTTATCCTGATGATAACATATACCACGACATTCACCATTGGTATTTATCCTACGAGATGTCTTCAGTTTGTTAGATACTGTAATAAACTGTATATATCTTCCATCCGGTACGGTGACAGCAACTTCTGTTGACGATATTGTTGTTAAGTCCCAAAGATAAGATTCTATTGAAATACTTGATGTAACCGCTTTACGATTAACATCGACCAGTTTAACGGAACTATTTTCTGTATCGGCGAGTACTAACACCCCAGGACATATTTCAGTCATACCAGAGATCCAACAATCTTCCTCATCTCCCACAGTTTTCACCAATATTTCATCATTTTGTGTTGGTTTTATATTTGTATCTTGATGTCTCGGGGATGGTATATCAGATGGAGAAGGCAGTGATTTGTCATCTTGTGGTGATATCGTCCCAAGGGCGTTCTCTGCTTCAAGCATATGCTGTAAAGCTTTATTTGGTATAAATCGATACTCGTCACGGTGATGTTGACTTTCAATGGACTTAAAACTGTCTTCATATTGGTCTAAGATTTTTGTAGTTTGTTGTAATTCTATGAAGAGTTGGTTTGACTGTTTTGACTCATTCATTGCATTCAGTCTATCTTTTTGGAGTTTGGCATCAGCTTTGATAACTTCGCATTTGGTTTCTGTGGTCTTGATTATGTTGTTGTTTTGAGTCGTTAAATGAGCAATCGTCTTGGTAATTCCTTTTTCCTTAGTATCAAGTCTTCTTTTGATGACCTTTCTGTATTTCTTCAAATCAGCCCGTGATCGTTTTAAAGAATCGATGGTATGTTGTATATCTCGAGATATTCCATTCTTCACCGAGTCACTCTTGATTTCCAATGACTGAGCTCTAGCAATTATTTCTCGAAACAAATCGCTATTCAGGACAGAATTAGATATATCAGGAATTTTATCAACTTTACAAGGTTTGTTGTGTTTCAAAGCGACACAAACACTGCAAAGTGTCACCTTATGATCGTTGCAGTAAAACTTGATATATTCCTCGCTATGTATCTCACATGGTGTATTAAGACTGTCAGATGGACCTTCATCTACTGTTGTGTCTATGTCATACAGTGTTTGTGTTGTTGGCATGGAACTTGAATCTAATAGTTTGTGATATCTACTTGGTCTCGATTTCTTGTGGTTAACGTAGCACATGGAACAAAGATGTTCATCGCAATCTGCACAATATCCAAAGGCTGGTTTTACTATATCATCAAGATGGCAAGGTTTACATACAAGATCATACAAGAAGTCAGATCCCTTTATACTTGATTTATTTTGATGCTTTCCTGAAGTAGCCATTTCTAAAATGACAGAGAACGATTGCTTTTAGTATGATTTAAAACGATTGCTTTTAGTATGATTTAAATAAGATATTTCAACTTTATTTGTTCTACGAATTCTATGAAATGTGAACATAGAATAACATGTCTGTATATATTTATGTTTATATATTCAAATAACATTTCTTTAACAAGATAACCTTGAGCAAATCTGCTCTACATACTGTTGAAATTAAAAAAAAAAAACAAATTTGTAAATAAATGCTATTTTGCATGTTACTAAAATAAGTAGTTTAAAACTAGCAATCAATATATATTCGGAAGTTATCGTAACAGTTAATTTTGAATTTAAAACGATATTCACTTTGCAAATCGCGTTAAATGTTAAAAATAATATCTTCGTAATTTCATATTATACCTCGGGGGATATAAAAAAACCAGCTACGATTTAAACTAAAATCAATTGAGTGATAATATTATAGTAAATGTATATACTTAAACAATACAATAAAAGTAATAAGCAATATAAGAATTTTAAAAAAGTCTCAAAGATTCTATTTTCGCTCACAATAAAACGAATTTAGATATTAAAAAGATATAAATGGCAAACCTTGTATATTCAGATTTGTAGAATAGCAGTCCAAATGTAAAGTCACTTTAAAATTGGTTGTGCACTTATTATATTGCTCTTTTTAGTTATCGCTGCATATGTTTCAACGTCCTTCAACTATTGTTAGTAATATAATACAAGAAGGAAATGTAATTAAATCAATTTTTGTTATATCCATTTTTATAGCTCATAATTTATTCGTTTTGTGCTACCAGTGGATTTAAAAAACAAACACGTGTTTCTATTTCGGTGATGGTTTACATTTTGAATTGCTGTAATAATGTTTTCATCAAGACAGACAAGTAGGTACACTTCAAATAACAAAACTATTTTTAAATGTAAATAAATTGGGTATTTTTTATTTCGGAACATATATATAAAACGATTTTTCACATGATCAATATTAAAATATATTTTGATATTCTATTATGTTTAAAACTGAAATATAAAATGATATAATGTAGTTTTAGTAATTCTATAAAAGTATTTTATATAAACCAAATAATTTCTGTGTCTTTTATCACACATTCTCTTCATACTTCTGATGGTCTAATTCAAATATCAAAGTATCTATATTGATATTTATTCTGTAGACCTGCACGTGTGATATTACATAATCCATATATCAAAACATTTAAATACAGAAGACAAACGAAAAACCTAATGGACTCGATTATGACGTAAGCAATTGTCTCGTACATGTTTACATATGTGATAGTTATAGCTTGGAACAACTTTGATGTTACCATGTCTATCTACATTGACAACATTTACTTACTTATAATCTATGTTCTAAGTAGACACCAATAAACAAACCACACGAGGTACAACATAGAACACATAAAACACTTGAATTATGACTTTAAGCTACTCGCTCCAGAATTGGTAACATTATATTAAATAAGGTAAATATTTTGAAATATGCACATTAAGGCACAAACAAACATTAAAATCATATGTACTGTTTTACGGTTTTACGGTTGTATGTCATTTTGACATACATTTTCATCATTGAAATTCTTCCTTTCTTCTTCTGAAATGTTCCTATAGAATGGTGTGAATCCTTAAAAGTTGATAGTTAACATGATTTAAATTGAAATTAAGGAAGGATCAAATTTAAACTCATTCCTAAAAAAAGGGGTCAGATCCCTTTACTACTATGAATTTTACGGGTTTTTTTTTTCAGGAACGGAGCTAAATCTGTATAATTGTGAATATCAAATAAGTGTTTATATAATTTACGCATACGTTTGAATATTCAAGTCTGTTGTTTGTATGCGTTTTAGTTTTAACGAAATGACAATATTAGCTCTTTTCATATTGCATAAAATTTCTGAAGTATTTATGTAATTGGCTGACTTCAAGTGATACATTTGATTTACAATAAATACTTAAATCATAAAACAGTACATATATGATTTATACTATGGTGTGTTTAAGATGAAATAGTTTATACATTTAAGGCATCACATGATAAGATAACATGGTTTTTGTCCGATTATATTTAGTATTTTATTACACATCCAGAGATCCAGAAATGTAGTAAGTGAGAACGTAAAATAGATTCAAGGTGAATCGAAGGGAGAATAAATTTTCAATCTTAGCATGTCAAAGATAAAACCAATCATCCAAGTTTAAGCAGTGTCGGTGTTGTAAACATGATGTGTATTTACACACAAGAGAGGAGTTGACAGTATCCAGAGATAGAGCTAGGTGAACAAAACTATATAATTTGTTCCTGGCCTCGTATAAGAATGTAATTTTGTCAGAAATGTGAGATTATCATAAATATTTCATTGCTATATATTAATAAGTCCTATATAATTGTTTGTTTGTTATAGTTGGGTTTAACGCCGTAGAAACACCTTGTATAGGTCATGTAACATTGGTCAGTCAACCTACATGCTGTTCCTGGAAAGGCTAAATCTCTGGATTAAGCTGTTAACCAACTACTAAGCGCATACTTTCGTCCGTGACTGACATCTACCCTTCATAATTAAAAATCATTGGTAGGAGGGAGAATGGCCGGTAAAATTTCATGACCAAGCTCCACGAAAGTATGTCCCGCCCAGGAATCGAACCCTCGATCGGTAGGCTTGCGTGCTTCCGACTGAACTAGCCAGGCGACTGTAATAACAAGTCGCTCTAAATTCTGTAGATATTAATTCAGCTATATGAAAAGAGAGATGATCATGGCAGGTTTATTAAGTTTTAAAATAATACATACTAGTCTTCCTTTAAAATGTTCCACTGAATTTGCTTCTTTATTATAACATTTAAGAGAAAGCATGACATTTCTACCGAATTATTGAAAATGACGTTTTATCACCCCTTTACGATTTTTAAAATACTTTTTCCGTATACTAAATTTAATGTCTTTGACATTAGCAGTAAACTTATATAGATTACTTTAAGGCTACAAGACCCTTAAAGAGGAAGAATAACTGTGTGGATATTCTTGTAACTAATAGCTCGTCTACAAACTGCTAAGTTCTACGAATTTTTTTTAATCTTTCGGGTTACATAAGATTCATTGTAGATAAAGATAATACAAAGGGAGAGTAATACAGCAATTCTCATTTTATATCACTTTTATATCACTTAATATTTCATTGATTTTCTCCCTTTATTCGTACAATATTATATAACGCCTCATATACGTTTTTAACCCAAGTCGATAGCGCCGTTTGTAGCACGCCGTGATTTGAGTCTCGTGTCCCGAATGGGGTACGGGTTTGAATTCCACTAGGGGGGGGGGGGGTGAAAATCTGACATTAATGTCAATTATCTTCCATTGATTAAATAATATGGAGAAATTTTCAGCATTGTGGAAAGGTAGGCGACTATTGGTTATAGTTTGTTTGTTTTGTTGGGTTTAACGCCATAGCAACACATTGTATAGAACATATAACGGCGGTCAGTCAACCTACTCACTGTTCCTGGAAATATAAATCTCTGGATTTAGCTGTTAATCAATTACTTAGCCATATTTTCGTCAGAGACTGATAATTGCCCTACATAATTAAAATCATTTGTAGGAGGGAGAATGGCCGTAGAAAAAATTTCAAGACCATGCTCCATGCAAGTATGCCCTGCCCGGTACCCACGACCCCTCGATCAGTAGATGTGCGTATTACCAACTGAGCTAGCCGGGCGGCTTTTTTATACACTAAATTACTTTTGTGGTTTCGTGGGAAACCTGATGGTCAATGTTAACAACGATTTTTTTTATCGTTTTAATACAGATACTTACTTAAAAATATTTGGAACCTTGTCATGTAATAAATGATACTATCTACCAAATTTGACATATTTTCAAAGAAATCACTAAGCATGTCAGTCCTATTTTGTGTTCCTGGGTAGGCCTAGAGCTCTAGATCTAAGCATTTGACCTAGCACTAGGAACATACCTTCGTTCATCAGTGGCTGACGACTGCACTATTTAACACAAAGTCATGCCGGAGAATGTACATAGAAATCAGTCTATTTTACGACGGTATGTACATCCGTCTAGGAATCAAACCAACGACCTCTGTAACATACTTTGACTATATAGTATGTTTTAATGAAGAAAGGTTCAAATTGGTCAACTTGTGGCATAAAACCTCATATACGATAATATTGTTAGTGTTTAAACACCATTTAAGAGGATATGGATTTGTTGAATACAGTGATCGTGACGTTATATCTCATACTTATCATAACAAGTTGATTTACTTGTTTTATGTATAGCGAGTCTTATGCAATTCTAAGTATAGTGCGTAAAGTTTGACCCCGATTTGAACTTTTAAATTTATATTTGATAATAATCTACACATATCCCGACGAAAATCAGTACCACCCCTACTCTACACTTTGGCAGCGATTGTAGAATTATAAAGGTATGTTTATGTGTAAAATTTTAGCGCAAAATCCTCACGGTCATGGTGTAATCGAGCATTTATACTGCAATCATATTCAATGTAGTGAATATTATTTCATAAAGGTCAAGTCGGGGTCAAAACTTACGCACAATAACACTTACATAAAACATCTGAACATGTGTTCATTCAAAACAAACATATTTCATAGCATTGGTCGAAAACATATGACTGGAAGCATGTTTCAATTCGGTTTCCATGATGGCTCAATAAATATTCAGAAACTAACCATCGTAGTTTTATCTAGCAACCAACACTACCAACTCAATACTTTGTGAACCAGGAAGTGTACTCAATAGTGATTAACTTAAGTTGCATTATGTTATTCTATTGAAATAAAATAAACTAGGACGATATAAAAACACAAGGAACAATATTATATACAATGTTTATTTTACAGCATGTACAAAGTAATATATATTACGAGATAAAAACGATATAAAAACTATTCAGACAACTGCAAGCAGGCTCAATTAGTTATCTGTAATAGTTCAATTCATATTCAGAAAATATCCATCGTGCTGTTTTATCTAGCAACCAATCCTACCAACTCAACTGGCGAACCAGGAAGTGTACTCAAGAGTGTTCAATTTACGTATGATCTACAACTTAGATAAAATAAACTAGAGCAACATATACAATTTCAGTAAAGTATCAATGTTTTGTTACAGCAAAATCATAGTAATATATTAAGCACAATACAAAGATACAAAAATATAAACTTGAGCAACAAATATAACTAAGTATAATAAATAATCAAGGGTTTTTAACAGTAATGTAATTTATTAATCAAAATTCAAAGATTTAACAAATATATCATTGAACATAAAATATTTAAAAGTGAATTTCATCTAAGAAATACTATGTTAAGAATTATTCAGACAAAGCCACACAAACAAACACACAAATCCTTATACCCCTCATTTTAATAATTTATTATATTCATATACCCATGAAGTCACACTATCAATTACTGTCTGATTTACGTATTCCACTTATAGCCTTTTAAGATAAAATATATGATTAAAATAATAATTTAAAGTCGTTCCTTTTCTAACCAGGAAATTCGTTCTTGTTAGTATTATAACTGCAATACATGTAAAGTTATGCCCATATTTAAATATTGATATTTAAACTTTTAGAAGATCACAGTTACAGACGCCATTTCTTGTCAATAAATTTTCACACGTATTGCAAAACTAATCTGCAGTTTCTAACATATTTGAAATTAATTGACTGCAAGAATGTCATCAATTTTATTTTATATGTACTTGTATTGTGCGGTTTTTTTTTTCAACTGTCAAAGTTTGAATAATTACACGGTGACTAAATGCATTGTTTTTGTACTGGTGGCCTAATTGTTATTAGAAATATATTGACTAAAACATATCATACGGCATAAACAGCTTTACTTGATCATAATACACACTTTCGGAAACTCATGGATGTATTACAACGATGATTTTAATGAACGCATACACCGTGAAATTATTCATCTTTTGACCGTGGAGAATAAAAAGAACGATATGATACACATTATATGTATACATTAACAAAAGAAACATACAGCGGAACAAACTATTCTAATTGAACAAAAACAAAATAAAGAAAGTAATATAAATTCCAAAGACTTGTAACAGTTTCACAATTACATCATGGCACCTTTATCAATTTATAGCAAATAAAATGTACAATCGTTGATAACCAGTGAAATGTAGTTCAGATTAATATACTTTGAACATTCTTTTTTTCAGAGATTTAAAGTTTTTATTCAAAATATTTAACCTGAACTCGTACAAACACTATCCAAAAAGTTTGGATGCATTAAAATATTGTTACGATAATAACAAATTAGTGCAAATAAACATACAAGCGTAAAATATGATTACTATAGTAAAAAAACAACATTTACCGTTAGAAACAGTATAGGTGATTTTAGAGCCTTTAAGTAACATTAATTGTGATGTCTCATTACATATATACGTCAACTTGCTTAAGAATAGTAAAACTTTGTTTTCGTAACATAATTACGGACACTAACAAGTGATTTTAAAATATAAAGATGACCGAAACTGTGAGCGAGTTGCTTAAATCAAAACAAATACCAGACCGCTGGTCAATGCAAATTTAAAAGTATTAACATACATAATAATACAAAATAAAAAAAACTATGAAACTAACCATTGTGTAAAATATACAGGATATATATATATCAAGGATAAATTATCTAAGATTCATGTAGAATTATACAGTTGAACCTGCAATATCGGCCCCTTGAATTAAGAGACTGTCTTGTACAGAATATCATTAGTATACTACACTACATTGTACTTCACTACACAACACTATACTAAAGAACTCTACATTACAGAAAACTACACAACAGCACACAATGTTACACTCCGCTTTATTACACTGCACAACGCTACCCTACACAACCTTTTACTACGTTACACTATATAACACTTCACTCCATTACTGTACTCCTACACTACAGTAAGCTACACTACGCTACACTGTAACGCACCATAATACACTACACAGCTCCGCAATACAAATGGGAAGGACACAAAAACTTACATATGTAATTAAATAAACTAGCCTAGATATTATCAGGTCGTATTTATTGCAAGAGAGCTCAGAGTGCGTCGCTTCCATCCCAGCAATAAAAATACGAATAGAATGACATTGTCGTAAAACTATTGGGACTCTTTACCGCCAAAGTTACTTTGCAATTTGTCTGTGCAAGTTCGTGGAATAAAGACGTGTGTAATGATACTTTGAATAGTTAACGTGTTATAAGCCTAACGTCAACTAGCTTGTTCGCATGAAAATGATATTAAAACAATATTTTCTTCAAGCCACTTAGTTTAAGTTTTGTCAAATATAAGTAACAAATATATAAACAAGTCATGAAATATATACACATAAAATAAAAAAAATATCCAGTTAGACTGAAGCATCAACACGCAGTTTAATAACATGAACAGCATGGAATCAATTTAACACACATGAGAAAAACATGAAACAATATTAAGTAACAGTACGGAATGAACGATATGGGCAGAAAAGCGTCAAGCAAATAAGTAATCATTAAGTGGTCGTGAGTAGAATGGATAAAAATTAAAACGAATAAAGACAACTTACACACCGAACCCTTTAATAAGCTCGTATTTGTTACATGTATTAAGTGAACTGGCGATCAGAACTTTCTGGATCTCTGTCGAGGTAACTATCACTATAATTGTCAAGAAAACAATTGGTAAGGACACAAAAACTTTCATATGTAATTAAAAAAACTAGCATATATATTATAAGGTCGTATATTTTGCTAGCTTACGAGGGTTAAGAGTGCGTCGTTTCCATCCCAGTAATAAAACATTCGAATAGAAGGACATTTTCTTAACACTACTCAGATGACTCAAAACATATTTTGTTTAAAAAAAGACAAAATAAAAGTTAATTTAATTTGCTATTATTTGTGGGCATTTTTCATTATTATAATGTTTGAAAATAATCTAAATAAAATCTAAAAATGTCAAGGAAACTTATAAAAAATCACGTTTTTACCAATTCTATTTTAACATTTGTGAAATATTTTTTTTTAAGTTTAGAAAATAATCTTACAAACGCCAATTTCTTACTTTTTATAGATTTTTTATTACGATATGTACCACATATAGTTTCAATAAAAAATATGGAGCTGAAACTCATACATGGAGCTTTGAATTAAAGTGCTAAGCGTAAAAAAGCTAGATAGTATTTAAGTACATTTTTAGAATAAGCAAAAAATAAACATAAAAGGTACAACATAACAAACATTTACGAATAAATGATTAAAAAAATACAGTGGACCTGTGGTTATGACCATCTAATCAGATTCGACCACATACTGACAAAGACCACTTTTAATTCCCCGATCAAATTTACTATAAAATGACTCTTTGCGTTGCAACCGACTGTCCACAACGACAAAACGCTAAAATATTAAGTCACCAAAATGGTCAATCTAAATGCAGAGCGATTGTATTATTTAGACACTTTACCTCAGAAGTAACTTTGCATTTTATCTATGCACGTTCAGGACATAAAGCCAGTTGTATTGATACTTTAACCAGCTATTATGTAAATATTGTAAATATTGTGACGTAAACTGTCTACTAACGTACAAATTGGTATTAAAACAATATTTTCTGCAAGCCACTTAGCTTAAGTTTTGTCCAAAAAAAACCCACTCAAAACAATAGTCACGAACTATATACACATAAAATACAATAGATATCTTTTTAGACAGACGCATTTAATAACATTTTAATAATGACCACTGTTCTATTTTAACTCTTTATTATAAAACGTTTCAGCCATAGGTCTTCATCATTTGATAAATTTTGCTACCGCAAGTTTACATCTTTTAAATTGTGGAATGGCGCGACGTCAGACGTCAGTTGGCGTCATACACTCATTACTTTCTGTATGTTAGCTTAATTAGAAGATGTAAACTTGCGGTAGCAAAATTTATTAACTGATGAAGGCCTATGGCCAAAACGTTTACAATAAATAGTTTAAATAGAACAGTGGTTATAATTACTATCCCTTTCAAGGATATAATACAAGTAAATGATAATAATGAACAAATCTAACAAACATGCGAAAAACATGAAGCAATATTCATATTCAATGAACGATATGGTTAAAAAGCATACAACTTATATGCAATGCTTGCGAAATGATAAGTGGATGATACGGATATAGCTTAAAACAAAAAAGACAACTAAAACACCTGGCCCCTAAAAATGCTCGTATTAGTGTCATGTATTTTTGTGAACAGGTGATTAAAATTGACTGTCACTATCGTCCAGGTATCTATAACTGAAATGGCAAATAAAACACAATAGGAAGAAACAAGCAAACTAACAACGAATGCAAGTGAATAAAACAGCCGAGATATTATCATCTGTTATAAAATAAAAATGGATGTCATTCGTATCTGATCTACAATATACGTATATGCATGTGGACACGTGACTAGAGTCAATGATGTTGATGTATATAACTATATATTAGTCCAAAAACCGAGGCCGTTGTCACTGTATATACTTGTATGAATAATCAATCAGTTTCGCTCGTCTATATAGATACAGTAAGCATATAGATAAACCATGAACATTTTAAAAAAAAGTCATGACCTTTTCCTCATACTCACAAAGATTTACTCTTAGTGATGCACATAACATTTGCAATTATCTATTCAGCTCCAACATGATCCACCAAACTATCGGAATATTTCATTACATGAATCATCGACAAGGTATAACCAGGACTAAAACCCTGCTCTAATGCATTGGAACAAATTGCACTCTAAGCGATGATACTGGAAGGACAATGTTTACATTTCTGTCACAGTCACTCATAATATACAATAAAACGCAATGTGAAATCAATAGGAGTTAAGGAGAACTACATTCTGACATATTGTTCCCCAATTTTGCCACAAAACGTTTTAGCAAGCCTTTACACTAATAAAAAATATTGAAGTAATTTCAGAAATCAGAAAATGAAACGTCCAAGTATGCTGCCCAATACCCACTCACTGAAGTTGTTCATTAACTTGTTTCATTAATCAGTTATACAACTCAGATGGAACAAATGCGTCCACCAACCATGTGTACATAACAGAAAGACATCAAATGCTAGTCACTGTAGTACAAACTGTTCTCAAATATAATTCCTTTTTTCTATTGGTCACGTAGGTTCATTACTTTCAGGTAGTTTCTTTACGCCAATAATTTTGCTTCAAGTTCCGTGTGTAAATCATTACAAAATGAAATATTTTTCCTACCTACCGATCCAACCCATACATTTAAGGTCGTTAAGGGACAAATAAAGTATTTTTGCTTCAATTTCCGTGTGTTAATCATTACAAAATAAAATAGTTTTCCTACCTACCGATCCAACCCATGCATTTAAGGTCGGTAAGGGGCAAACAAAGTATTTTAGGTTAATTTAGGCCTGACCACTGTTTCATTGTTCAGCTTAAAATCTGATTCCTAATGAATTGTTCATTGTCAGGTATGGAAATAATTAGCAGTCTAAAATTAAATATTAAAATGCAATCAAGAATTTTGATTTAAGTATTCAATGTTTCTATTTCATGTATTGCTATCAAAGCCAACGTCAATCAAGTAGATGCCAACTGCTGTTGCTGACAGGTTTCGCATGATGCAATGGCTAATGAAGCCATTATTTGTCCATCATTTTCCTCTCTTGCCTGTAAGTGCTACAGTGCACTCAGATCGTGTCTCCATGGGAAAACAGTAAGTTGGATGGTAAATATACACAGTAAACTTATACTTGTTTAAGACTACATGATATACCTTTTTAACAAACAAACCCAACATATTAGGGACTGTTCACTATTATTTTGAGTTTGAACTCACGTCCATAATTGTCATCCAAAGATTTTATTCCGACGACAATACTTTTTTCCTGATTCTACCCAACATCTTCTAGTTCTAAATCACTAATCATTAAATGTACATCTGCTGTCCGAATAAATGCATCTGTAACACTGCGTGTTGTCAACTGGTCCGTATCGATCTCATTATCACATTAATATGTCACATTATTATTTTTATTTGCCCAGAAAAAAAGATGATCATATCGATTTACTGTGGACCTTTATGTTTCACCAACTATCTTCCTTGCATGTTTGACAACCTCATTTGATGGCTTAATATCGCAAGGATTACAATCAAAAAGCCTTACTGTTTGTTTTGATGGATTTAAATCAAAGGTCTTCTTGAACAATCTTTATACCTAACAATGTTGGCAATGCGTGATGCACACATGTAACCCTGTTGTCATGATCATTTAACTATGTTACATCACCATAGTGCTCAAGTCCGTAGTATGTAAATAAAAATAATTGTTGCCGACCCCTATCTCAGACAAACGTTTTGGTTAGCTTTAAAGATCACTATGAAGAACGTAAAAGAGCAAATTCAAACCACAAGTCCATTAGTTTTGCCTTAAGGCATGAACGACATATGTGTCCATCTTTAAAATCTGTTATATGATTTTTTGTCCTATTTATACAGTACAAAGCATATGCATCAGATGAGTCTGCCTTCCAAGCAGTGGGTATCATCTTATTAATGAGAGCCTTCCAATTAGATGGTATTAACATATTAAAGACAGCGTATACTTTGGTACCTAAACTTTCTAATTGTTGGACTTGAAGGCTTTCACTTTTTCCATTGACACACCAAGTTGCAAAATGTTCACAGTTACAGGATAGCAGTTTGTACTCTGTAAATTGCGAATCTTTTTCTTTACTTTGTTTTAGAATGTCTTTAGCTCGTTCTACAACCTGTTGAGGCTCGTAGCCTTGGCGCTCATACTCGATGTAGTAAATTGGTTTTTTTCTTTCTCGTAAATCATATTTTTCTTTTGTAGTAATTTGTAGCTGCTTGTCATCTTTATAGTAGAAATGTATCAGTTCAAGTTCTGCAACCGTAGATACAGTAGATATAACTCTTGTTACAATGGCATGATGTTTGTAGATGTTACTTAATTTTTCTCTGAAACCAGGCATCGATAGATGTTGACCCACACGGAATTGACTTACTTTTGTAATTTCGATTTCTGTCGAACACTTTGCACATGATGTTTTAGGTGGTTCCTTCAAAGATTCAACTATTTTTTTTACTGTTAATTCAATTTCATTGAATTTTCCCTCTGAGGTTTTTAGATTTTCAGCGTCTTTTTCTAAATTATTTGTATCAAAATACGGCTCTAGTTCCTTGATCAGGCGTAAAACATCTTCATCTTCTCCAGCGAGACAGCCCCAATCGATATCTGATTCCTTCGAACATGAAGCCATATTTAATTGTTCTACAAAAACAATATTGATTTAGTTGCACTGTAAACTTTTATTTATATTTTATAGTTATAAAACATTAACGTGTGCTTGATCGTTAGGCATACATACATACCACGCTTTATTTTAGTTTTCATAGATAAATTGAACTATGTAGGGACATTTTGTCTAGGCGGCAATATGATTTTCCTGTTTACACTAATATCCCATCAGTTCACTTAAAAAGCGTGAATAATTTAGCTTATTAACTCTTGGTAATCGTAAAGTAAATCTAAAAATACAACAGTTGATCTTATTTGAAAATATTATTTTAAGAAATTATCATATTGCTTTTCAAAAAAATCTTAATAATAAATTTATGACGCATTTATGAACGACGTTGATGTTTCATTTGTGTCTATGCTTTAGATGTAACAATCAATTCAACAGATCTTTTTTATTGTATACCATGTGGGTTTGTCAATATATTTAATAATTATTCATTTAAATGTGAATAGAATGCGTCTCATATTTCAATATTTAATGTCAATATCATTATATTTTGAAACTGAAGTATATAAAATTCAAACCATATTTACACCGCTAATGTACAAAAAAAAATGTATGAAATGTTGTATATGTTTACACAATTTATGTGTGGTAATATTCCAGCTTTTATATCTTGAACTTATTGTTTTGATAACTTCGTTTATACACTCATATCTGGATACATGAATCATGTACACTTTATTTTGGGACATAAAGTTACTTGCTCACAAGACGAATAATTTCACTCTTAAAGAAAAAAACTCTTTTAAACTAAGTTTATGCGATTTTTAGAGAATGAAATCACTTTGTTTCAAAGGAATATTTTCTTTTAACTTAGAATTTAAAAATAATGAAAATAGTCAGACATTTTTCTTTTTATCTGAAATAGCAAACACAAAAAAAACAATACGAGTATATGAAAATATACTTCGGTAATATATTATTATATTATATTATATTATATTATATTATATTATATTATATTATATTATATTATATTATATTATATTATATTATATTATATTATATTATATTATATTATATTATATTATATTATATTATACCCACATTATATAATTATAAATACATATTTACCATTATCAAGCAGCCTTATGCTCATTGTTTTTTTAATGAACTATGTTAGCATTTTAAAGAAATATACTAGATAATAACATGTAATATAAAGTTATTGATCATATCGAAAGGAACTGTTTGTGTGAGATAAAAAGTCATGAATAAGTTAGACATATAATATAGCTGAGGCTATATGTACTTGTATATGTTAACTATCTTTTTGCCAAGTGAATGTTTTTGTGAGCGGTCACTTAATTTGATAGCTATAAAAATACATTTATCGTTTTAGAACACTAGTATTTGATCAGATATGACACATATATAGTTTGATTTTACGAATGTATGACTATATTATCATGCATTATTAACCATGAAAAATATTTTAATTACATCTTGTTAAGGATAAGATGAGCCATTATTTACATGAAATATCATTAAAATTTGTATCAAGTTATCCTTAACAACCTTTTTTTACACTGATTATAATATCATGTATAGTGTGGAACGTTCTAGATTTTGTCAAATTTCTTATACAGTATAACAATGTCATTGATATGAACAAGTGAATCCAAATATTAAAATCATTTGTAACATGATTATGCATACTAGTATTACTTATCTTAATGTTTATTTTGTCATTAACCTGGGAAAAATTAACATATTGCATTGCATATATGAGAAACATTTATTATACAAAATGACAAATAGTTGTGAAATAAATAAGAATAAAAAGTAGTAAAGAAGGGTAAACAAATGACAGCAAACACGTTATCTGTAACCTCATTGTAATGGTATTTAACTGTCCATGCTTTAATAATGTTCACTTAGAATGCTATATGTAAATAGATTTGACCAATATTTGCAGTGTTCATGTTATGAAAATATTGTTCACAGATTATAATTTACTTTCTTACTTTATTGGTACTCATTCATATGCTAATAGACACGCGACACACCCACCTAATTAATATTCATGTTTAACATTGCATCTTCTACTATGATTAGGGAAATGTCTGTTTAACAGTGACGTTATGTTACACTGTTCATGAAATACCCGGTTAACAGTAGCATCATACTATACTGTTCAGGACTTTCAATATCAAATAAATAAAAAAAATGAAAAATTAGCGATAAAAAACTAGGGCTGTCAAGATACGCCAGAACCATACCACGATATATTGCACTACGCTGTCATCGTATCGTGATACGTATCACGATATCATACATAATACGTACCAGTATTTACGGTCAATTAGACTGAGATGCGTCCCAATCGTTTTAATTCTTGCAACTTTAGGTCAGATGAAATGAACAATGCAAAATAATGACGTATCGCTACTGTTTTGCAAAGGAAAAAAAATTCAATAAAAAAAAAATATCGCAAAATACCGGTACATGAAAATCGTACTACGGTACGTATTGCTGCAGCTGCGTATACCGGTATATCGTGACAGCCCTCTAAAAATGTAAAATTAAGTCGAATCATGTCCTGTGAATGACGTAGGTCCAAAAATACGAAATTTAAAAGCTCAATAAAAATACACTTACTGTAGTTACACACTATATTACATCATGTGTTATAAATTTTCATCGGTATTCTGTTATTGTATATATTGTATGGACATTCTCCATCCTACCACTGATTCTAAATCATATCGGGCAGTAGTCAGTCACTGAGTTGTGTCTAGTAGTTATCCAGAGATTTATCAAATATCAAAAGTTAAAAAAGGCATAGAAAGTATGGACTTTCTTTTATAAGATACATGTATAACCATAAGTAGCTATATGCAATAGAAAAAACGTTAACAATTACTCTAGATGCAAATTCAATTGAAGTAAGGAGTAGGGGTGAACAGGTTTACACCTTGATGAACTCAAAAGTAAAAGATAACTTCATTTGCCATTGGTATTCCTTTTATCAACACTAGATAACTAGGAAGCACAGAATATTACTAATTATCAGAACCACACTAACGAGATTGTACTGTCAAACTGTCAAGACGTGTTTTTGTACTCCTAAATATATGGATATATATAGTGTTCTATTTTGAATATAATAATGGAATTTATATCAGTGGTTTCATTAAAGAATTCAGCATATGATGGATTATTTTGTGATTGAAAAAGTTAATTAATTAAAACGTAATTAATAGAATAAGCGCAAACAATAGATTTTGTGAACTTTTACTCCCCATTGTGTGTGTGTGTATATATACATACATATATACCTAATTCTTATACAAACAATACAAATCTCACTGATGTGATATATTAAAATGGCACATTACATAGAGGATTATAGTCCTTCACAACCTGCTACACCTACAGCTACCTATGTATCGGATAGTTATGAACAATGTATTAGGACATATAACTTCATATGACTTTTTATGAGAGCCCAAATAAACTTTTATATTTGAGCATTTACAACATACAGTCAGTCATATAGCTTTAAACATGTATAGATGTGAAACAAAGAAGGTCTATCAGCCATGTTTTTGTATTCTAATTTATATTATTGAAAGTGTCCACATTAGGGATAACATACAGTAAATGCATATAAAAATGCAAAGAATTTAAAGTATACATTGATATTTAGTAAAACTGTATATCATTATGTACGAATCATAACAAAAATCTTCTATAGTTTTACTCCTAACCATGGAAGTCAGATTTTTATCTTAATGTTGTACGTAACATCATTAGTAAACAGATACTCATTGTTAGTACCAGATTTTATCATTTTTGTAAGGTTTTTGACAAACTTGTTTGTCTCATTCAGTTATAAATAGCGCATTATTTAAAAGCATGATGTACAAGTTGGTGAAACCTGATCACAAGAAAAAAATTGACAGATCACAATGGCTTCAAATACAAGCTATTCATTGCAACATACTTGCATGTATCTGTCCTGTAATGTATTTCTTGCCTGTTAGACGTTTTTAAGTAACATGAAGCTATTTTTCACGGTGCTTAACATAGATTTAATGGTTATGTAGTGTTTATTATCTATATGTTGCATTTTTATTGCAAAATAGGATTGCTGTTGAGACCCCCCCCCCCTAGAAAAGTTTGGACCCCTCTGGAGAAAATGCTGAATCCGCCCCTGCTATTGCATATAAATTTCGCATCATGAATATCAAAACCCTGTGGGGTATAAGCAAGTTCTGGTAAATTGTCCTGGGCAGTTGTTTATGTGAATATGCACTGCTGAATTTACTACATCAAATATAAATATGTACAAGTTACAACTGGGCTATATTTAATGAGTTGATAGCATGCACGTTTAGGCAAAATGCAGCCTATATTGACAATTTGACATGTTTTTTAAATGTAATTACAAATGTATGTTTTGAAAATCCTTTAACAAATTTCATTTACTGAACATGAAATTAGGTCAATCAGGTTTGTAATTTATGTAATTTATATCAAACACAAGCATTGCATATGTCTTGTATAATGTGCATGTATGGCAGAACAGCAGCAATTAGCTTCAATGCCAAGTCATATCAATAGTATAGCACTGATGCAAATAGTGTGAAAATTTTAAAATTATCTACCTGATTGTAGGGAGTTTTATGTCTCTGCTGATTTGAAACCGAACAAAGAAGTTAAATTTTTATCAAGTTACAAAGTATGCACAGTCACTGGATCCATTTGTTCAATTGTTCTTCGATGATGTGACAATAGTCCGGTATATAAACTACAAAAATCGACCGAACCGTGCATGAAAGGATGTAGAAAATGTTTTGCATTTTCTTGAAGCTAAAAGACTGTTGTTTCCGAAACTGGATGATGCTACTTCGGCACTCTTGGGCAACTCCCAAAATTCAAGATGGCGGACAAAATGGCGGATGAGAACAGATGAATCTATAATAAATCCATCATTATGACAGTCTGATCATTTAAAGAGCTAAAATTAGTCTTACATTATCTGTTATATTAGTTCATGCAATTTTGGTACTTCGTTGATTCTCCTATCAAAGATGGAGGACAAAATGGCGTATAAAAGCCCCATTTTTCATGTATGTCAACCACAATGAGCCAAATCGTCCACAGAGGCATATCCAAAAAAATAATGCATTTTGTAGTTATACCTGAGTTTATATAACTGTTTGATGCCATACTGGCATCATTGGGCTATTCCCAAAATTCAAGATGGCGGCCAGAATGGCGTAAATAACAAGCTGTCAGGTATATATCAACCTCAATGAGTTCAGTCATAGAGTGGGGTATACCAAATAATTTCAATGCATTGTTTTGTCGATAATCCACTTTTATTAATGCAACCGATTGATGTCATACTGGTATTCTTTGATAACTTCAAGAATTCAAGATGGTGGTCAAAATGAATGATAAGAGCTGGGAAAATAAGTCACATAGATAGACATGACTCCACACTAATGAGTATACAGCGACATGTTTAGGTTTATATATTTCTTGGTCTTGCGAATATGAAATAATGATACTAGCTTGTCAGTTGACTCTATAAGCAATGTTTTTCTAAGATGGCAATTTAGAGACACTAATCTGATAATATTTAATTCATTAAACAACATAAGTTGTGATACGAATTTTTTTTATAAAATTAGAATAACGACAACTTTTCCATATAAGTTTGCCATTTCAATAAGTATCAATATGTACTAAAAGGAGGTTATAAACAAAGAAAATTACAAATGATGTTGAAAGTATTGTGCGCAAGTTCAATTACCTTTCAAGGTATTCTAAGAGTACTTTAATGCCAAAGCAATTGAAAGAAGTTATGTTGCCATTGTAACACATTTTGATAGTAATTAAGGGAAATTGCAATATGATATAAGTTCGATCTTGATATTAGATATCACAACTGGATCATGAGTGTTCTTTATTTCTTTGTAAATACTCTATCCATTGATCAAAAAAGAGAAATATCAAACGTACAATTCCATCAAAGTTTGTAGTATAATTTGTTTTGTTATTTACATGTACAAGGATAGAGAGAAATTAGATGTCAATTCTGTAAGCGTATACACTGCTATTTAAACCCATTGTCTAGCTCATGATTTAGCAAATAGTGTTACCCTGTGCAAGATGGTGGCTTTAAAGGATTCGTCAATTACAAAAATGTGGCAAAGTAGAAAATTTAGAAGTGTCTTGTTTCACTTGTATTGCACTCGTGCCTGCATTCTAGCATTATTGTCAACATTATTCATTAAAACGTTAACATGATCTATACAATTACTCGCAATGTGTATTGCGGTTTTATACAACTTATACAAAACATATTTGCATACTCGCCAGACGAAGTATCGGACTATGCGATCGTTATTTTAAAATTTCCATTGAATGCAAACAACACGGAAGTACAATTTCGAAATAATCGACCTATAAACGCTAAGATAACAAACTTATTCATTGTCAGGAGGGTGTCTGCAAACTTTTAAGTAGAAATATAAGTTTTAAATAGCCTTACAAATTGGTTATAACGATCAAATTTCTTTAAGGAGTAAATTTATTTTGAATGCAAAAAACAATTTCAATTATTATCGGACTAGAGTGACACTGGTAAATGCTATTAGCTTTAAGAAATTAGATTTTGTATGAAACATATGCGACAGCAACTCATCATTTGTCCTTGTTTATTTACATTATGGCGCCCAGCGCACCTAGCCTAGCTTTCCTGGACCCTTGTCTATAACCAGTTCTCAACTATCTTTGAATTTGCCGCGTAACCGTAATCTTGGACTCCACCTTGAATCTTGAGTTGCTAATAGATAATCAGAGGTGCGTTCAACAATGCGAGCGCTCGGGGCGACATCGAGCGCCCGCGTTCTGAACGCGGGCGATCGCGCGTGCGCTCGCGTGCGCTCGCGATACAGCTCGAGAGGTGTTTCGCTTATAAATTGTTAAATAAATTCCGGTAAATACCGTTTCGTTTTGATACCGGTACTCAAGTCGGTACATTGAAAAAATATAGCAGATTTAAAATAACCAAATACGATATATCCAATGCTTTAATCCCAAGCCTTCTGTGTATTTATCGTATTTCAAAGGGATTTACATCGATCTAAACTTTGGTTCGTATATCGCCATTCTGTACACAAACGGTCTGACTGACCGATATCTTCACCTTCTTTTATTTATAGAATGAGCGCTCGCATTCGTTCAATAACAGAACAATTCGCGAAGCGGGCGCTCGAGCGAGCGCCCGCATTGTTGAACACACCTCAGGTAGGATTAACTAGTTTTACGAACTGGAGAAAGAGTCAAAAGCAACAAAAAAAACCCCAAACATCGAAACTTTAACCCACGCATGTTTGTTTCCGTCCATGTATGTATATTTTATATACTGAACAATAAGATCATACCCGCCATTTAAGCCGCGATTTTGGATTAATAATTGTTTATTATAACTTAAAACTTGGTTAAATTAATCGGTTTCTTTAATTACATGAACTATTTTTTAAGTAAATAAATTTCTACACCACTCAGTCTCTTTCTGCCATTTTGTTATTTATATACTGTGGTAATTGCCCTTTATCCGCCATTTTGACCGCCATTTTGAATTTCAAGATTTGTAAATGAATAACAAAATTTAGCCAACTGGATCCACATATGTTGAAATCACTTTTCAACTTCATTTTAAGAACATAATGTGTAAAAATACATTTTGCATGTATTATTTAGCCTCTAGCCGCCATCTTGGTCGCCATCTAGGATTCTGAGAGCTGCCCAAGGATGACAAAGTGGCATCAACCGGATTTGGAATCAATAAGACCATGTCTACCAAAAAATTGAATAACATTTTCTACATCATTTCGTGCAAGGTCAATCTTGGTGTTGGCCGGACTACAAACACCATTTACTTTATATACAGAGAGACTAGTCAATCATACAGCCAATCTGTATAACGTAAAATAGACAGTGTAATTATAATTTCATGTTGATTTGAGTTCAAAGTTGCCGTGTATTGAACTTTTATATTGACGTCATTCACTCCTTTTATGTCGGCTTCATGACTTATTCCACATACTAAAACAAGCTTTTGAAATAAGACAGCTGTTCCATAAAATGTCCGATTCCAGTACCCTCTATTTACTTCGTATTTTGCGAAATAGTACAGTAATTTTACTTTGTTTACATATATTGTTTACAATATATTTAAATGAATCTAATGCTGATTACTAGAGATTTCCCCTTATAGTTGTGAATATAAATAGTAACTAGATAAACTTAAACTTTTTCATTTGATTAAACGCCTATTTCTATATTACATATTCAATGGCGTTGTCCAAAAAGATAGATTATAAAAAATAAATAAGTAAAAACCCTCCACCATAAATACATAATGTATCTACAATAACACAAAACAAGATAAAATGTATCACACATGATGTACTATAGTGTGTAAGTGTATTCTTTTTTATTGTTTTATTAAGCTTTTATATTTCATTATTTTGGACTTACATCATTCAAAGTTCATGATCCTACTTAATTCTACATTTTTTTATTACTTATTTTACATTTTTTACAAAACCGTTGTTATGGACGACAGTACAAACAAGTCGAAGTTGCGTCCCTTAGATTTCAGTAGAGTATTTATAAGACTTTTAAAAAATGAAACATGAGTGCAAAAATACGAAGATTTTATATTTTGCTCAGCTGTTTTATATGATAAAATACATATTTCCTGAAAAGTTCATATCTTCCCAATGCTGCACTCATATTAAAAATTACAGAAGATGAGGTCAAAATCAGTCAAAATTAGCGAAATTTTTGTTTACTATTAATTTAAGGAATGAATGTATAGAAACCGACTTTCATCGAAAAATAAACGTCACTTTTGGTGATAGCTAATTTGCATAAAGGCCGAAGGTTTATCAATGTTTAACATTGTTTAAAAGTACATATATAAACATTACACATTGTCAAGTTTGTGAATTTGGTATTTGATCTTTTAGCAAAATATAAACACGGACATATAACTTTAAAATGTTTTACAAAATATCTCAAATTTCCAATTTAGATCATTACATTTTAAATGGAAGTAATACAACTTTATAATACTGTTTTTGTTATACATGTGCATGTATCAAATGACTTTAAAATCTCAATACTTGGTAAATATTAAATAACAACAAATCGGGCATTTACAAAAGTGTGAAGGTAATCATGGATGTCACTACATAACCCAACAAGAAAAAACCTTCCATAAAATAACAAACCATAAATATATCTAATTTAACAAAAGAATACTCGAACAGTTTAACAGTCACATTAAATGGCATATCCCATGTTATTATTTTACACTTTACAACTTTTGTAAGTATACACATGTCCTTGGCATTTGTTAAAATATTTAATCGAAACTTTGTAAGTCAACTATTGGATACTATATATTTCATATATAGTTACCGACTTACAATATGCACGTGCATTTCGTGCTTTTTACTAATATGAGCCAAACGGTTTATATTAACTTGTTTATTTTGTACATGCCGATATCTAGACCAATTTACACTTAGAAAGAACATCTACTTCACAAATTGTAAGTGTGAAACGAACTAGCTTGGCAGAAAGAGGACGGACTATCAGAATGATAAATGGTGGCTCGTCAGTACGAGAGGTGAATTGAATTGAATTGAATTGCTTACCCATGTCTTGCTCACATCATATTCATCACTGAGACTGATTCTAAGAATAGCTGCAGTGCAAAGACCTCCAACAATCGTGACAAGGTGAAACCATCTTTGAGATTGCCTGTAATTTAAAGCGTAACCCTTTAACTGTGATAACATTTTTTAGACAGTTTGAGCAAAACGGAAGTGTTAAAGACCTGCCAAGCCAGAGAAGACGTTGTAAGACAACACGAGGGCAATAATTGGCTATGATACGCCAGGATATTATTCTGATCTTCAAAATCTCAATGCGAGCAATGTGTCCTGCAGTTATACAGGCTGAAGGTGGCTATACGCGTTATTGATATAAACTAAGATCATTGACCATTTCATAAAAATATAAAATAAAAAATATTTGCATAGATAATAATCGAGGAAAAATAAAAACATAAATATTGTACTGTTTTAAAATAAAAAATAAAAAGTCTACTTATACATTTTATATAACAATGATATAAGTAATGTCATATAATACAGTCTAACCTGAATATCGACCTTCTGAATTTAGTGGCTGTCTGTACTAAACCACATTAATTTGTCCCTCCCTTTAATTACAACAGTACAAATGTTTTCCCTTATTCATAAACCCTCTATCTATGGTTTTTATATACAAGTTAGACTGTAATGAATACAATGCAATGCTCTATGTTAAACTACACTACGATGTGCTTCGTTAAACTACGCTGCACAACAATAGACTACACTACACGACACTACACTACGCTACACTACGCCGCGTTACACTACGCTGTGTTACACTATAATACGCAACGCTACACTTTGCTACAATACACTACACTACACGACACTTCATTACACTGCACTACACTACACTACGCTACGCTACACTACGCCGCGTTACACTACGCTGTGTTACACTATACTACGCAACGCTACACTTTGCTACAATACACTACACTACACGACACTTCATTACACTGCACTACACTACACTACGCTACGCTACACTACGCCGCGTTACACTACGCTGTGTTACACTATACTACGCAACGCTACACTTTGCAACAATACACTACACTACACGACACTTCACTACACTGCACTGCACTACACTACGCTCCGCTGCACTACGCTGTGTTACACTATACTACGCAACGCTACACTTTGCTACAATACACTACACGACACTTCACTACACTGCACTGCACTACGCTCCGCTGCACTACGCTGTGTTACACTATACTACGCAACGCTACACTTTGCTACAATACACTGTACTACGCTACGCTACTTGATACAAAACAACAAATTTTAACACAAGTTTGTATCACGTTCATTACTTGATTTTAAGAAAAGATATTGTTACCATTCTCATCATGCTACACGTGGTCAAAAGTTAGTAAATATTAAAGTTATTGTACCATTCGTCGCTATTACAGTATCACAGAGATCACATTAGTTTTGCAAAATCGTGCAATCCTTGACAATCATTTTGACCTAGATGTTTCTTTTGAGGAGAAAATGTCTGAATTATTGATACTAATTTACTATATAAACTAGGGATTTAAATGTGTCAAATAGCCGAACTTAACTGGAAATCTTCATTCTCGACTCTAAGTAGGGAACGTTTATGTAGATTAAAAACATTCCAGAAATGTTTTGTTTTATTTCGCGACTATACTAGCTCGTTTTCGTACTGAGGTTCCATACACGTTTCTGCACGACCCATGTCATAAAGTACAGTCTGTGCTTCCAAATATTTAAGTAGGTCATTGAGATGGTTCGCAATTCTGAATACCCTTATACCGTTGTATTTCGTATCAGTGCAGTTATTGTTCAAAATATTTGTAATCGTTTTATAGACATATCCTCAAGTTTGATTTCAATACAATTATCCATTTTCATGGAATTTAGATATAAAGTCTATTCGACTCTTAAACACGTTATCACCGTCATCGTCACACAAATTCTGATACAAATTAAATTAAAATATTTGCACAATTTCTTTTGAAGTTATACGCTGCAGCAATACATGATTTATAACGTATTCGTATGTAAATATATTCAAGCTATTTAAGCGCATCGATTCCAAGTTTTACAACCGTTTAATCTCCTTAAATAAGAGAATTCTTGGGAACGATGTATGTAAAAATATCAAAAAAGATCAGATTACATTCTGAAAAATAACACTTGATTCTTCAACAAGTTAAGTATCAACGAGATATTTTCATATGAACAATAACACTTCTAGAACCGCGATTACTACGCGTTGTCTCCCTTTGACAATCAAAATGTGCATGCTCCGATGAAAACCACTAAACGTGTCTGCCAAAGATTGCAATATATATCAATACCACGGTGAAAATCACAAATTAAAGATAAATCCCGGCTTATATGCTAATTATACTTATTCTAATAATTTGTTTGTATTCTAGACATCGACCGATTCAAAATGAATTGACTAGTTTAAAGCGTTCATTCTCTTTGGTAACAATTGCCAACTAAATTTGGAAATATGCGCTCTTACTGCTGTCGTAAGATAGAAAAAATAAGAAAATGTTATGGCGGACCTTTAAAATTTACCAAGGGATAAGTCAGAAATGTTAAATGGGTCCGATCCTCTCCTCGGGCCTTTCCTCTCCTGGAGCCATTCCTCTCCTATGTCTATCTGTTGAAATAGAACTCAGCAAGACATTGGAATCGGCCTAGGCGTTTCTTTACTCGGAACATAAACGGTACGCTCTGTAGATAGTAGATGGTCACTTTAGATGATTTAACTGATATTTCAGCATCTTCCGAGGCTTATGTTTCTATTTGTTTTCTGAAATGTTGAAACTCTTCTAGTTAAGGATTTCACTAAACTTCTCTATTCCCTCTCCTGTTGATTGATTCATGTTGTAAGCCGTCCTATCAAATTGTGCATTTTGAATTTAATATTTTCTCCTATTCAATCATCCAAGGTTTGTTCAAGTGAGTCAAAATTAACATCTTACTGGACTTTTGTTTCAGTCTCTCGAATATAATCAGAAAAGTTAATCCTTGTCAATATCGTTGACTGTTGGGTTTAGAATGTGATTGGCTGTTTGTACGTATCCAGGATGTTAATGAAATTTGACTGTTAAAACTTTGACACAAGTATCTGAAGTCCCTAAATTGACAAACTATGTTGCTTCATCACAAAGTTTGTTGATTGATGTTCCTTGTCTTCTTGTCTTACTTCTGGATTATCTTGTTGCTTGTCGTGTGAGTCAAGAGTTCACATCTACAAAATATAAAGCAGGTATATATCACAGTATAAGGAAGTGAAAGCATTATACTGCTAGAATATTCCACAACGTCATGTTCAGACAACTCTATCACGTCCATCTGAATTCTGGTTTCTCTGAGCGCGCAACATTTCACACATCAAATGACTAGACATTTTTTTAGATTCTGAAGGACTTGTGAGCGTATTCACCCTCATAGCATTTACAACATTCTTACAGGATTCAATCAATGTTAGCTTGATTCATTGTCAGCATGTCGAAATAAAGTTGAAACGGCAACTTTAAGGTTGACTTCGAAAATATAAATGATATGTTTGCTCATAGAAAATGACAACATTAAACCAGCACAAACATGTTTTGGATATAAGCACTTAAGAAATAATTGGTTCAGACAGATCGCCATGGTGTGGTCTTATTTTTCTTTGGTCCACATGCTGCGTAACGTGTTTCTGATACTAACAGGAAATGATAGCTATCTCCTCTGTTTCTTTGATGTCAGAAGATGAGAAAAAGAAAGTCTTCATTAATACATTTATGTGAGACGTGTGATAGACTCTCTATGTTTAAGGTCCACGTTCCAATACGATATAACAATCCATAAAAAACTATGAAAAACTTTGCTTGTTGCAGATGTTAAATATAATCCATTGTTCTTTGTTTCACTATACATATAGTTAACAAGTAAAAAATTGCTGCGAAATGCAGCAAAGGGATGGTCACGGCAAGCAAAAAGAATTATGAAGTATAATCTAAAGGTGACTCAAAAAGCATTATATTGAATTTTCATGTTAAGGTTTTTTAGTAATAAAAATGTAACTTGTTATAAAAAGTTTTCCTGTTCAAATGTATTATTTTCGTTCCACGAGAGCCTAGTAAGATTCTCGATACTAGTTAGATCGAGAATCTTAATAACCTTGGGGTACGAGAATGGTCTAGATCTAGACATCATCTTTATTCCGACAGGATGTTTGTTTTCAGTTGGATTAATTTCCAGTAATTTATATTTGCATGACGCTTGAAAAGATCGGCAAAAGGGAAAACGTACTCTTCCAGAACAGAAGCTATTTACATGACTTATCGCTTCTGTTCAGTCAAGTGCTTCTAACATTGCGGATCTGTCCTTACCAATCCGTGTGACTATTGGTTCCCAAAAGTGATCTGTATAATAAGGGACGATCGTTGGTCTCAAGACAAAATGAAAATCAAAGTACATGAAAAGAGGCCATTTAACCGCAACAGCTACTTCCCAAGAACAAAACATGACGAAACCGGTTTAAGACGTAAAGGTGCGTCATAATTATCATTAGAAAGTTCGTCCACATATTAGCCCATACCGAACTGTCCAGTTCTTAGCAGTAGTATGTATATTTGCTGTACAAAATATTTTATCTTTACATCTGCTCGATCTACGATCTATAACCTGGTACGTATCTCTTACGCTCTTGAAATTAACTGCCCCCCCCCTACACTTAATCATAGTTTAAAAAGATCGTCAATAGAACTCAAAGTAAGACTTTAAAATCAACTTTACACGATTAGGCTTCTTGATTTATACAGTCCGCTAAAAAGGACAAAAAGGCATATTATTAAAATATTACATTTGAATCCTATCAAAATTGTTTTCAAATGATTAAGTCTCTAATAGTTGAAATATATAATATTATAACAATATGTAATTTTATACATATTTTATTCAATGAATTGGATTGGATAACAGGCATAAGTAACAACAATATGTAAAGAAGCAATCGACAATTCTTTCTATAGTGGAAATCTGCAAAGTTATTTTTTAAAGAAATAATTTCGATATTCGTATTTATATATTTACATTTGAATAAATATTAATTGTATTTTCCCAAAACTCTATCACGTCTATCAATCTTATCTTTTCAAATAAAATATTGGCAAATCTCAATAATTTATATCGACTTTACACACATGAGACGCATATTTGTTATCCTGTATCCGTATACTAAACTGGTCTGCTGGTCCGGTTGGTCCGCAAATTATACCTACCCCTTTTCATGCGAGTCGAAAGGATTTGCGGAAATGTGTTGATGTAAAACGCTGATTTTTCGTTTGTTACAATGTAGATAGAAATATTGTTTATATGGTTTCCAGCAAAATGCTTTTTCAATGTAATTTTTAACGGGAATGCGCTTTACTATAACTGCATTACATAACAACAAATTTGTCGGCAGTAGAAATCAAAAGGATTTATGTCACGTGACTTTTGCCCATTGCCATCAAAATCTACCCACCACAATATCACGGCGTTGAGACGCCGTGAAATAATAGTTTATATAGTTAATAATAATTAATGCTATTTTGATTGACAATTATTCAATACTTTGAAATGTTGAGCACGAGTGTTTTACTGAAATATTGCGTTGATTTCAAAACGAACATACATGTATATGGTCAATACAAATAAATGCGAGTAGTAACGTTGTTTCCGTAGGCTGAGGGTGCTCATAATGGTGACATGGAATTTCGGATCATTCAGTGTTTTGATTACAAATATAATTACAACTTTTATAGATGTTGTAAATTGTTCAGTTAATAAAGTTTTAGGTCCTTGTTTCACCAAAACATTATTTTATGTCTCATTATTTTATTATGCATTCAGTACTTTGATTTCCATGGTTCAGTTAATAATGTTTTGTTCTATATTACATCAACACATTTTAATGTCTCACAACTCTACTATGCATTCATTACTATGATTTCTATAATTCAGTTAAAAATGTTTTAGTTCCCCCTTTGTTTCGTCAAAACATTATTTATTGCCTCCCTATTATACTGTGTATTCAGCACTTTGATTTCAATGGTTCAGTTAATAATGTTTTAATGTTTTGTTACATCAACACATTATTTATTGTCTCACTATTCTACTGTGCATTCAGTACTTTGATTTCCATGGCTCAGGTAAAAATGGTTTATTTCCTTGTTTCATCAACACATTATTAAATTTTAATGTCTCAGTTCTCCACTGTGAATTCAGTACTTTGATTTAAATGATTCAGGTAATAATGTATTATTTCCTTGTTTCATCAGCACATTATTATTGAATGTTATATAATAACTGTTCTATTGTTCTATAAATTAATGCAATTACATATCATACGATGATAATAGAAATGTCTTTATCTATGCAGTACATTCAGTATTCTTATTACAATATTTCACTTTTATAAATGACTTGTAATGTTTCCGGAAGTTATTTCACTTGTTCTATCTACCATATTTCAACATAATATAACGAGACAAATGTCACACATGTTCATCATAAGATGTCAAATGATTTTGTCACGACTTTACAGTACATTAAGTTCTTTGATAAAAAAATCTGATGTAAGGTATTGTCATTACTGATGTCAATGTACATGTATATTAATGTATTCCATACTGGAAACGTGTTGTCAAATTGATGATATATGATGTTGAGTCCATATTGATATGAAGAATCATATGTCCCATACAAGAATGGTATTGTCTATCTCACTGTCACCAAAATAACTCCTACTAATGTATACTCTATTCTGTTGATGATTTACACATACAGCTTTAGGATATTCTACATATTGTAATATAACTGCACATTCCTTAACATCTTCTGATACTTGATATACTTTTCTTTCTGTCATGGAACATATCAAACTACTGCCATTATTTAATAAAACTATTCCTCTAGCATCCTTGACATCACATCTAGATATTACATTACCGTTATAATCAATCATGGTTATGTTGTTACCAAAATCAGAGATATAAATGTATTGATTGTTACATTGTACATAGACTGGTCTTGAGAATATATTTTTACCTGTTGTATCTGTGGTTACTGACCTGATTACTTTACCTTTCATATCAAGTATTTCAAGATTACCAGGATAACAGTATGTAACAATAAGTTTATTTTGATGATAAAATATACCATGACATTGACCGTTGGTATTTATCCTACGAGATATATCCATGTTGTTTGACAGTGTATCAAACTGTATATATTGTCCACAAGGTAGGGTGACAGCAACTTCTGTTGTAGATATTGTTGTTATATCATAGGGTTGATCTTCTAGTCTGAGTGTTAATGTAACCGATTTTGTTCCAATATCTAGAAGTTTAATGGACTTGTTGTTGCAATCAGTGAGTCCCAATATACTAGCAGTTATTTCGGTCATTCCTGTGATCAAACAAACTGTTTTATCTCCACTTGTCTTCACATGTAATTCATCCTTGATTGTTGGTTTAATGTATGTTTGTTGTTGTCTTGGTGGATGATCGTTACTAGATGTATATGATAAAGAAACTTGTTGAAGTGTTGGTTTAATAACTGTGCCGTTAGGACTTTGTGATTGTATGTTTAAGGGAGTTGGCGGTATTATCTTTTGTTTTGATGATATCGTACCAAGTGCGTTTTCCGCTTCAATAATCTGCTGTATCGTTGTATTTGGTAAAAACTGGTATTCATCAGTGTTATGTTGGCTTTTCATTGACTGTAGACTGTCCTCATATTTGTCTAGAACTGTTTTGGTCTGTTGTAATTCTATAAATAGTTGATTTTGCTGTTTTGATTTGTTCATTTGATCCAGTGTGGCTTTTTTTAATTTAGCATCTGTTTTCATATCTTCACAGTTTGTTCCTGTGGTCTTTACTTTGTTGTTAAATAGTTCCTTTAAAGCAGCTATCTTCTTGGTAATTTCTCCTTCCTGGGTATCAAGTTTTTTTTTGATGTCATTTCTGTATTTCTTTAAATCCGACAGTGATCTGTTTAAAGAATCTATTGTATGTTGTGTATCTTGAGATATTCCATTCTTAACTGAGTCACACTTAACCTCAATTAATTGTGTTCTAGCAATTATCTCCCGTAAGATATCGCTATTTAGGACAGGTTTCGAAATATCAGGAATATAATCAACTTTACAAGGCTTGGTGTGATTCAAAGTGACACAAACACTGCAGTGTCAACTTATGATCATGGCAGGTATTGCTATATCATCAAGATGACAAGGTTTACACACCAGATCATACAAGAAGTCTGATCCTTTTATACTTGATTTCATCTGATTCTTGCCAGAAGTTTCCATTGCTAGGAAAACAAATTTATCATTTTTATTATTATATTTCATTATTATTGTCGTTGTTGTTCGCATATACTGTTGTCATATATTACACAATTTATCAACACGTTTATAATATGATCAGGTGCGGATTTTCTGGACGCTCTCAAAAAAGTACTTGCGTAGAAAATGCCAATATGTCGAACATTTATGAGATATATACAAGTAACCAACTGCGATTGAGATCGAATCCAGTTAATCGTGTTTGAAGTCTAGCTTATTATCAATGCACAATTACCCCTGTTATTACATTTTCAATGACAGTTAATCTAGTTAACATTTATTTTATTAGAAATAATAATTATTAGTCATTATTTCAACTGTCTGTTATGATAAGCATTGGTAATGCATATGTCATACCACTGATGTAATATCTAAGGAAATACAATGTACTTATACGATTTAACTACACGGTTAAAAAGTAAATAGAAAATACATAATAAAAAAGAACTTTAATTATGTGTTTAGACTGACGTTCGGAAGACCATTTCAAGGTTAGGATAAATGTTTTTATTTCTTTCTAAATGTCTTATATGTTGAGATTTTTATATTTTCACTATCACATCTATACACTTAATGCATCACTTACAAAATAAATCAAACTTATTTTGGAATTTATGGATATTTTGATATAATTAGTTACCCCACCCACTTGGTATATTTTTTTCAATTTTCAACAAATGATAAACCCTTAAGACAAGCCTATAATTCTATCGGACAAAACTCCGGTAGTAACAGAAATAATTAAACATTATAGTTACCTTTATTCTTTAGATTAAACTCCAACAATGTCTGTACACAAGAATATTTCAAACAGCCAGTCGTAATTATTCTATCATGAGATATGTAAAGAAAATATACAATCTATAATCGTCTGCGGCATAAACCATATACTCCACTATGTACAGAAATGTGTATTACGCAGAACAACATTTCTATAAATATCACACACGTATTGTCGCACTAGAAGTTTCGGTTTCGATCACGTGATCAACAACAATATTTGCCATGCGCGTACCATGGGGGCAAGTTGTATAATATCTTAAATGTTTATTTCAATAAAATATTTACCATGCACGTAATATAGACGCCAGGCAGGATTATTGACTAAAACACTGTGCGTAACGTTTTGGTAGTTTTGTTTATCGTGGTATATTTCCATCACGCGTTTTCAAACAAAAATATCACGAACGTTCTATGGAAGCTAATTAGGGAACATAACTAGCACTCTTTATTCTAATAGTTAAACATTTAATATTAGTACTTAATCAATTCCTAAGGTGTATGATATCAAGGTTGTCTTTATAAAAATTAAAGTGGAATTGTACGGTTTTTTTTTTGATTTCATAATGTTTGGTACTACTGTAAAACTTAAATATATTTTCGAATCAGATATACACTCTATTTTGCGTCATTATTGCTAATTACGTTACCATGACGTAGTGAACATGACTACCTCGTGCACTTTTTACTTCAATCGACAATGGTCAGAAAATGTGTATAATATTTTTCTAAAGCTTTATTTTCCGCGTCACAACAACGCTTTTTATCATTTTCTACTAAATGAACTGTGTAACTTATGCATTTGTACATTAGTTTTTCTCATTAAACTTTTGAAAAGACAAAAAATTGAATTTGTTGACATCAATAAAAATATAAAAAGATGAATTCCGACCTGTTTACAAAAAAATTCTACCCTGTTTTAACTTTCTAACATTTGGTATCATTTAAAGTATTGTGTAGAGTAAATACTGCAAAACAGTTGTCAGTAGGTTTTTTCGCTGCGTTAAGGTTTTAACACTTTAACATAACAACCATGCTCTGTTTTGATATTAATATTCAAACTAGTTACATTGGCTGATTCGTAACCGTCTGGAACAGTGAAGATGTAGAAATATAGCTCGCCATTATCGTATGTACCGTTATCAGTTTGTAACACTTTTAACTTGTGTATGTTTTAATGACTCTAATAGGGAAATTGTTAACGTTGTAGCAGTGATACCTGACGGATACATTTTGAAAATTTCAGGGGGGGGGGGGTTCGGACCCCCCCTGGCCCCCCGCTGGATCCTTCTATGTTCAATATAACGAAATTGTGGTAAAACAAGGTTTCAGTTCTCTTACAATGATCCAGACATTACGTGAGTTTACAGAAAACAATAAGTTATAAATTGCATGTGTTGTCAGTTTTACTTGGCATCTTAATCATTTTACAGTGCACTCACTGTCTTACAATTGTTTTAATGAGGTTTTAATAACCTTGATTTATTTATATTTATTTCTCGTATTGTCTATTCACCTAAATAGATCAGGCAATACGTTTGCATAACAAAGCAATTTTGCCAATTTAAAGGCAATTGGTTAACAAAGATGCATGTATCTAATGTATTGGACTTTTGTGGATTCGTAGAAACTACTTAAATACTTAGTTTTACAATGTAAAAAATTGTTCTTGCATTTCAATGTAATATACTATGTCAAATGTTAAGAATTAGTTTTCAAGGTCTGCAAGTTTTAATTCGTTCTTCTATGAAAAGTACACTGCCCTCAAAATGTCCTTAGACAAAGTCCTAGTTTTAGCTTGACCCGATTCAAACTTGATCATGACAAACAAGAAATGACTTTACAAAGACAAACGGCGTAAATTAAGAAATAGACTCACTTAATAGCTACCCCAAGATAAGCATGTTAAATTAAAATGAATTAGCAATCATAGTACTGAAAGTAATGTAGGAAGGCATATTAAACGTGTTTACGCGTTTAATGCTACCATTTCGATATTCACCCTGTCTCATTCATAATCAACTGTGTTTTATATTTCATTTTACATGCACATTATTCTGCTGATCGAGTGGTCGTAGGTTCGATTCCTGGGCGGGGAATACTTTCGTGGATTTTAGTCGTGAAATAATTTTCACGGTCATTCTCCATTCTATCACTGATTATAAATCATGTAGGACAGTAGTCAGTCACTAACTTGCACCTAGTAGTTGGTTAACAGCTAAAGTATGATGTTAAGCCTTTTCAGGAACAGTGATAACCGTGATGTAAACTATACAATGTTTTCCTACGGCGTTAAACAAAAATCAAAGTACTGAAACAGATTTGTTTCAATTGTTCAATTTACTTGTGGCATAAACCCTTATACGTGATAATTATACGTGCGTTTAAACACCATTTACGAGGTTATGAATTTGTTAAATACATTGATTGTGACATTACAGGGTGTTTCATAAAACGTGATACAATATCAAATAATTGTCGCTTTACTAATTTTATAGCTAGAAACAAAGTGCTTATACTAAAATAATCTAAGCACTTAACCATTTTGGATGCGACGTAAAATACGGGAAAACGATAATGCCATGACGTCATACATGACGTCATTATTATCTGTTATTTTCAAGATGGCGTTGTTCATGGAAAAGTGTCAAGATATCATAAAATTGTTGTATGAACACCATTCTATCATGACTGTAACTAGAAGAATGAGGGAAATGTACCCTGACGATAGAAGGGTGACCAGGCTACAAGTAAGCAGAGTAGTTAAAAGAGTTGAACAGCATGGAAGTGTACATGACCAGAGACACAGTAACCAGGGCCGCCCTAGGACCAGCCGGAGTGACGAAAACGTTGCAGATGTGAAACAGGTGATAAGTGAAACACCACAAAGGTCTGTAAGAAGAATTCACTCTGATATTTCAAATTCCTAAAGTCTGACAAGTGTGTACAGGACTCTAAGATTTGATCTCAAGCTAACACGCTTATACAATACCAGTGCTCCAACATTTGAAAGACAGTGATGTCAACCAACGCTTTGATTTTTCCGTTTGGATGACAGACAATGCTGAGATTCTTAAAAAACGTATGGTTTAGTGATGAATCTCACTTTTACTTGGACCAGAATAAACAGAACCATCGCCACTGGTCAGATGTCAGACCAAATGTTTTTGTAGAGAAATCATGTCATGCTGAAAAAGTAACAGTATGGGCAGCAATAAACTCTACAGGAATAATTGGGCCATTCTTTTTCCAAGACCAAGACGGGAATATATCTCATACTAACCATGACTGACAGTTAGTATACGTACATGTTTTAACAAAACCAAGGGTCTTATCCAATATCCAGTGATACTCACATAAAATGGGCACTTGCTTATTCTAAGCAGGTTTAGTTTACAGTCTTGCCTTAAAAAGAAACACTCGTATGTTTGGTTACAGTTTACCGCTAAAGGGTGTATCAGATGTTTAAATTCTAACAAAATCTATTAAGTGGGTAATGCATCAAGTCTTTAGTTTAAACTTTCGGTTAATATCACAGGAGCCCGATTTTTTTTTACTTGCATATATAATAAAGCAATAAGAAAGAAAAAAAATCATCTGGTTCCTATGATATAAACTGAAAGTTAAAACGTGTAATGATAGTGTTTTGATAAATTGAGATATGTACTATTTGGGGTATTTTTTGTGTGATTCACGCTGAGACATTGTCAAATGTTACATGGACATACTATATCAACATTCGGATTTATGAAAAAAGTGGTTTAAATTGTGTGTTTGGACCGACGTAAGGAATGTTATTTCAAGGTAAGGATAAATGTTTTCATTTCATTTTAAATGTCAATTTTGTTCAATGTTTATATTTCTACTGTCATGTCTATGCACTTGATGCCTCACTTAAAAAACATGTATCAAAATTATTGGGATTTTATGGATATTTTAATATGTTTGGTTACCCCACCCACTTGATATATTTTATTAGATAAAATCTTACTAGTTGTTTCTATGAGTAATGAAATACATGTATCAAATTTCTCAGTACTGAGGTATAAGAAACAGATGTTACAGCAATTAAATACAGGACTACATGTACACTGCCCTACAAAAGTTCCTTCACATTACAATTAATTAAATTGTTACAAAATTCCAAGTTCAAGTTTGAAGAATTATCATGTTAGTGATTATTTTATTCATTATTCATGCATAGATAACAAAATTGTATTGGTACAATTTGTTTTATTGAGTTGCAGCAACAGTCATCTATCAGGCTCCGAATTTTTG
The DNA here is from genome assembly GCA_025267735.1 of Mactra quadrangularis. Classification (NCBI taxonomy): domain Eukaryota; kingdom Metazoa; phylum Mollusca; class Bivalvia; order Venerida; family Mactridae; genus Mactra; species Mactra quadrangularis. Next base: position 22,861,307 of record CM046295.1, on the reverse strand, counting down.
AAACTCCATTTAGTACAGTGTACATTGTCATTGTGTGAGGGTACATTTGGAGGGAAGTGTATATGTATACTGAAAAAATGGCATACACATAACGAGGAGGTGATACCAATATTTTATCATGACTCACAAAGGACATCATCAGACATGATGTAGCGAAAATAATTCTGAGCTTGGAATTATAAAGAAAATGAGATTTCTATGTTACTGTTCCAGTTTATACATACAGTTTGAAGACATACTACATCTTGAAATATAACTCTCCTTTTCATGCTATAATTTTCTACTTCATATAAACAACCACGAAAATGTGAGCAACAATTAAACAAAATCTGTCATTTAACAGAGTAATTTCTGTGGGACGTTTTACTTTTTCGCATCTGGATATTATATTTAAGTTATAATTTAACTGTGTTACGTTGTTGTTGCCTTTATCAGTAACATCTATATTTTTAATGGTGACTTTCGTATAGAATGGCAGACACGAAAATATTTTCACCTGTTGTATATGTGGTTACTGATTTGATCACTTTACCTTGCATATCAAGTATTTCAAGTTTACCAGGTTCACAGTATGTAACAATAAGTTTATCCTGATAATAACATATACCATGACACTCACCATTGGTATTAATCCTACGAGATGTCTTCAGTTTGTTAGATACTGTAACAAACTGTATTTATTGTCCAATTTCGGTCATTCCTGTTACAAAACAATTTGATTCATCTCTACGTGTCTTCACCAATATTTCATCCTTGTTTATTGATTTAATATCTGTATGCTGATGTCTTGATGGATTATCGTTACTTGATGTAGACAGTAAAGGAACATTTTATAAATTTATAAATTTTGTGAAAGCCGCGACCTTTGCGTAGTGGTTAGCATGTCTGACTTCAAATCCGGAGATCGCGGGTTCGAACCCGGTCGCGGTAGGTCATACCCTATACATGTGTTGTCGGCCTCGTGGTAGGATTAGTAAGTACTGGTGCTATGAAAGTGCCCAGTAAACTTATAGTAGGAAGTGCTGGCCGTCGTATATATGACCTAAATATGTGTTGAATACGATGTAAAAAATTGTGAAACAAAAAATTGAAAGCACTTTTATTTATTTCTCGATATTGAATTGATACTGATACTGACATATGGCTATTCTCCCTCCTACCAATGATTTTTATGAGGAGTGAGTACGTTGACTTACCGCCGTTATATGACCTATTCTATGTGTTGCTACGGCGTTAAACCCAACAAAAACAAAAGCAAATAAAATTAGATATCCTAAATATACCAATACAATGTTACATAGTAACTACATTTTTTATGCAGGGAGGAGTATGTACAGTTTCACAGAGTGAATTATATATGACCTACATTTATCTTTTTTGATTTACACTGAACTTTGAGACTTAGAGTATATATGTATTTTGGAAATAAAATTAAACTCATCAAGATATCTAATGCGATAAGGGAACCCAAGTCAATAGCGTAGTTGGTAGCGCACCGGGACTTGGAATCTCGTGTCTTGTAGGGGGTACGGATTTGAATCCCATCCGGGAGGTTATACTCTTCTATAAAAATTGGACATAATATCGATTTTCCTCCAAGATAATATGTAAAGTTTCCGGCCTTGTGAAGAGTAGTTGAGTACTGGTTATAGACAAGGGTCTAGGAATGCTAGGTCAGTCGTTCAAGACGACGTAAAATGACCTAAATTGTGTTGACACGGCGTTCAACTCAGTAAGTACCGCGGCCGTGGGCGTAGTGGTTAGCATGTCTGACTTCAAACCCGGAGAACATTGGTTCGAGCCCGATTGCGGTTGATCATACCCTATTCATGAGTTGTCGGCCCTGTAGTAGGGTAAGTTAGTATTGGTGATAGAAAAGTGTCTAGGAAACATACAGTAGGAAGAGCTGGCCGTTGTATAAATTAACTAAATATGTGTTGAATACGACGTTAAAGACCAAATAAAACAATAAACCCATTTTACGATAAGGAAGTCTCAGTTTTAGCGAGATCTGTAATATCCGCCAATCGTCTTTTTTAAAACGGCCTTGGTGCACAACATTGTCTATTAACATATCTCACATCGTATCTTAAAAAAATCATTTTTAATTGCGATTCCGTCACAGCAAAGTCTCAGCCCAGACAATACGAGTAGTGGTTAGCATGTCTGACCTCGATAAACATACTTTACATATAATTTGTTCACTTAAACTTAATTCATTTATTCATACTAGTTTTAATTCCCTGTCAACACGATTTTAGGTTATTTACGGCGTCCAGCGTACATGAAATAGCCTTCCTGGACGCTTGTATATCACCAGTACTTACCTACCCTTCAACAAGACCAGAACCTTCTCCATATACTCTATTAATGGAGATAAAAATGACATAATTGACACTAGGTTTGAAATCCGGCGCGCTACCAACTGTACTACTTAGACTTAATGTTGTTTATATAAATGCAGATATTTTCTTAACATTATACACTCTTATATTAGATAAGTTCTGACTTACTGTTTCTGTCTATTGCAATTTATAATTGTTATAATTTTAATATATACATGAATTCAATGATATATACAAACCTTCCTGTGTTGGTAAGCATTGTTCCATCTTAACAAATAAACAATCGAACTAATACTGTATTTTATAATCAGGCAATTCTATCTCCTTCAAGACGTCGTGTTGTCAACCGATATACGTAACTCATAAACGTAGTTTTATTTTTTTGCACCAAATTACTTGTGATGTATAATGTGTACATTTATAATCAATGATAAACAACGACGTAACGTCTTCTCTCTGATACAACCAATGCTTATTCTGCTACATTAATCTGTCACAACTTGAATGATTATACGGTAACTGAATGTGTTACTATTCTACTTCTTTTTAACAATTGAGCCACCGATCCAAATAAGTTTTGGTTGATCTAATTATATATGCGGCGATTTTGAATATCGGGAAATAAGAAGTTCGACAGGAGTAAGAAATAACAGATTCATTGACAGTGTACTTATTCTAGTTGTGACAGGTAAATAAAACAGACATATACCAGAATGCAAATTACTTTTAGAAACTATTCTATCTATAGTAATTTACATAACATTTTTATATTTTTCTTAATTAATACGTACTTATTAGACCGAGCGTCTTATTCAAAATCCAGTTATATTCACATAAATGAACGTGTGTTGTATTTAAACAAACATATTTTGGTCCAATTCCAAGCATGTTTAAATTACTTGTCTGCGATGGTACAATTCCCATCAAGAAACAATACCTCGTTGTTGGTTTAGACAAAAATCATAATTGCAAAGTACTTGGCAACCAGGAAGTGTACTCAAGAATGATTAATTTAAGTTTTAAGGATATGTTTTATAATTGAAGTAAAATCAACTAGAATAATATAAACAAACATAAACTAAGAGTATATATATATATAGTTATATAAAGTTTATTAAACAGCATGTATTAAGACATTTAACTACATGTCAAACATTTCACAAATGTATATTTGAACATAAGGCCACAACAAATTAATCATGTGATCTATGTTGTTTTCTTCTAGAAGATAAGGATGCAAGCGAGCGTAGTATAAAAAATCTTTATTATAAAACAATTTTTTATGAGCGAGCGAGGAAATAAAGATTTTTTTTTGTAAAAATAACCCGTCAAATAATTGTCCGAGTGAAAACATAGAACAAGTCATTGAGTTGTTGTAGCCTAAAATATAAAAAAACAATTAAACATACTATGCATTGAATTATTCACAAACATCACAAACAGCCCTATACTCCCTGACTTTCACCATTTATTCACAGCCATATACAACACTTTCATTCATTGTATTATTTACTCATTAACTCTCATATCATTTCATAATAAAACCAATGCTTAAAATGTAAAATATGAATGAAAAGATAATGTTACTTTTCTGTTTGACACGTATAAAATTTGCGCATTGTAACTTTGTGAATTTAGTATTTGAACTTTTAGCAGAAAGTAAACACGGACATATAACTTTTAAATGTTTTACAAAATTGCTCCAGTTTTAATGTGAAATGAATGAACAGCAATAAAAGCATCTATGTAATTTTTTATATAACGTTGTACAACACTGTGCCGTAAAAAGTATATTTGCACCTTCAAAGAAAGTTTTTTTCACACGATTAAAGTTTATTCCAGCAGTATATATACATTAGAATTAATGTAATAGATCATTACATTTGACATGGAAGTAATACAACTTCATATAACTGTTTTTGTTATACATGTGCATGTGTCAAAAGACTTTAAAATCTCAATACTTGATAAATATTAAATAACAACATATCGGGCATTTATTTATTTGAGTTAACGCCGTGTCAACGGCGTCCAGCGCACCTAACCTAGCTTTCCTGGATCATTGTCTATAACCAGTACTCACATACTCTTCCACAAAGAAATCGGGCATTTACAAAAGTGTGAAGGTAATTATGGATGTTACTATAATATAACCCAACAATTAAATACTTCCATGAAATTACGAAACATAAATATAATCTAATGTAACAAAAGAATACTCTGAGAAAAGTTTAACAGAAACATAAAATGGCATATCACATACTATATCTTTAATATTCCACCGTGTATTTACCAACTTCCAATACGCACGTGCATTTCGAGCTTTTTACTAATATGAGCCAAACGGTTTACATTAACACGTTTATTTTGTACATGTCGATATCTAGACTAATTTACACTTAGAAAGAACATCTACTTCACAAATTGTAAGTGTGAAACGAACAATCTTGGCAGAAAGATGCCAGGCTATCAGAATGATACAAGCTAGCTCATCAGTATGAGAGGTAAATTGAATATAATTGCTATCTCATGTCTTGCTCGCATCATATTCATCACTGAGACATTCTAAAATTAGCTGCAATGCAGAGACCTCCAACAATAGTGACAAGGTGAAACCATCTTCCAGATTGCCTATACTTTAAAGAGTAACCCTTTAACTGTGATGAAATTTTCTGACAGTTTGAGCAAAACAGAGGTGTCAAAGACCTGCCAAGCCAGAGAAGACGTCGTAAGACGACAAGAGGGCAAAACTTGGTTATGATACGCCAGGATATTATTCGGAACTTCATAATCTCATTGTAAAGTGTTCTGCAGTTATACGAGCGGAAGGTGGCCATACGCGTTATTAATGTAAATTTGTACTTAGTTGGTGCCAATATGCTAAAAGAAGTCAATTATTTTTGAATTTATTCTACGTTTTGCTAATAAATGATATACTAATAGATGATCATTTTATACAAATTTTATATCAATAGCTTACACATAAGTCCAGTTATGTCCAAATATATAAGCGTACTTAGAAAAGTTATGAAGTGTACTTTTTAAAGTCTTGTAATATTTCACACATTCCATCATACCTGTATATAACCTGTTAAATGAAGTTCATATACATGTACTCTGTATGTTCCTTAGTTTTGAAGTTTAAAGCTACTCATTCACAGATTTAAACTTAAATTTTACTTGTCTAGAACTCTAAATAAACATTTTGAACGAAGTAAATATTGTTCTTATAATGTTATTTAAGTGCAAATAAACAGGCATTGTAAAATATGGTTATAATAATTATAAACGTCTATCCCGTTAGTAACAGTATAGGTGATTTTAGAGCTTTTTGAGCTTTTACGTCTTTCAAAGCATAATTACGGAAACTCACAAGTGATTTTAAAACGATGAAAATGACTAAAGCTAGGAACGAGTAGCTCAAAAATTAAAATTGATGGAACATCATTGACCTTTTCATAAAAATACAAATTAAAAAAGACATTTGCATAGATAATATTAAAGGAAAAATAAAAACATAAATATTGTACTGTTTTAAAGTAAAAAATAAAAGATCTACTTATACATTTCATATAACAATGATATAAGTCACGTTGAATAATACAGTCTAATCTAAATATCGACCTTCTGAATTTAGTGGCTGTCTGTACAAAACCCCATTTATTTGTCCCTCCCTTTAATTACAACATTACAAATGTTTTCCCTTATTCATAAACCCTCTATCTGTATAAAGTTTAAATTGAAACTGCCTATGGTTTTTTATATACAAGTTAGACTGTAATGAATACAATGCAATGCTCTATACTACAGTATATTAAACTACACTACGATGTGCTACGTTATATTACGCTGCACAACAATACACTACACTACACGACACTTCACTGCACTGCACTGCACTGCACTACGCTACGCTACACTACGCCCCGTTACACTATGCTACGCAACACTTAACTTTGCTACAATACACTGTACTACGCTACGCTACGTCACACTACACTACTCTACGCTACTCGACACGACACAAAACAATCAAGTTTAACACAAGTTTATATTACGTCCATTACTTGTTTATAAAAAAGACATTGTTACCATCCTCATCATGCTGCACGTGGTCAAAAGTTAGTAAAGATTCAAAGTTATTGTACCATTGGTCGCCATTACAGTATCAATCCGCTATAAAGATCACATTAGTTTAACAAAATCGTGCAATTTTTGACGATCATTTAGTCCTAGATGTTTCTTCTGAGAAGAAAAATGTCCGAATTATTAATAATAATTTACTATTTAAACTAGTGATTTAAATGTGTCAAATAGCCGAACTTAACATGAAAAAATTCAGTCTCGACTCTAAGTGGGTACTTGCTGTATATTAAATGCTTTTCAGAAATGTCTTGTCTTATCCCACGATTGCACTATCTCGTTTTCGTACTGAGGTTTCATTCACATTTCTGCACGACCCATGTCACGAAGTATAGTCTTTGCTTCCAAATATTTTAATGGGTCAGAGCGAGCGATTTGACTGCCGTTTGATTTCAAAACTATTATCATGGAATTAAGTTATGAAGTATTTTCGACTCTCAAACACGTAATCGCCATTTAATTGGTCAAAAAACTTAAAAGATCACAAGATATGATACAAATGTGATTTTTAATCTTCGCACATTTTTTAGTCATCCACTGCAAGATCACATGATTTATATTATATTCGTTTGTAAATGTATGCAAGCTAATAGAAACGCATAGATTCCAAATTTGGCAACCGTTTAATCTAACACCAATGTAAATAGGAGAACTCTCGGAGCAGATGTATGTAAAAATATTCCAGTACGCACTAAGAGCAGATTGCTTTCTGAAAAATAACACTCGATTCTTCAACAGGTTATTAAGTATCGACGAGAAATTTTCAAATGAGCAGTAAGACTTCTGAAACCGCGCTCACCACGTGTTATCACCCTTGGACATTCAAAATGTTACTGCTCCGATAAAAACCGCTAAACGTATCTGCAAAAGTTTGCAATATATCACAAACGACTTATACATCAATACCATGGCAATAGTCTCGAACTAAAGATAATTCTCGTCTTTCTTATTATACTAAGTCTAACATTTTGTTTGTATTTAAGACATCGACCGATTCCAAATTTTATTGACTAGTTTAAAGCGTTCATCCTCTTCGGTAATATTCGCCAACCTAATTTTGAAATATGCGTTATTACCACTGCCGTAAGATAGAAAAAAAATAGGAAAAGGTTATATAGGACCTTTAAAATTCACCAAGAGACATCACTGAAATGTCAAATGGGGAGTTTCCTTTCTTGGGACCTTTCCTCTCTATTTGCAGAAAGAGAATTCAAGACATTGGGATCCAACTAGGCGTGTATTACTTGTAACATAAAAATGTACGCTCTGCAGATAGTTGAAGGTCACTATAGATCATTTTTCAACTGATCTGTCATTACAGCATCTTCCGAGGTTTACATTTTTTGTACCCGGGGAGGTTATACCCTTCCATGAAAATTTGACAACATTGTCGATTTTCCTCCATTGATTAGATAATATGGAGAAGTTTCCGGCGTTGTGGAAGGGTAGGTGAGTACTGGTTATAGACAATGGTCCAGGAAAGCTAGGTTAGGTGCGCTGGACGCCGTAAAATGAACTAAATTGTGTTGACACGGCGTTAACTTCAATAAATAAATAAATACATTTTTTTTTCTTAAACGTTGAAACTTTTATAGTAAAGGATTTTACTCAACTTCTCCATCCACTCTTAGTGTTTTATTTATGTTGATAGCCGTCTTTTCCACAGTGGAAGTTTCGTGTTTCACATCGCTAATCCATTTTTGCATTTTGAATTCAATGTTGTGTTTTTTTAATTATTTACAATTTAATCAATTGTGTCAAATTTTCTGTCCATATTATTGATATCTCGTCGGACTTTCACCACATCAGAAATTGTGTACATTGCTTAAGTTTTTTGGATATAATTATGGATGTTGATTCGTGCCAACATTGTTTAGATTTGGATCTAGAATGTGATTGGTTGTTAGCACATATCTAGGAATAAAACGATGTTTGACTATTGTAGATATAGAACTGTCACAAAGGTCTGATATTACAAAGTTGACAAAGTTATGTTGCCACGAAGGTTGCTGATTGATGTTTACTGTCTTTTTGTCCTACTTCTGAATAATCATGTTGCTTGTCTTGTCTGTCTAGAGTTCACATCCACATGTCAAGCGGGTAAATATCACAGTTATGTTTGTATAAGGAAGTGAAAGTTGTTGAGTTTCCATAAAACTACTAGAATATTCCACAACGTCATGTTCAGACAACTGTTTATGTATCACGTCAATCTGAGTTCTGGTTTCTCTGAGCGCGTAACCTTCTACACATTAAATGGCTATACAATTTTTCAGGATTATGAAGAACTTGTGAACTTGTTGAACTTAATAGCATGTACAACATTCTAATATAATTCAATCAAGATGAGCAGTATAAGTTGTCAAGCATGTCAAACAAATCTCGAATAACTGTATGTTATTCTTAATAAAAGTTTATATTTTGTTAACGGACTGAAGAAACAGAAAAGCCTTAAACCGTCACGGTACGATTACGTCAATAATCCCTAGCACTTGCGGAAGATCTTCTGATTTCTTTTTGTTCCAATGCTGCGTTATGAGTATCCGATACCAACAGACTACGAGATAAAAGAAAGTCCAGAGCTGTATCCATTGTTTCTTTTATGTCACAAAGTGAGAAGAAAGAAAATATAGATTTCTTCATTCATGTCAGACATGTGATCTACCCTTCTAAGCATGAATTGTTCTGTTTAACCACTTACTGAACCCTAAGGTATAAAACGCCACATGTAATATGGCAAACGTCGTCAACGAATGTAGGTAAAGTTTAATCCGATTGATTTGTCTCTATTTCATTATAGTTTATGATAGTTGATTAATAACATACTGTTCCAATAATTGATACAAAATTGTTTGATAATTATTCAGTACTTAGAAAAGTTAAGCATGTGTGTTGGACTGAAAAATTCCGTTGATTCAAAATATATTTGTCTATACGGTCTGTACAAATAGTTGCATGTAGTAAAGTTGTTTCTTCAAGCTTAAATGTCAATGATGGTGTCATAGTATTTCAGATCATTCAGCACTTTGATTACAAATATACTTTTAAAGATGGTTCTATAAATAATGCTTTAAAGTCTTGTTTCATCAGCATATTTTAATGTCTCACTACTCTACTGGGAATTCAGTACTTTGATTCAATGGTTGAGATAATAATGCTTTAAAGTCTTGTTTCATCAACGCGTTTTTAATGTCTCACTACTTTACTGTGCGTTCAGTACTTTGATTTACTATACACTTTTATATTCTTTCTGAAAGAATGACATAAAACACTTGTTCTAGTGTTCTATAAATCAATATAAGCGTATAGCATGGTATGATAACAGTTATGACTTTATCTATGCAGTACGAATTGTATTCTGATTTTAATTTCAATGATTCACTATAACAAATGATTTTCAATGTTTTACGTAATGAATTGTCACTTGTTTTATTAAAAGTACTTCAACATCTTATAACGAGACATTTGGCATTTGTTTTCAATAATAAGGTCACTGTGAATGCAGTGCTTTGATAAAAAAATATAGAGTTAGGTCTGGTCTTATTGATGGCAATTTTTACATGTATAATCATATATTCCTCACAAAAATTATGTTGTCAAAGTGATGATGTGAAATGTAGAGTCAGTTTTGATTTGAAGAATTATATTTTGCAGACAATAATAGTGTTGTCTATATTGCTGTCATTTAATAGTAGAAGGTTTCTACTAATATACATTTTGCTTTGTTGATTATTTACACATATGGCTTCAGGGCTTTCTACATCTTGTAATATAGATGTGCAATTATTCACATCTTCTGATACTTGATATATCTTGTCTTCTTTCCAGGAACATATCAAACTATCCCCATTATTTAACAAAGCTATTCCATGAGGACTATTAACATCACATCTAGATATAACATTACAGTTATAATCAATTATGGTTATGTTTTTGTTGACATTGTCAGATATATAAATGTATTGATTGTTACATTGTACATATAATGGTTTAGAGAATAAAGCTCTACCTGCCGTGTCTGTGGTTATTGATCTGATCACATTACCCGCCATATCAAGTATGTCAAGTTTACTAGGATTAAAGTATGTAACAATAAGTTTATCTTGATGATAACATATACCATGACATTGACCATTGGTATTTATCCTACGAGACTTCGTCAGGTTGCTAGATACTTTAACAACCTGTATATATTGTCTATAAGGTACGGTGACAGCAATTTCTGTTGTAGATATTGTTGTTATATCCCAAGGTTGTTCTTCCAGTCTGAGTGTTGATGTAACCGATTTACTTCGAACATCGACACATTTAATAGACCGGTTGTTTCTGTCAGCAAGTACTAAAACACCAGGAGAGGTTTCTGTCAGTCCTGAAATATAACAATCTGATTTATCTACATTTGTCTTCACCAATATTTCATCCTCATATGTTGGTTTAATGTCTGTATGCCGATGTCTTTGTGACAGATCGTGACTTGATGCAGCTGCTGTTAGATGAACTTGTTGACGTTTTGGTGTTTTATTTTCGCGAATGTTTAAGGAAGTATGTGATGCTACCTTTTGTTTTGATGGAATAGTTCCAAGTGCGTTTTCCTCATCAAGAATCTTCTGTATCGCTGTGTTTGGTATAAATTGATACTTATCAAAATGATGTTGGCTATCAATTGACTGTAGACTGTCCTCATATTCGTCTAGAATTGCTGTAGTTTGGTGTAATTCTATAAAGAGTTGATTTGGTTGCTTTGACTTGTTCATTTGATTCAGTGTATCATTTTTCAATTTAGCATCCGTTTTCATAACGTTGCATTGTGTTTCTAAAGTCTTTACTTTGTTGCTGTTTTTGTCCGTCAAATCAGTAATCTTCTTGGTGATTTCTTTTTTCTGGGTATCAATTCTTCTATTGATGTCACTACTGTATTTCTTTAAATCTGACAGTGATTTTTTTAAAGAATCCACTGTCTGTTTTGTATCTCTATATATTCTATTCTTTACGGAATCACACTTGGCCTCAATTGATTGTGCTCTAGCAGTTATCTCTCGAAACATATCGCTATTCAGAATAGATTTGGAGACATCAGGAATATAATCAACTTTACATGATAGTCTGTGGTTTAAAGTGACACAAACGCTGCAAAGTGTCATCTTGTGATCGTTGCAGTAATATTCAATGTACTTCTGACTATGTTTCTCACACGGTGTAGTAAGACTATCAGATGGACCTACATCTACTGTTGTGTCTGTGTCATCAAGTGTTTGTGTAGTTGGCATGTCACTGGAATCCAATAGTTTGTGATGTCTACTTGGCCTCGATTTCTTGTGGTTAACATAGCACATGGAACAAAGATGTTCATCGCAATCAGTACAATATCCATAGGCAGGTTTTGCTATATCATCAAGATGGCAAGGTTTGCACACAAGATCATATAAGAAGTCTGATCCCTTTATACTTGGTTTCATCTGATGCTTGCCTGAAGTAGCCATTTCTAGAATGACAGAAAACGATTGCTTGTAGTATAATTTAAATAAGATATTTCAACTTTATTTATTCAATGAATTTTATGAAGTGTGAACATAGAATAACATTTCTGTATATATTTATGTTTATAAAACATTTTGTATCATACAGGAAGACTGATTCTTTTATACTTGATTTTATCTGATGCCTATCGGACGTAGCCATTTCTAAAATTACAGAATTGTTTTTTATTTTGTTACAGAAGTTTTATGTAAGTTGTTTGTGTTTTATTTAATATAGAATATTATCCGATAAATTGAATTTAATGAAGTGAGAACGTGACTTAAAATGCCAATTTTATTAAAGCCTATACATCTATACGTGTATATGTTTATTGTTCAATTTATTTCCAGTAGAATATACTCCTTATATTTACTCAACACTATAGAAATGTCATACCAATATAAGCTATTAATAATGTGATAAAACTATCACAGATCATAAACGTACTCAATTAAATAAAGGATATGTTAAGTGTAAAATTACAACAAACAAACCTTGCATTTAGATCTGCAGACTGTCAGTCAAAACGTAGTCACCTTCGTCAAAGATTTATGCAATTCTTTAATCGCTCTTATTATTTATTTTTGTATATCCTCACACTGTAGTCCTTCAGCTGTAGTTAGAGATAAAATACAAATAATTATTTGTAAGAAACTAGTTTTCAATAAACGCTGTAAATGTGAACATGTATGCAATTATATTGTTTACAATTCTGTAGTTTAATAAATCATTCGTCCCTTATACGTATTTTGTAATATTAACAATTGTATAAAACTTGGTATTGTTTTATATATTTCAAATATTTATTATCAATGTTCAATCAGTTCGTCTTTGTTGTACAGTCTTGTAAGTACACCGATATCTATTGAAACTAATTATTAGATGTGAATGAAATATATTTTATAATTCAAATTTAAATATTAAAATCAGATTAAGATTTGTTGTATTGTTTCTGTATACTGTCCGTTGTAATATTTGATCCTGGATATTGAATTACTTTTAATGACAATAAATAAAAAACCTTCAAACCACTATTTTAAGATATAATACTATTAAAAGATACATCTTTAATTTTGTATTGGGTTTCACGCCTAGTCAACACAAATTAGGGCCGAGATTCTCAATCCCGGTGCGCTTACAACTGCGCCACCGACCCATCAGTCACGAAAACTGCCTTAATAAAGTAAACATGCATTAAAATTCAAAACGTTTAGCTTTCTAGTTGAAGTTTGACAGAGTATCCATTTGTTAAAAAGAGGGGATGCCCTATATTTAGTTTTTATTTACGTAGACTATATATGATCCAAAACTGTTTTAAATTTAGTTGTTTTAAATCGATTATAAAAGATTGACGTGTAAAAAAGTATATATTGAATATTAGAATATAAAGTTAGGTACATAAGTTACGCCAACCTTAAAATCTTTAAAAAATGTTGTTGACATGAATATCAGGTTTTTTTTATAAATCAGCAGTATTAGTCTTTGATATTGACTAAATTCCTTACATTCTCAAACTAGTAGTAACTATTGCAGGACACATATTTGTTTTATACATAATAAATCATAAAAACTATAATGTACATGTATATATAAACATCTTACTAGCATACGTCTACTGGTAATTTTACGTTTCTGATTTACATAGTATTGCTACAAAGCGTATGTCTGTATCGTTTCACCAAATAAGAGTTGTTTTATCACCGTGATTTGAATCAGTTAGTAATTTTTTAATGCAAACAACTCTCGTTCTAAAATTAAACTAACAAAATACTGCTATAGTCGATTTGGTAATAACCTTTTACACAAAGCATATCAAAAGGTTTACACAGATAAAAAAAGAAAAACAACTGTGTGGATCATACAAATGCGTAAACCAATATCTTGGTAATTCCATATTAACCTTACTTGAAAACGAACTAGTCAAAAAATGAATGAGATTGCCAGCTCAATACAATGGAAATGTCCTATTATGAAAAAAAAACTTTATAAATATTTATATATACATGTATAAATAAAAATATATTATTCGTATATATAAAATCTCTCAAAGTTCATAAATATACAGTTTGGTGACATTTTCAGATTGAATGCCTACTGAATAATTTTTATCTAAAATTTTATCTGTTTATTTTGAAAAGCTTTATAGTTGTGCATTTTTTTTGTTATTATTATAATTATAACTGAGGCTACAAAATAGCTTAAACGCTGTGTTATGGAAAATAATTACAATAAAGATGGTTTTGGAGGCTTTAGGATGTCAGATAATGAATCTTATAAATGTGTTGCATTCATGAATTAGTTTTCATTTATCAAAAGCCATACTTAAATACATGTATATTAGAATAATAATTCCACCAAATCATCAAAAATCAAGAATTGTAGTAAATGTCTTATGTCTCCAAACTTTTGGTTGGTACTGTTTATGTTATTAACAAATAATAAAAGGTACATTAAATGTAAAATATGACAAACACACCTTGTATTTAGATCTGTAGAATGTAAGTCAAAATGTAAAGTCAGCTTTAAATATTTTACTGACTTTTTTGATCTGTTTTGATATAGTGTTGTATATTGTTTCAATGTTCATTAATTAGCTGTTATTAGAGATAAAATACAAATGTCAGTTTATATAAGACGATTTTAATGTACTCAATTATAATTTTATTGTTTATGTACAATTCAATAACTTTATCATTCATTAATCTCTGGTTACCAGACGTCTTTTTAATACAAGTATTTATCTAAATGTTTTATATATAATTCAAATTGTTATTATCAATTTCAAATCAGAACTTATAGGTTCAATGATGTCTATTAAACAAATATTTTTATTGTGAATAAACTAAATTTAATATTTTAAATTTTATTGTTAAAATTGATCTCGTTAACATTGTTATAGTTAAAACTATGACGCCGGTAAAGAAAACTTGTTTAAGAGACACAATGCGTAATTAAATCAAACCACTATGTTTGGTAAGTTTATGTTTGTCGAAGATCCCACCTCAACAAAGTATGTTCTTTTTATAAGTGTGCTGTATATTGGCACTCTATATGTCTTATATTGGTTTCACATGAATTTTACAGTGATTTATACTCATCGTCTTCATTAATATTTTACTACTTGTATTTATAGAAATCAAAGTGGAAAAAGCCTCATTCATACGCTGATGACCATAAAGTGGTACTTGAACTTATTGCAAAAATGAACAATGAAAGACGTCAGTGTTAAGTCAGCTACAATCCTACTTAAATGATATCATCACATGGATGACAAATTGAAAATAAATAACTCTAAAAGAGGCAAATCATTGCATACGACAGTAGTAAGTCGGACTCAACGAAGGTCATAAAGTTGACATTGTTAATCATGTTAACGATTTGCAGGGCCGTACCAAGGGCTTTTTAATGTGTACGCAGAATTCTTAGGAGTCAAGGGCATGCCACCCCTGAATTTTTTTTCTGTAGTTCATCTCAGGAGCGATTTGGCAACTATTCAGAAAGCGTTTGTATAAATCATTCCAGGCACTAATATAGGAAAATAACATTGGTACCAATAATCATTCAATTCCAACCAGCATTCAAAGAATTATATTGACTGAAGTCAAAGACAAACAACTAATTTAAACCGCAAACTCGACTCACAAAATGCAAGTCTCATTGAAACGTAACTTGACATAAGGATAGTAAAATGACGAGCAGTTTTGTTTTACACACCCCTCCCCACTCAAGCCTAAGTTTTGCATTTTTGGCGTTTGTATTTTAACAATTTTCTGGACCATTGTGTACGCAGCTGCGTACTCTGCGTACTGGTAGCTACGCGCCTGATTTGGATGTTACGCGGCATATACTTCAATTTAAAAAACCACATTCAGATAAAATGTCAAACATCATATATTTAGGTCAGAATTTTCAAGGTATTACGTAAAATTCTTGCAAGTAAATCTGCAAATGTTTTAATGCATGGTAAATTTCACCCAGAAATTGCTTTTTGTAATGAATTGCTCAGTGTCCAGTAGTGACTTTTAGTTAGCAGAACTTAAAAAAAAGTTAGTACTAGTCAGTTCTAAAATAAGTACAAAAGGAAATAACATAGCAGATCGGTCAATTTCCGTGACTGAAACAAAGTAGTGGAATTCTTTATCAATTCCTATTGTAACGTGCACCGAATAGTTATTCAACAACTTGTTCAACACTAATAAAATGCTTTATACAATATATAATTATTTTCCTCGGGGTCTACTTTGACCAATGATTAGAAACATCAACTTAAACCAAACATATAGACTGTAATCAACAAAAAAGCAATATATACCACAACGTTCCAACCTCTTCCCTGCAACACCACGACCCGGTACTATAGTTAAACTATCTATGACCCTCTCACGATGCCTTTGGCTTTCTATGAGAACGCGGATCCATAGATTTCGTAACTCTAATCGTACAACAAAGCCCCGATAATTGCAAGAAGAGCAATGTTAACCCTCTGGAGTCTTCTGTCAGACTCCAATTTTCTCTGTCGATTTCCGCCTTTAAGCACAATTAAGCAATTCATAATGCTTTCCTACATTACCCTCAAATGTTTTTATAAGAAATTTATAATACTGTGCTATGTCTCGTTATGTCTGTTAAATAAATGTCCTAAAATAGTAAACTGCGCTCTCAAAATTCAAGTATTAGTGATTGATTTAACTCGCTCGCTCAAATTAGTTATGGTCAAATTGGTAAAACATATGATCAATTGTTTGCCCTTTTATCGATCTGTTCATGTAATTTAGTGTTAACAACATGAAATAAAACAAATCCAAGTGACACGCTGTGACTGGTCATGACCCTTCTGTCGTTCGAAATTCAAATGAGATATGTTATAAGTTCAAGTTGATTAGTATTAATTTTGTACTCACTGCATATTTGGAAGTTTAAATGAATCTTATATTTGAACTTAAAACAACGCTGACTTTTCACAGTCAATAACTATTACTCTGTTGCTCATTGCATAATTAGAAGTAAAGGAATTTCTAAAATAAGAAATTAAAACAACACTCCCTTTTAAACCATGTAATGGCTTAAAATCAACACGTGGGTCATTTCGCACAGTAGTATAGTGCGGACACATTGACCCCGACCTGACCTTTATGCAAGAATATTCATTACATTGAATACGAATGTAGTATTAATGCTCGATAACAATCGGATTTTATCGACAAGGCTCGAATTTAATTTTAACACAGGGATTAATTTTAAAGTATATTTAAAGCGTACAACGAGTGTCTATTGCACATAGGCCGGACTAGAGGATTGTACGATGAGGCTAGCTACCAATTCAAAGGTTGTTGGTTTTAGCCCCACAATCACTATCCCCACACCCATTTTATTATTAATTGTTATCAAAAATGTAAGAACACGAGTTTCCCGATTGAATGCGTTTTAATCGTAAGTTGTTATACATGCGGGCTGTGTATACTCTATAGATGTTAAATTATATTTTAAATACGTAACGAGTCGAAGTGTAGAGTAGGCGTGGTATTGATTTTCACCGGGATATGTGTAGGTGATAATTAGATGCAAATGTGAAAGGTGAGGTCGGGGTCAAATTGTACGCACTATACAATTCAAAATTACATCTTCATTCGTAAATAGCTTTTCATTTATACAGATAACTTCTATTTCAAAAGTATTTACGTACTATGATACTTATGATAGATTGTAACATTTAAAAGAAAAGAAATGATACCTTTTACAAATTTAAGGTATTTGCATGCATATGTACGTATGTAAATATATTTTTTAATTTTGCAAATGTTGATTAATAGCTAAAGACAAATTAAACAAAACAAAAATGTGACTGTTTATTATGGATGATACTGTATAAGCGATTGATATAATAATGATTGATACGATTGTTATGATTAGAACGGAATTTAATTAAATGCCAATTAAACGAACTGACCTCGTCCTTTTCCTCATTGGAATAGTTTTTGTATGAAGAATATTAAATATGATATAAAAAGCATCAAAGATTATTTAATTAACTCCAAAAAGTAAAGATTACATTGTATATAAAATATGAAAAAACAAACCTTGTATATATCTCTTCTTAACATCAATCCATATGTAAAGTCACCTTCAAACACACTTCTTTCATTGTTGTAATGAACTATTGTTCCAATGTGTATCCGTCAGCTATGGTTAAGATCCAAATGATAATTTGTGTAAGACGAGTGTTTGAAATAAGTCTATAAACAGTATATTTTGTATCATGTACGATTCTATTGCTTTTTTGTTCATTTGTCACAGGTAACCAGACGTCCTTTGTTATATGAATACTTATCTTATTATTGGTATTGTTTTATATGGTTAAGTTGTTATAATCAAGTTTTAATCAATGCAGTATGGTTGTAAAGACTTGATTCT
Source organism: Mactra quadrangularis (assembly GCA_025267735.1). Classification (NCBI taxonomy): domain Eukaryota; kingdom Metazoa; phylum Mollusca; class Bivalvia; order Venerida; family Mactridae; genus Mactra; species Mactra quadrangularis. The sequence continues at coordinate 22,842,891 of CM046295.1, read as the reverse complement.
TTTAAATGTGAATAAAATATTCCGTATTTTAAGATGATATGTTAAATTTATTTTCATAATTATATTTTAAAACTTTAATATAAAATAAATAATGCAACTATCATATTTACACTTCTGTATTTATTAAAACTGAATTTAATTATTTGATGACAAAATACACTAACTAAATCTTTTAATCGCAAATCGCCTATGTACATGCATGGCCCATGGTCAAAGTGTTTTAATTATCTAAAACTTCTTACCGATGCGTTAGGAAAATTGATGTGTTATATACTAAAGCAAACTGACCCATTGTCAGTGAGAATTCTAAATTATCATATTTACCATTATTTAAAGCGTATGGTTAAATGCTAAATTTGTCATAATCTAAACACTCCTTAACAGCTTTCAAAATGTTTATAAGAAAGTTGATTATTGAGTTGATAAAACTGTAGTAAAAACTTAAAATCGTAGTCCTCTATTGATAAACAGTTAAAGCCCTTTACCACAATCATTTGACTTGATTGTTAGAAAACATATACTCTATTTTTAAGCGTAGATGAATGTTTTTAATGTAAAAGGTAATAATAAAATCAAAAGAATATATTCAAAAATAAATTTGTCACATACCCTTGAAATTTTCAAATATGTTGTTGATATAAACATCAGTGTTGATGAAATGGAATACTGTCTTGACAATGCATTAATTCGTAGCTTCCTTAAGTTTGAAGTCACTATCACTGGAAATATTGTTAAATGTACTTAATTCATAACACCTATACTTTAAACATAATCGTCTTATTGCTGTACGTATACTGATAGTATAATGTTTTGTGCGTTACATAGTATAGCGACAGAACGTATGTCACCGTTTTGTATACACTATACGGGTTGTTCTATCACATAGCGATAAGTCACGTGATATGAATCAGCCAGTAGCGTGAATATTACATGGAGCATTCAGTGACATGCTTGTCTTAAAGCTGCAGATATGTAGCTTATTCAAAAATCAGCTATTCTTTATAACTAATTTATAATGTATAAATATAATATAGTTGATAATATTAGAGTTTATAAATAAATATATACGGAGTCACTTTCTCTTTGTAATGCTCAGACGATTTTGCACACTTTTCCTAAATTTTATCGTGGTTTTACACTGAACTATTCGTCTAAAGTATGTATATCAGTTTTGATGAGATGGAATACTGTCTTGACAATGCATTAATTCGTAATTTCCCTTAAGTTTGAAGTAACTATCACTGGAAATATTTTTAAATGTACTTAATTCATAACACCTATACACTGTACATAATCGTCTTATTGCTGTACGTAAACTGATAGTTTTATGTTCTGTGCGTTACATAGTATAGCGAAAGAACGTATGTCTTCACCGTTTTTGATACAACATACGGGTTGTTCTATCACATAGCGATAAGTCACGTGATATGAATCAGCCAGTAGCGTGAATATTACATGGAGCATTCATTGACATGCTATTCTTAAAGCTGCAGATATGTAGGTTATTAAAAAATCAGCTATTCTCTATAACTAATTTATAATGTATAAATATAATATAGTTGATAATATTAGAGTTTATAAATAAATATATACGGAGCCAATTTCTCTTTGTAATGCTCAGACGATTTTGCACACTTTTCCAGACTAAATTTTATCGTGGTTTTACACTGAACTATTCGTCTAAAGTATGTATGAACCTTATATCAAAATAATTAACATGAATAAATGATTTCCGCAAATTGTTGTTTCTTGTATCTCTTGGTACATTTCGTCTGATACTGTTTATCAATGTTGCTATTCACTATGTATTGTACGATTAAACAATGTTAATAGCTTTCAGCTCCTTGATAATAGCCTTAGTCAAGATTTTGCGCGTGTACATAGTTAAACTCTTGACAAAGCAACTTTGTAACCAATGTGCGCTATATTACGTTGACAGAATTTGATAGGACATTTTCCTATATCTTCTAAATGAATATATCGTAGCAGGGCTTAATAATAAATATGGAATGGAAACAATGTGAATTATTGCATTGCAAGTTATACGTCAAGTTAAGAAATACTTGTAATTTAAATTACTCAAAACATTGTTCTCATAGATAAAAACATCGTGTATTGATTGAAAATAGATATGTAAGATTATGAAACGTGTTTTATTGCTTAGATCTTTACATACAATAGTTTGAGAATAATATGTATAAGAATATCAACAAAAAATAAGAGAATACATCACAATACACATATGGTTTATGTACATTGCCATCAATAGTCTAATCCATCAACATAAGAATGTTTAAATTCTATCTGATAGGTTAAGATAATACAAAGGGAGAGTAATATAGCAATTTTAATGTTATATCAGTTTATTTCAAATGATTTTTCCCTTTAACAAACTTTCCGCATAATTTATTCGTTTAAACTTAATTCATTTATTCATACTCGGTTCAATTCTGTGTCAACCGATTTTTTAATATTTACGGCGCCCAGCATACCTAACATAGCCTTTCTGGACCCTTATCTATAACCAGTACTCACCTTCCATTCAACACGACCAGACTTCTCTATTTACCCTATTAATTGAGAAAATATGACATAATTGTCAAATGCTATTAAATTGGTAAAATGTACCCATGTGGGGTTTGAACCTTTATCCGTTTCGGGGCACTAGATTTGAAAACCTGCACGCTACCAACTGTACTACTTAGACACTTAATGTTTTAGACATAGATGCAGATATCTTCTTAACAGTATACACTCATATATCAATAAGTTGTCTAATCCTAATTCTGACATATTTTTTCAGTCAATCGAAACTGATAAATTCCTTACGTATTCACTAATATATACAAACCTTCTTGTGTTTGTAAACAGTGTCCCACCTTAACAAATAAACAATCGAACTAACAGAAACAATATAATACTGTATTTTATATTCACGTAATTATATCTCCTTCAAGACGTCGTGTTGTCAACCGATAGACGTAACACATACATGTAGTTATATCGTTGTGCACGTAATAAATTGTGATGTATCTTGTGAAAATTTATAATCAACAACGACGTAACTTCTTCTCTTTGATACAGTCACTTATAGTTTTTGTTTTATAAACCTGTCACAACTTGAATAATTATACGGTCACTGAATGTGCTACTATATTACTTCTTTTTAACCATTGAGCCTCTCGTTCATACTAATTTTTTATCAAACTAACTGTATATATGCGACGATTTTAACTATCGAGAACTAAGAAGTTCGAACGGCGTTAGAAATAACATATTTAATGATTGTGTTATTATTTTTGTTGTGACAGGTAAATAAAACATTATTATACATGCATGCAAATTACTTTTAGAAACTATTCTCTCAATAGTGAATTACATTTCATTTTTCTTAATTCATACGTGTTTTACTAGACTAACGGTCTTATCCAAAATCCAGTAATACCCGTACTTACATAAATGGAAGTGTGTTGTATTTTAACATACATTTCTTTGCCCAGAAACATACAGTTCCAAGCATGTTTAAATTAATTTTCTGCGCTGATACAATTCACATCAAGAAACTTGACCTCGTTGTTTTATTGAGAAAACAACATAGATGACCAGTACTTGGCGAACCAGGAAGTGTACTCGAGAGTGACTAATTTAAGTTTTAAGAATATGTTTTATAATTGAAGTACAATCAACTAGAATAATATAAACAAACACAACTGAAAATATTATATACAAGATTTATTTTAAAGCATTTGTAAAGACATTTAACTATATTTCAAACAATTCACAAATGTATATTTGAACATGGGGCCACAACAAGTTAATCATGCGTTCTACGTTTTTTTTTGTTTTTTGAAAGATAAGAATGCGAGCGAGCGTAGAATAGCAAAATCTTAATTCAGATGCTTTATATAGTGGTTTGAACTTATTTCTATGAGTGAGTGATCGAGGAAATAGAATGGTTTCTTTAGTAAAAACCATCAAAATAAGGGTGCGAGTAAATCCATAGAACACGTCATCGAGTTGTTGTGGCATAAAATATAAAAAAACTAAATCACTAAAACTATTATGTACTGAATTATTCACAAATACCATGCGAACTAACACACAAATTCCTATACCCCTGACTATCACCATTTTTCACATTCACTCTCAGACGCTTTTATCATAAAACCAAGGCTCAAAATGTAAACTATGAATTTAAAGATCATGTCACTTCTTTGTTTAACATTGTTTAAAGATACACATATAAAAATTACACATTGTAAGTTTTTGAATTTGGTATTTGAACTTTGAGCAGAATATAAACACGGACATATAAATTTCTAATGTTTTACAAAATACCTCAAGTTTCAAATTTGAATTGAATGAACAGCAGTAAAAGCATTTATGTAAATTTCTATATAAATTAATACAACACAGTGCCGTAAAAAGTGTATTTGCACCTTTAAAGTGTTTTTCACACGATTAAATTTTATTTCAGCAGTAATGTACATCAGAATTAATGTAATAGTTCATTACATTTGAAATAAAAGTAATACAACTTTATATCACTGTTATTGTAAGTCGGAAGTCAATTTGCGACGCTAATATCTCTTTGTTTTTACTAGTTTGTAAGACAAAATATATAAATAGTTGAATTTACCGAAGAGAAATAATATATTATGTGATTTTATTGAAACTTAAATTCTCACAGGAAAAGACGAAAAAGCATGAAAATATAACAAAGGGAATTATTACGAACTAAACAAAACATACGATATAAAATTATATACTTCGTCGCCGAGTTGTGTTCGTATGGAACAAGTTATCTTAATCTATTTTGAAACCAAAGTGAGTGCAGTCCCTCGAACGAAGATGGAATTCTTATGAACCATTATAATAAAGTTTTTTAAAACATAAGTTGCATCGGAATTAATGTTTAAACATTCTGTGATAATTAATCAGAACTAGTGCTGAAGAAATCTGAAACCACATGATCAAGTGTAAGTAATAAATTCTCATTTTCATAAGAATATTGGCTCCGAACTAATACTTCATATTCACTAAACTTGATATCATGAAAGTATTATAGAGGAGTCGCCAGAAAAAAAGCAGTCATTAATAAACAGTAAATACAAACTAAGTATTAAATAGCAATTCTTAAATTAGCATTTATTTCTAATTACAAGCGCTCGAAACAATTTTTCCATATTATAATATATAGAGAAAACAGGTCTCAAACACCTGTTCAATGGTCATAGTTTTTTAATCATCACCACATTCACAAATAATGCGCGATCGTCAAAATTCTTTCGCTGTTTGATCTAGAAAGGATTATACTACATAAAATACTTTTTTTTTTGAAAAAAAAATCGATCTATATCTTCTCTACATATGCTATAATAAGGAAACTTGGTATCTTTCACCTGTGTTTCTAATGGCCGCTATCAGGATGTAGGACTACGATGACGTCATACCGATTCCGGTCACGAACGATAACTCATGCATATCTTTATGCAGGTGTGTTACGCCCGAGGTTTAAAATTCGTATTGCGCCGTTATTTGATGACCAAATTTCGCGAAAGTTGAGATAATATTTTATAATTATCTATATTTTTTGAAAATTGAAGAATTACAACCGGAAAATTTGAACTTTAATACAAATGAATGAAATTTATATGAAGTTTCATCTTCTTGAACATAATTTAAAATTTCATATGTCTAGTGTCTTTAATCTACTAAATTAGTATATTTTATCAATTAAACCCTGTCAGTCTGTCAGTCAGTCTGTCTGTCTGTCTGTTTGTCTGCCTGTCCGCCTGTCTGTCTGTTTGGAACCCCCTAGGAAAAGTTCGATCCCTGCCTACTACATGTATAGGAGTTTTACCACTCCATATAATCATCATCATCATCACCACCATCACCATCATCATCATTATCATCGCTCATTAATGTATTTTTACTTTCTGGTGATCGTACAGGCAAGTTGTCGTCTTGGTTAGGTGATATCGTCCCAAGTGCATTTACTGCTTCAAGAAGCTTTTTCATTGATGTATTTGGTATAAACTGGTACTTATAAAAGCGACATTGGCTTTCAATTGTCTGTAGGTGTTCCTCATATTCATCTACAATTGCTGTGGTTTGTTGCAACGATATAAATAGTTGATTTGGCTGCCTGGATTTATTTATTTTATTTAGTGTATCCTTTTTAATTTTGACAGTAGATTTAATAAATTCGCATTTTGTTATTGTGGTCTTTTCTTTGCTGCTATTTTCATCCGTCAAATCATTAATCTGTTTGGTAATTTCTTCTTCCTGGAATTTTACCATAATTTACATTAGAATCCGCTTCCTTTCTTAACTGTCTAAGTTGCCGGATTCTATTACTCACCTGTACAGTTTCATAATTTCCCTCCATAGTCGTTTGTCTATGTCTTCCTCTTGAACTGAAGCGTGAGTTAAATCGACGTTTCACACACGAACTTGCACAAGGAGAATTTTGTGGTTTTTTATGGTATAACCCTTCTTTATCAAAGGAACGTAGTGAATCAAGATCATCATCATCATCATCATTATCTACACTATCCTCATCATAATAATAAATACCACTTCTATCATCATCATCATCATCGTTCATTAATGTATTTTTACTTTCTGGTGATCGTACAGGCAAGTTGTCGTCTTGGTTAGGTGAAATCATCCCAAGTGCATTTACTGCTTCAAGAAGCTTTTTCATTGATGTATTTGGTATAAACTGGTACTTATAAAAGCGACATTGGCTTTCAATTGTCTGTAGGTGTTCCTCATATTCATCTACAATTGCTGTGGTTTGTTGCAACGATATAAATAGTTGATTTGGCTGCCTGGATTTATTCATTTTATTTAGTGTATCCTTTTTAATTTTGACAGTAGATTTCATAAATTCGCATTTTGTTAATGTGGTCTTTTCTTTGCTGCTACTTTCTTCCGTCAAATCATTAATCTGTTTGGTAATTTCTTTTTCCTGGGTATCAAGTCTTTCGTTGATATCACTTCTGTATTTCTTTAATTCAGACAGTGATTCTTTTAACGAAGCCATGGTCCGTTGTGCATCCCTTGATATTCCATTCTTCACAGAGTCACACTTGGCCTCAACTGACTGTGCTCTAGCAATTATCTCTCGTAATATATCGGTTTTCAGTTCAGTTCCGGAAACATCAGGAATATAATCAACTTTGCAAGACTTGTTGTGCTTCAAAGTGACACAAACATTGCAAAGTGTCACTTTGTGATCATTGCAGTAAAACTTGATATATTCCTCACTATGTTTCTCACATGGTGTAGTTAGACTGTCAGTAGATCCTTCATCAACTGTTGTGTCTGTGCTGTTTAGTGTTTGTGTTTGAGGCATAGAACTTGAATCCAATAGTTTGTGATGTCTTAGTGGCTTAGGTTTCTTATGATTTGCATAGCACATTGAACAAAGATGTTCATTACAATCAGAACAGTACCCAAAGGCAGGTTTTGCTATATCATCAAGATGACAAGGTTTACACACCAGATCACACAAGAAGTCTGATTCTTTTATACTTGATTTCAATTTTTGCTTGCCTGAAGTAGTCATTCCTAAAACGACAAAAACAATTACTTTTACTGAATGACATACGTTTGATGTAAAGCTGTTTAATTATCATTAGATATGTTGAATTTTATAAAGTGAGAGTGCAGAATGCCCGTATAGAGAAAATCGCATAACTTCAGTTGACAACATAATGCTAAGCATGTTTAATCCATTCAATTTTGTCATTAGTTATAACATTTATAGTTTATTTAGGACCCATGTGACGTTTTAAGATCAAACTTAATAGGGCCAAAGTTTGTACTCGATAAGTATTACACATATTCTAAGGTCGTATTTGTAACTACACATAATTCTAGATTTAAACCGTATGCAAAACTCACTTTTTAAATGATTAAAACAAATATCTTGTACATTTCACATTAGTGATGGGTGACAAAATTTGTTTAGAATTGGACGGTTATATTAGCTGTCAGTTCAAAAGTTTTGAAATGTACTCAAACAATTCAACAAAAATGTCAAGAAAAACAATTTTGAGTATTTTATAGAAACTCTCAAACAGATTACAAAGAATATAACATATTATTTATACGATCATTAAAATTGTCTCTTTTGTTTATATATAAAGCTTGCAAAATCAAGTTTCCATCAGCAATCTCTTGTAGTATATTTAAAGAGCTAAATAGATATTTTTGGAAAACTATTTTTTATATATTTGAACAGATAGCCTCTCATATTTTAACATTCAATGTCAAAGTCGGTTTTGTTACATCATTATATTTTAAGACTGAAGTATATGAAATATTAAACCGTTTTAACAATGCAATATTTATTGAAAAATCTTTTAAAAATTATTGAAAAATCTTTTAAAAAATTAACGTTGTAAATACTCCTACAATTTAAACATGGCTATACTCAAGTACATGTAGTTAGCTTTTAAATTCATGTAATTATCCTGTTAACTCCACTGATAACAGTGAAGCAGGTACTACGCACCGTGACTGACAACTGCCCTATCAGATTTAAAATCAGAGTTTATGATGGAGAATAGCCAAACTTCATTTTTGACTCATTAATGTTAAATGGGATTGTTGATAACACTATAAATGATTTTAGAATTTAATTTCATATTTTTTCAATTTTAAACATGACGATTAGACTATGTCAACATATTCAGGATTCATATTCTTAATTACAGAAACCGGCAAATATAAATATAATCAACTCTCTCGCGTTATCTAATACCACAGCGGCAAAAATGTATGTTTTGCTGATTTACATACAATATACAGGTTGTATAATCGCCTATTGTTAAATTACGTGATATGAATTAGACGTTGGCGAGAATTTGCGTTGAGTGTTTTTTTTTCGCAAGTCTTAAAGTTGTGGATATGACGTTTATTCTAAATTTGATTGTATGGCTGTTCTTTATAATGGATCTGATTTGTAATAACTGATAATAGAGTCAGTAAGATTAACTATCTCATTATATCTTAAAAAACATCTACAATGTAACATTGTATGATACTTTGAAATACTAGAGGAATACATGTTTGTACAAACTTGTTCAAAGTTTTATATGGGTGTACCATTATCTCGGCTGCCCGGGGTTCGTGTAAAATCAGTAATTTTCACCTAGCGTCGCTAGTTGTTCTGTAAGTATATATTGCTGTATAATTTACTAATATTAACTTGAGTTAAAACTGTCAGATCCTTGATAAAATCCAAAGTCAAATCCTTGATGATCACAGGAGGTGTTTTTTTTTATAAAAAAAAACAGATTCACGTCTCGGCACAGTCTCGGTATAGATAAAATGAGAAAAAGAACGAGTTTTCTCGTGTAAATGAACTTAAACTTTAGAAATTACTACTGTATAATTACTGTATTATTGTTACTGAATTTGTAAGACGTTTGCTTTTCTATTTTAAATGAATATAATATGATGGTTGTGCTTAAATAATATTTTAGCCATGTGAATAGTAAAATAAAGTGCAAATTTCTATAATTGTGTACATTTAAAGATGTAAAACTTTGTGTAAACTTACATTGCATATCCTACGACTAATTTACAAATAATTCCAATGGTTTATAACGAGGCACACATATATAATCAAGATTCATATAACATATATTGAAATGTATGGTTAGGGTAAGTGAACGTGTTTTATTGCTAAATTTCAAAATAATTTTATGGACCTAATACCAAGGTAGCTTAAATGGCTAAATGCCATTAAAATTGATTTTAGTTTTAAAGGGAGCGAAATTTCAATCAATGTTATATTATAACATAATAGTAATGAGGAACAACGACACATCTAGTGATCTTTAGAAAATTACTTATAGTCTTCCTTTAACAATTTCTAAAATACTATGACCATAGACTTGATAAACATGTATTTCATTTTTAACTGTAACATTTTATACATAATTTTGAGAGTAATATATCTGACTTGATGTTAGTTTATTTTTCATGGATTATTTCCCTTTAACCGAACCATATGATACAAAGCCTAGTCAATGACCATATATATTGACCAGAGTCATATCTTTATCACAAATTTTACAAATTAAAAGTAGTGTATTTCCAACATCATCCTTTTTAATGCGTTTTACTTTGCATTTGCAATTATTATTAATAAAGATGGCTACACCTTGTGACTGACTGTTAAGGTTAAATAAAAAGACATCATAACCCCAAACCAAGCGTATATAGGTATTATACCTGCTTTTATCTTTTTAAAATGGGGTTAACGCAATGTCGACACATATTGTTAACATATTTTACGGCGTCCAGCGCACCTCACATAGCCTTCCTCTTGTCTATTACCAGTACCCACCTACCCTTCCACTAGGTGGAAAACTTCTTCATATATCTTATTAATGGAGGAAAATTGGCATTTCCTCAAATTTTCGTAGAAGGATATAACCTCCGCGGGTGGGATTTGAACCCGTACCCCCTTTAGAACACGATATTTTAAATCCCGACGCTCTACAAGCTCCACTACCGTCCCGGTTGAGTTTAAATATAAGTATGGTCCAACAGAATTAACCTGAGCTTGAGCGACCTAATTATAATAATTACACACTTCACTTACATTTAATCGTGAGTTTCTGAATGCAGGTATACGATTATACACGTGTTTATAACAACCGATGTGAGTATAAATCAATTTATTAAAAGTGGCATGTTATTGTACTTTTAATTTTGGACACGTTAGTTTTTGGTAAACAAGTATGTCAGCAGTATTATGGCACAGTTTCAAAGTATTTATTCTTATGAAAACAACATTAATTGTTCAGTACGTGTATTTTGCCGAAAGCTTCCGATATAGCTCGATTTACAAACGAATACAAAAATAGACTATAAATACTGAGTTTAATATATTCTTGCATAAAGATCAAGCTCAGGTTAATTTTGTTGGACTATAGTATACTTATATTATTTTGCACTATGATAAACATTTGTAGCTACATATCAAATTATGATTTATTTCACCACGAATCTATTTAAACTAACCTGGCCACGTTGGTCAAGTTATAAAACACCCCAAATATTTAACGTATTGAAAATTTTGAAAAGCAATGTTTCAGTGTGTCTGTAGCAACCACAATTAAATTAATAAAATGCAATTCTAGAACTATCGGAACTGGGAACTGAAAAATTTGCCTTCTACATGCAATAGATTAAAATTTAAGATATAGATTATAAAACTAATAAAAACATAAATGTACTGAAATAAGAAGAAATAAACAAATGACAAACCTTGTATTTAGATCTAAAGATTAAATCTAAAGTCAACTTTACAGATTTTATGCAGTTTTTATCGCTCTTATGATATATTGGCGTATACGTTCAAACATTTGTCCCTCAGATATTGTAAGAGATAAAATACAAATCACAAATTGTTTGAGATGATTTCAAATATAAAATGTACAAATAATAATCATTTTTGTTCAATTATATTGCTTTATACTTCATTGTGCTCGGTCAAACGTATTTTGTTATATAAACAATTGCTTAAAGTTTGGTATTGTTTTATATATTTCAAATATTTATTATCAATTTTCAATCAGTTCGTCTTTGTTGTATAGTTTTGTAAGTACACCGATATCTATTGAAACTATTAATTTAATATGAATAAAATATATATTATAATTCAAATTTGAATATTAAAATCATATTAAGATTAGTTGTATTGTTTCTGTATACTGTCCGTTGTAATCTTTGATCCTGGATATTAAATTATTTTTAATGACAATAAATAAAAAAAATTTAAACCACTATTTTAAGATATAATACTATTTAAAGATACATCTTTAATTTTGTATTGGGTTTTACGCCTAGTCAACACAATTAAGGACATTTGTCGGCGAACAGCGCACCTAACCTAGCTTTCCTGGACCTTTGTCTATAACCAGTTCTCAACTACCTACCACAAGGTCGGAAACTTCGCCAAATATCCTTTTCATGGGGGAAAATTGACATTTTTGTCAAATTTTCATGGAAGAGTATAACCTCTCCGGGTGAGATTTGAACCCACACCCCCTTCGTACCCGAGATTCTGGATCCCGATGCGCTTACAACTGCGCCACAGACCCATCAGTCTCGAAAACTGCCTTGATAAAGTAGACATGCATTAAAATTCAAAACGTTTTGCTTACTAGTTGACGTTTGACAGAGTATCCATTTGTTAAAAAGAGGGGATGCCCTATATTTAGTTTTTTATTTACGTAGACTATATATGATCCAACATTGTTTTAGTTCTAAATCGATCATAAAAGACTGACGTGTAAAACAGTATATATTGAATATTAGAATATAAAGTTAGGTACATAAGTTACGCCAACCTTAAAAATCTTTAAAAAATGTTGTTGACATGAATATCAGTTTGTTTAAAAATTAGCAGTATTTGATATTGAATAAATTCCTTACATTCTCAAACTAACAGTAACTATCACAGGACACATTTGTTTAATACATATATAAATAAATCATAACACCTTTAATGTACACCTATAAATAAACGTATATATATATACACATATATGTTATCAACAAATTATAAAAGGTACATTAAATGTAAAATATGACACACACCTTGTATTTAGATATGTACAATGTCAGTCAAAATGTAAAGTCACCTTCAAATATTTTACTGACTTCTTTTATCTCTGTTATGATATATTGATGTAAATGTTCCAATGTTCATCAGCTGTGTTTAGAGATAAAATATAATTTACTTAATTGTAACTGAAGAATTTTCAATATACTTAAATCATGATTAACATATTTTATTATGTAAAATTCAATAACATAATCATCCTTTCATCTATGGCTACCAGACGTCTTTTGTAATACAAGTACTTAGGTATTATCAATTTTCATCATGACTCCTTTTTTGATGATATTTATGAAAACAATTGTTTTGATTGTGAATACAATAAGTTATATTTCAAATTCAATGTTAAAATTGATCTCGTTAACAATTGTTATAGTTAAACGTTTGTCAAGTAACACAATCACGTTTACATTTAGGCATTTATATGTATTGGAACAAAGGATAATCCAATAAAATAGTGAATTATAACTAAAACAGTGGTCACGTTGTTAATCGCTGTCATGTTACACCTAAACTTTGCATGTTCACAACGCTGCTTTACTGCTTTCAACATGCTTCTATAAACTTTCGAAAGTTTTTGGAGAGAATTAAGTGTCTTTAAACTATGACGCCGGTAAAGAAAACTTGTTTTAAAAACACAATGCATAATTAAGTCAAACCACTATACTTGGTAAGTTTATGTTTGTCGAAGATCCCACCTCAACAAAGAATGTTCCTTTTATAAGTGTGTGTATATTGGCACTCTCTTATATTGGTTTCACATGCATTTTACTGTGACTTATACTCATCGTCTTCATTAATATTTTACTACTTGTATTTATAGAAATCAAAGTGGAATAAAGCCTCATTTAAACCTGTATGGATACGCTGATAAAGTGGTACTTAAGATTATTGCTGGAAAGGAACGATGAAAGACATAAGTGTTAAGATAGCTTCAATCCTGCCTAAATGATATCATCACATGGATGACAAAGTAGAGGAATTCTTTATCAATTCATGTTAAAACAGTTGAAAGTGAAATTAGATTAAAAAGCGAGTTTCAAACCTACCTTTTTAACATTATTACATCAGAAAATTAGAATCATTTTTCAGACCCAATTTTGAAAAAGAGAGATTTAGACTCTCTATTTACATGAAATGTGTTGTAAAGCACAAATGAATATCTCAATAAATTGATAAATAATTGCGCCATATAAATGTGATGATTCTGTATTCATACTTGTAAAATAAGTTTGATCCATTATAATTATATAGCAGCGCTAATGATTGATACTATCCTGAAAATGGTTTCAAGTGTTTAGGTTATTAAATTGTTGACAAAGAAAAATATGAAGTTTGAATTTACTGTTACATTTATAAAAGTGAATTCCTTCTCACCTCTACTTCTTACTAGCTTTCAACCAATTAACTTAAATTTGCAGAAAGAGTTAACTTGCTTTATGTTAAAGAAAGCTTCTAAATATTTTATTACACCATAGTTGGTCAAAGAGTTGATTGTTGTTAATCGCGTATTCCATGTATTCTGAACTAATGTTTAAATATGTAAGAGTGAATAAAGTAATGCACATAAAAGAGTAAAGATACAGTCATTTCATACAGTAACTTAATTTTGTATCAAAGCCATACTGGCATGTTCAAGATCACCATTATAAAACCCTCAAAGCAAAGACTTTTATAAATGATTCTGATTGAGAGTGAAATAACTAATTAGTTATTTAAAAAACAACATAGAATGAAAAACATGCATGACATTAAAACATAAATTATATATACATACAATATACAAGCTCTGTAACACCGCGATATAATTAAAATCGATAAGTGTGATTAATAAGCATAATTAAGTTATTTATAATTCTTTCCTAAATTACACTTAAATGTTCTTTAAAAAGTTATATTAGAATGTTCTATGTCTCGTTTTTTCTGTAAATCAAATAACTGTCCTAAAATAATAAGGTACGCTTTCAAAATGCAAATTATGGGAGCTTTTTCACTCTCTCGCTTAAATCACTTAGAACCCGGGTCGATAGCGCAGTTGGTAGCGCGCCGGGATTTGGATACTCGTGCCCGAGGGGTGCAGGTTCGAATCCCAACCGGGAAGGTAATACCCTTCCATGAAAATTTGAAAATAATGTCGATTTTCCTCCATTGATAAGATAATATGGAGAAGTTTTCGGCCTTGTGGAAGGGTAGGTGAGTACTGGTCATAGACAATGGTCCAGGAAAGCTAGGTTAGGTGCGCTGGACGCTGTAAAATGACCTAAATTGTGTTGACACGGCGTTAACTCCTATAAATAAATAAATTAAATCACTAAGGGTCAAAATCCGTAAAACATACGATCAATTAGTTGCACCTATAAAATGTAGGTCATTTTATACAGCACCATCCATAATTACCTTTTCAAACGTGAAAAGCCAAGTTTTCATTAATACAGATAGATTGTAACAATTAAAAGAAAGGTGATAATTCTTGACATAAATTTAAGCACATTTGAATATTTGAAAGTTATTATGGATGACACTGTATAAGCGATTAATATAATTATAGTTACGATTGTTATGATTGGAACGAAATTTAATTAAATGCCAATTAAACGAACTCACCTCGTTCTTTTCCTCATTGGAATAATTTTTGTATGAAGAATATTAAATATGATATAAAATGCATCAAATATTATTAAGGATTATTTAATGAACTCAGCAAAAATAAAGATGATATAAAATATGACAAACAAACCTTGTATATATCTCTTTATAACATCAATCCAAATGTAAAGTCACCTTCAAACACACTTCTTGTATTGTTGTAATGAACTATTGTTCCAATGTGTGTCCTTCAGCTGTGGTAAAGATCCAAATGATAATTTGTGCAAGACGAGTGTTCATAATAAGTACATAAACATTATATTTTGTATTATTGTACGATTCTATTGCTTTTTTATTCATTTGTCTCAGGTAACCAGTCGTCCATTGTTATATTGATACTTATCTTATTATTGGTATTGTTTTATATGGTTAAGTTGTTATAAACAAGTTTTAATCAATGCAGTATGGTTGTAAAGACTTAATCCTTTTAAATGTGAATAAAATATTCTATATTTTAAGATGATATGTTAAATTGAATTTCATAATTATAGTTAAAAACTTTAATATAAAATAAATAATGCAGCTATCATATTTACTCTTCTGTATTTATAAAAACTGTTAATTCTATTATTTGATGACAAAATTACGGTGGCAAAGAGGTGACATGGAGATATATCATATTTTTATGTGGCCACGTAAAAGCTTTACGTGGCAACGCAGTAGCTATTACGTGTGCAGGCAATAACGTTTACGTGACCACATAATAGCTTTACGTGCGCACGTAATAATTGGCCAATGAGAGTTGTCGCAAATGGCCGCCTATTTCGACAAAGCTATTACGTGGCCACGTAAACGTTATTGCGTGCGCACGTAAAGCTATTACGTTGCCACGTAAACGTTATTGCGTACACACATAATAGCTACTGCGTGGCCACGTAAAGCTATTATGTTGCCACGTATACTTTATTGCGTACGCACGTAATAGCTACTGCGTGGCCACGTAAAGCTATTACGTGGCCACGTAAAGCTTTTACGTGACCACGTAAAAATTAAATATATATCTTTGTTACCTCTATGCCACCGTATAAAATACACTAACAATAGAAAATAATTCACACTAACTAAATCTTTTAATCGCGAATCGCCTATGTACATGCATGGACCATGTTCAAAGTGTTTTAATTATCTAAAACTTCTTGCCGATGCGTAAGGAAAATTGATGTGCTATATGTTATAGCGAACTGACCCATTGTCAGTGAGAATTCTAGATTATCATAATTACCATTACTGAAAGCGTAGGGTTAAATGCTAAATTTGTCATAATCTAAACACTCTATAACAGCTTTCAAAATGTTTTTAAGAAAGTTGATTATTGAGTTGATAAAAGTGTACAAAAACTTAAAATCGTAGTCCTCTATTGATAAAGAGTTAAAGCCCTTTACGACAATCATTTGACTTGATTTTTAGGAAACGTGTACTCTATGTTTTAAGCGTAGATGTATATTTTTAATGTAAAAGGTAATAATAAAATCAAAAGAATATATTCAATAATAAATTTGTCACATACCTTTGAAATCATCAAAAATGTAGTTGATACAAAAATATATATTTTGATGAAATGGAATACTGTCTTGACAATGCATTAATTCGTAATTTTCCATATGTTTGAAGTAACTATCACTGGAAATATTTTTAATGTACTTAATTCATAACACCTATACTATATACATAATCGTCTTATTGCTGTACGTAAACTGATAGTTTTATGTTCTGTGCGTTACATTGTATAGCGACAGAACGTATGTCTTCAACGTTTTGTATACAATATACCGGTTGTTCTATCACATGGCGATAAGTCGCGTGATATGAATCAGTCAATAGCCTGACTATTACATGGAGCATTCAGTGACATGCTAGTCTTAAAGCTGCAGATATGTAGTTTATTAAAAAATCAGCTATTCTCTATAACTAATTTAAAATGTAAAAATATAACATAGTTGATAATATTAGAATTTATAAATGGTATAGATATATATGGTACTACTTTGTCTTTGTAATGCTCTGACGATTTTGCACACTTTTCCAGACTAAATTTTTTCGTGGTTTTACACTGAACTATTCGTCTAAAGTATGTATGAACCTTATATCAAAATAATTAACATGAATAAATGATTTCCGCAAATTGTTGTTTCTTGTATCTCTTGGTACATTTCGTCTAATACTGTTTATCAATGTCGCTATTCACTATGTATTGTACGATTAAACAATGTTAATAACTTTCAGCTCCTTGATAATATCCTTAGTCAAGATTTTGCGCGTGTACATATTTAAACTCTTGACAAAGCAACTTTGTAACCAATGTGCGCTATATTACGTTGACTGAATTTGATAGGACATTTTCCTATATCTTCTAAATGAATATATCGTAGTAGGGCTTAATAATAAATATGGAATGGAAACAATGTGAATTAATGCATTGCAAGTTCTACGTCAAGTAAAGAAATACTTGTAATTTAAATTACTCAAAACCTTGCTCTCATAGATAAAAACATCGTGTATTGATTGAAAATAGATATGTAAGATTATGAAACGTGTTTTATTGCTTAGATTTTTACATACAATAGTTTGAGAATTATATGTATAAGAATATCAACAAAAAAATAAGAGAATACATTACAATACACATATGGTTTATGTACATTGCCATCAATAGTCTAATCCATCAACATAAGAATGTTTAAATTCTATCTGATAGGTTAAGATAATACAAAGGGAGAGTAATATAGCAATTTTAATGTTATATCAGTTTATTTCAAATGATTTTTCCCTTTAACAAACTTTCCGCATAATTTATTCGTTTAAACTTAATTCATTTATTCATACTCGGTTCAATTCTGTGTCAACCGATTTTTTAATATTTACGGCGCCCAGCATACCTAACATAGCCTTTCTGGACCCTTAACTATAACCAGTACTCACCTACCATTCAACACGACCTGAAACGTCTCTATTTACCCTATTAATTGAGACAATATGACATAATTGTCAAATGCTATTAAATTGGTAAAATATACCCATGTGAGGTTTGAACCTTTATCCGTTTCGGGACACTAGATTTGAAAACCTGCACGCTACCAACTGTACTACATAGACACTTAATGTTTTAGACATAGATGCAGATATCTTCTTAACATTATACACTCATATATCAATAAGTTGTCTAATCCTAATTCTGACATATGTTTTCAGTCAATCGAAACTGATAAATTCCTTACGTATTCACTAATATATACAAACCTACTTGTGTTTGTAAACAGTGTCCCACCTTAACAAATAAACAATCGAACTAACAGAAACAATATAATACTGTATTTTATATTCACGTAATTATATCTCCCTCAAGACGTCGTGTTGTCAACCGATAGACGTAACACATACATGTAGTTATATCGTTGGGCACGTAATAAATTGTGATGTATCTTGTGAACATTTATAATCAACAACGACGTAACTTCTTCTCTTTGATACAGTCACTTATAGTTCTGTTTTATTAACCTGTCACAACTTCAATAATTATACGGTCACTGAATGTGCTACTATTTTAACTCTTTTTAACCATTGAGCCTCTCGTTCATACTAATTTCTTATCAAACTAACTGTATATATGCGACGATTTTAACTATCGAGAACTAAGAAGTTCGAACGGCGTTAGAAATAACAGATTTAATGATTGCGTTATTTTTTTTGTTGTGACAGGTAAATAAAACAGTACTATTCATGCATGCAATTTACTTCTAGAAACTATTCTCTCAATAGTGAATTACATTTCATTTTTCTTAATTCATACGTGTTTTACTAGACTAACGGTCTTATCCAAAATCCAGTAATACCCGTACTTACATAAATGGAAGTGTGTTGTATTTTAACATACATTTCTTTGCCCAGAAACATACAGTTCCAAGCATGTTTAAATTAATTTTCTGTGCTGATACAATTCACATCAAGAAACTTTACCTCGTTGTTTTATTGAGAAAACAACATAGATGACCAGTACTTGGCGAACCAGGAAGTGTACTCGAGAGTGACTAATTTAAGTTTTAAGAATATGTTTTATAATTGAAGTACAATCAACTAGAATAATATAAACAAACACAACTGAAAATATTATATACAAGATTTATTTTAAAGCATTTGTAAAGACATTTAACTATATTTCAAACAATTCACAAATGTATATTTGAACATAAGGCCACAACAAGTTAATCATGCGTTCTACGTTTTTTTGTTTTTTGAAAGATAAGAATGCGAGCGAGCGTAGAATAACAAAATCTTAATTCAGATGCTTTATATAGTGGTTTGAACTTATTTCTATGAGTGAGTGATCGAGGAAATAGAATGGTTTCTTTAGTAAAAACCATCAAAATAAGGGTGCGAGTAAATCCATAGAACACGTCATCTAGTTGTTGTGGCCTAAAATATAAAAAAACTAAATCACTAAAACTATTATGTATTGAATTATTCACAAATACCATGCGAACTAACACACACATTCCTATACCCCTGACTATCACCATTTTCACATTCACTCTCAGACGCTTTCATGATAAAACCAATGCTCAAAATGTAAACTATGAATTTAAAGATCATGTGCCCTCTTTGTTTAACATTGTTTAAAGATACACATATAAAAATTACACATTGTAAGTTTGTGAATTTGGAATTTGAACTTTGAGCAGAATATAAACACGGACATATAAATTTCTAATGTTTTACAAAATACCTCAAGTTTCAAATTTGAATTGAATGAACAGCAATAAAAGCATTTTTGTAAATTTCTATATAAATTTGTACAACATAGTGCCGTAAAAAGTGTATTTGCACCTTTAAAGAAAGTTTTTTTCACACGATTAAATTTTATTTCAGCAGTAATATACATTAGAATTAATGTAATAGATCATTACATTTGAAATAAAAGTAATACAACTTTATATAACTGTTATTGTTATACATGTGCATGTATCAAAATACTTTAAAATCTCAATATTTGGTAAATATTAAATGATAACAAATCGGGCATTTACAAAAGTGTGAAGGTAATTATGGGTGTCACTATATAACCCATCAAGAAAAAAACACTTCCTTGAAATAACGAAACATAAATATATCTCATTAACAAACGAATATTCAAATGGCATGTTTTATGTTATCTATTTAACACTTAGCAACTTTTCTAAGTATACAAATTTTCCCCGCAATTGCTAAAATATTTAAACGAAACTTTGTGAGTCAACTAT
Source organism: Mactra quadrangularis (assembly GCA_025267735.1). Lineage (NCBI taxonomy): Eukaryota > Metazoa > Mollusca > Bivalvia > Venerida > Mactridae > Mactra > Mactra quadrangularis. The sequence goes on along the minus strand of CM046295.1, from coordinate 22,822,356 downwards.
GGGATAGGAAATTCCATGAAAAAAACGAAACATAAATATATCTATTATAACAAAAGAATATTCGAAAAGTTTAACATAAACATTAAATGGCATATCTCAGGTTATCTATTTTACACTTAACAACATTTCTAAGTATACATATTACCACTGCAATAGTTAAACTATTTAAACGAAACGTTGTAAGTCAACTATGGGATACTATATCTTTCATATTCCACCGTGTATTTACCGACTTTCAATATGCACGAGCATTTCGTGCTTTTTACTAATATGAGCCAAACGGTTTATATTAACACGTTTATTTTGTACATGTCGATATCTAGTCCAATTTACACTTAGAAAGAACATCTAAACTTTCACAAGTTGTAAGTGTGAAACGAACTAGCTTGGCAGAAAGAGGCCGGGCTATCAGAATGATACATGCTGGCTCATCAGTAGGAGAGGTATATTGAATTGAATTGCTATCTCATGTCTTGCTCCCATCATATTCATCACTGAGACATTCTAAGAATAGCTGCAATGCATAGACCTCCAACAATCGTGACAAGGTGAAACCATCTTTCAGATTGCCCATACTTTAAAGCGTAACCCTTTGACTGTGATGAAACTTTTCAGACAGTTTGAGCAAAACGGAAGTGCTAAAGACCTGCCAAGTCTGAGAAGATGTCGTAGGACGACAAGAGGACAATAATTGGCTATGATACGCAAGGATATTATTCGGAACTTCATAGTCTCAATGCGAGCAAAGTGTTCTGCAGTTATAAGAGCTGAAGGTGGCCATACTCGTTATTGATGTAAATTTGTACTAAGTTGGTGCCAATATTGTTACTGCTTAAAAGAAGTGAATTATTTTTCAATTTTTTCTTCGTTTTGCTAATAAATGATATACTATTTGATGAACATTTTATACAAATTTTATATCAATAGCTTACATATCAACTTACTTATGCCTGAATATATAGGTGTACTTAGAAAAGTTTTTAAGTGCACATTTCAAAGTCCTGTAATATTTCAAACATTTCATCATACCAGTATAACTAAATTTACAACAAGTAAAATGTACAGTTGTTGATAACGTGTAAAACGAATTTCAAATACATGTACTCTGTATGTTCTTTTGTTTTTAAGTTTAAAACTACTCATTCAGTGATTTAAACTTCAATTTTACTTGTCTACAACTCTAAATAAACATTTTGAACGAAGTAAATATTGTTCTTATAATGTCATTTAAGTGCAAATAAACAGGCATTGTAAAATATGGTTATAATGATTATAAACTTCTATCCCGTTAGTAACAGTATATGTGGTTTCAGAGCTTTTACGTCACATTAAATGTATATTTCTCCAAACTATAATGTCAAATTGTCATGACGTATTTAGACTTTTTTCTTTCAAAGCATAATTACGGATACACACAAGTTATTTTATAATGATGAAAATGGCTAAACCTAGGAACGAGTAGCTCAAAATTAAAATTGATGGAAGATCATTGACCTTTTCATAAAAATACAAATTGAAAAAAGAAATTTGCATAGATAATAATAAAGGAAAAATAAAAACATAAATATTGTACTGTTTTAAAGTAAAAAATAAAAGATCTACTTATACATTTTATATAACAATGATATAAGTCATGTTATATAATACAGTCTAACCTGAATTTAGTGGCTGTCTGTACAAAACCACATTAATTTGTCCCTCCCTTTAATTACAACAGTACAAAAGTTTTCTCTTATTTATAAACCCTCTATCTGTATAAAGTTTAAATTGAAACTGCCTATGTTTTTTATATACAACTTAGACTGTAATAAATACAATGCAATGCTCTATACTACATTATATTAAACTACACTACAATGTGCTACGTTATATTACACAACAATACACTACACTACACGACACTTCACTACACTGCACTGTACTACACTACGCAACGATATACTGCGCTGCGTTTCACTATAATACGCAACGCTACACTTTGCTACAATACACTGTACTACGCTACATTGCACAACACTACTCTACGCTACTCGATAAGACACAAAATAATCAAGTTTAACACAAGTCCGTATCTCGTCCATTACTTGTTTATAAAAAAGACATTGTTACCACCCTTATCATGCTGCACGTGGTCAAAAGTTACCATCCTCATCATGATCCACGTGGTAAAAGTTAGTAAAGATTAAAAGTTGTTGTACCATTGGTCGCCATTACAGTATGAATTCGCTATAAGATCACATTAGATAAACAAAATCGTGCAATTTTTGACGATCTTTTAGTCCTAGATGTTTCTTCTGAGAAGAAAAATGTCCGAATTATTGATGCTAATTTACTTTTTAAACTAAGGATTTAAATTTTTACAAATAGCCGAACTTAACTGGAAAATGTTCAGTCTCGACTCTAGAGTACATTCTGCAGATTAAATACATTCGAGAAATGTCTTATTTCGCGATTATACGAGCTCGTTTTCGTACTGAGGTTGCATACACTTTTCTGCACGACCCATGTCACAAAGTACAGTCTGTGCTTCCAAATATTTAAGTAGGTCATTGCGATGGTTCGCAATTCTGAATACCCTTATACCGTTGTAATTCGTATCAGTGCAGTTATTGTCCAAAATATTTGTAATCGTTTTATAGACATATCCTCAAGTTTGATTTCAATACAATTATCCATTTTCATGGAATTTAGATATAAAGTCTAATCGACTCTCAAACACGTTATCACCATCATCATCACACAAATTCTGATACAAATTAAATTTAAATCTTTTCACAAAATCTTTTGAAGTTATACGCTGCAGCAATACATGATTAATAACGTATTCGTATGTAAATATATGCAAGCTATTTAAGCGCATCGATTTCAAGTTTTGCAACCGTTTAATCGCCTTAAAAAAGAGAATTCTTGGGAACGATGTATGTAAAGAATATTAAAAAAAGATCAGATTACATTCTGAAAAACAACACTTGATTCTTCAACAAGTTAAGTATCAACGAGATATTTTCATATGAACAATAACGCTTATAGAACCGCGATTACAACGCATTGTCTCCCTTGGACAATCAAAATGTACATGCTCCGATGAAAACCACTAAACGTGTCTGCTAAAGTTTGCAATATATCACAAACGACTTATATATCAATACCACGATGAAAATCACGAATTAAAGAAAAGTCCCGGCTTATATGTTAATTATACTTATTCTAATAGTTTGTTTGTATTCTAGACATCAACCGATTCAAAATGCATTGACTAGTTTAACGCGTTCATTCTCTTTGGTAACAATTGCCAACTAAATTTTGAAATATGCGCTCTTACTGCTGTCGTAAGATAGAGGTTATAGCGGACCTTTAGAATTTACCAAGGGATGTGTCAGAAATGTTTAAATGGGTCCTTTCCTCTCCTCGGTCCTTTCCTCTCCTGGAGCCATTCCTCTCCTATGTCTATCTGTTGAAAGAGAACTCAGCAATACATTGGGATCGGCCTAGGCGTTTCTTTACTCGGAACATAAACGGTACGCTCTTTAGATAGTTGATGGCCGCTTTAGATGATTTAACTGATATTTCAGCATCTTCCGAGGTTTATATTTGTTTTTGTTTTCTGAAACGTTGAAACTCTTCCAGTTAAGGATTTCCCTTAAGTTATCTATTCCCTTTCCTGTTGTTTGATTCATGTTGATTGCCGTCCTATCAAATTGTGCATTTTGAATTTAATATTTTCTCTCATTCAATCATCCAAGGTTTGTTCAAGTGAGTCAAAATTAACATTCCTTTGGATATTTGTTTCAGTCTCTTGAATATAATCAGAAAAAGTTAATCCTTGTCAAGATCGTTGACTGTTGGATTTAGAATGTGATTGCTGTATGTACGTATCCAGGATGTAAATGAACATTGACTGTTAAAATTGGCACAACTATCTGAAATCCCTAAATTGACAAACTATGTTGCTTCATCACAAAGTTTGTTGATTGATGTTCCTTGTCTTCTTGTCTCACTTCTGGATTATCTTGTTGCTTGTCTTGTGAGTCAAGAGTTCACATCTACAAAATGTCAAGCAGTTATATACCACAGTATAAGGAAGTAAAAGTTGTTGAGTTTCTAATGTACAGCTAGAATATTCCACAACGTCATGTTAGACAACTCATTCACGTTCATCTGAATTCTGGTTTCACTGAGCTCGCAACCTTCTAAACATCAAATGGTTAGACACGTTTTCAGATTCTGAAGAACTTGTTAGCGTGTTGAACTCCATAGCATGTACAGCATTGTAATAGGATTCAATCAATGAGAGCTTGATTCATTGTCAGCATGTCGAAATAATGTTGAAACGGCAACTTTAAGGTGGGCTTCGTTAATGTAAATTTTGCGTATAGTAAAAGACAACTAAAAACCGTCACGACCATGTTTTGCATCTTTAGCACTTAGGAAATAATTGGTAGACTGATCTTCATGGTTTCGTCTTATTTTTCTTATTTTACTCATGCTGAGTAACGTGTTCTTAATTGTTAGACATGTGGTCGACTCTCCTGAGTTTATCGTCAAAGTAAACATACTATGTAACAATCCACATGAAGTATTGTCAACTTCGCTTGCTGATAAAGTTAAATCTAATATATTGTTCTCTATTATATTATAGTAAATGATAATTGATAAATAACATAATGTTCCAATAATTGAATCTATATATGGTTTGATAATTATTCAAAAGTTTGGATTGTTGAGCACATGTGTTGTTATGAAATATTCCGTTGATTCAGAATATATATATATCCGTACGGTCTATATAATTATATGCAAGTAAAAGCGTTATTCCTTTAAGCCACTAGTGTCAATAATTGTATTTCAGATCCATTAAATCTTTGATTACAAATATAACTTTTAACTTATAGATGATTTCAATGGTTCAAGTTTCTACAACACATTATTAAATGTCTCACTACTCTATTGTGCATTCGGTACTTTGATTTAAATGTTTAAGTTGAAAAAAGTTTAGTTCCTTGATTCAAATATTATCAACACATTATTAAATGTCTCACCACTCTACTGTACCTTCAGTACTTCGATTTCAATGGTCCAATTCATAATGCTTTAGTCCATCGTACATCAACACATTAATAAATGTCTGACTACTATCTGTGCATTCAGTACTTTGATTTAAATGTCTCAGTTAATTATATTTTAGTTCCTTGATTCATGAACACATTTTAATGTCTCACTACTCTACTGTGCCTTTAGTACTTTTATTTCAATGGTTCAGATAATAATGCTTTAGTCCTTTGTTACATCAACACATTAATAAATGTCTCAGTAAACTACTGTGCATTCAGTCTTTTGATTACTAATGCAGTAAGTTAACATCCATAATGTCTCTATTTATGAAGTTCATTCAGTATTCTGATTTCAAATTGTGTTACTTTTAATTACGATTTTCAATGTTTCAGGTAAATGAATTTTTACTTGTTTAATCCAAAAAATTTCAACATCAAATACCAGGACAAATGTCACAAATATCTATCATTAGATTTTAATGATAATGTTACTGTGCATTCAGTGCTTGATAAATCGACTTTAAAGTTAGTCTGGCCTTTATTAATGTCAATTAACTTGTATATTTATATATTCCAAACAAGAATGACGTTGTCAAACTGATGATATATGATGTAGAGTCCATATTGATATGAAGAATCATATGTTCCATACAAGAATATTGTTGGCTATCTTGCTGTTACTAAAATGATACCTGCTAATATATACTCTATTCTGTTGATGATTTACATTTATAGCTTGAGGACATACTACATCTTGTAATATAGTTGTACATGTCTTAACATCATCTGATACTTGATATATCTTGTTTTCTGTGGAGGAACATATTAAACTACTCCCATTATCTAAGAAAGCCATTCCTCTAGCACCCTTGACATCACATCTAGATATTATATTACAGTTATAATCCATCATGGTTATCTTGTTGTTATTTTGATCAGAGACATAAATGTATTGATTGTTACATTGTACATAATATGGTATAGAGAATATATCTTCACCTGATGCATCTGTGGTCATTGATTTGATCACTTTACCTTTCATATCAAGTATTTCAAGTTTTCTAGGACAACCGTATGTAACAATAAGTTTATCTTGATGATAACATATACCATGACATTTACCATTGGTATTTATCCTACGAGACTTCTTCATGTTGTTAGATACTGTAACAAACTGTATATATTGTCCACCAGGTATGGTGACAGCAACTTCTGTTGTAGATATTGTTGTTATATCCCAGGGATAATATTCTAGTCTGAGTGTTGATGTAACTAATTTACTTTGAATATCTAGTAGTTTAATGGACTTGTTGCGATAGTCAGTGAGTCCTAATATACTAGGAGTAATTTCGGTCATTCCTGTGATCCAACAATAAAAAGTTTCATCTCCACTTGTCTCCACCAATATTTCATCCTCAATTTTTGGTTCAATGGTTGTTTGTGGTTGTCTTGGTTGATAATCAGTACTTGATGTAGACGGTAAATGAACTTGTTGACTTGTAGGTTTGATAACTGTATGGTTAGGACTTTGTGATTGTTTGTTTAACGGGGTTGTAGGTATTACCTTTTGTTTTGATAATATCGTACCAAGTGCGTTTTCCGCTTCAAGAATCTGCTGTATCGTTGTATTTGGTAAAAATTGGTATTCATCAGGGTTATGGTGGCTTTCCGTTGACTGTAGACTGTCCTCATATTTGTCTAGATCTGTTTTGGTCTGTTGTAATTCTATAAATAGTTGATTTTGCTGTTTTGATTTGTTCATTTGATCCAGTGTATCTTTTTTCAATTTAGCATCTGTTTTCATAACTTCACAGTTTGTTCCTGTGGTTTTTACTTTGTTGTTAAGTTGTTCCGTTAAATCAGTAATCTTCTTGGTAATTTCTTCTTCCTGGGTATCAAGTTTTCTGTTGATGTCATTTCTGTATTTCTTTAAATACGACAGTGCTCTGTTTAAAGAATCTATTGTCTGTTGTGTATCTTGAGATATTCCATCCTTAACTGAGTCACACTTAACCTCTATTGATTGTGTTCTAGCAATTATCTCCCGTAAGATATCGCTATTCAGGACAGGTTTCGAGATATTAGGAATATAATCAACTTTACAAGGCTTAGTGTGATTCAAAGTGACACAAACACTGCAAAGTGTCATCTTGTGATCATTGCAGTAAAACTTGATATACTCCTCGCTATGTTTTCCACACGGTGTAGTAAGACTGTCAGATGGTCCTTCATCTACCGTCGTGTCTGTGTCATCGAGTGTTTGTGTTGTTGGCATGGAACTTGAATCCAATAGTTTGTGATGTCTACTTGGTCTCAATTTCTTGTGGTTAACATAGCACATTGAACAAAGATGTTCATCACAATCAGTACAATATCCAAAGACTTCTTTTGCTATATTATCAAGATGGCAAGGTTTGCACACAAGATCATACAAGAAGTCTGATTTCTTTATACTTGATTTCATTTGATTCTTGCTTGAAGTAGCCATTACTAGAAATACAAAATTATTATTATTGTTATTATTATTTATTGTTGTTGTAGTGTGGTGATGGTGTTTAAAGTAGAACATAATTAGTCGTAGATGTTTTGAACACTTTCAATTTAGCGTACCTGTGGAGGTAAATGTCATTATTTAAGAACATATTATAAGATATACACAAGTATTCCGAGAATCGAATCGAGTTAACCGTGTTGAAAGGCAGCAAGCTTGTTTTCAATATACAACTACTCTGTTATTACATTTTAATGTAGCTTATTATCTTTGAAGTGTAATTGAGAACACACTGTGACACTAATTAGATAACTTCAATCTTATACGAATCAATAGTTACAATGATGAGTGATAATTTTGAGTGTCTGTTATGATAAATATTGGTAATGCATATGTCATACACTGATGTAATAACTAAGGCAATACTTATACGCATTAATCGAACGGTTAAAAGTAAAAAGAATAATTGTAACGATCACTGTATTAGATTTTCGTATAATCAAAACTTAAATGGTTAGTTTTACTAAAATCAAATTGACTAGATATGATATGTCACACACAAACTTTGATAGTACAGATTTGTACTTATATAGTAGATTATCATAAATTTGTCAACAAGTGTTAGTTTGACATTAGATCGTCATATGTATAACGTGGAACATCCTAAATATTGTTAATGATATAATTATATGATATATATGAAAAATTGTCCTTGATTTAAGCAATCGTGTCTTAAATATTGTTTGCAAAAGAAATTCATTGTTTAGTAATTAAACCAAATATTACATCAAAGAACCATCAACAAATATTCTTAATCTTTGTAATTTATCGTGTACAATGTACAACAAGTATTTGATTAGATAAGTTATTGTGCTTAACATTCGTTCAGTAACACTCAACCTACTCTCTATTTTTTTCATGACTATATTTTTTCAACGTCGCATTCCACACACACATATATATATATATATCATAAATACGACGGCCAGCTCTTCCTACTACAGGTTTCCTGGTCACATTTTTATCATCAGTTTCAACTTACCCTACCACGAGGCCGACAACTCATGTATAGGGTATGACCTGCCGCGGACGGGCTCGAACGCGCGTTCTCTAGATTCAAAGTCTGACATACTAACCGCTCCGCCACGGCCGCAGCTGGCATGACTATATAGATGCACAAGGTTGTATTCAGCACTAAGCATAAACAATTGCAATTGAAATGAAGGGAAACAATCGTAGAATTTATTTTACGAATAATCCAATGTATGCAGTTTCTACCCACAAATCGAACCCAAGGTTCCAAGAATAAATATCTTAATAATATGCGGTAGCGACAAAGCCCACAGGAATAGTATGGAATATTTGAAATAGACAGAAAAGATATATATGAATTTTGATGAACACCTGTAAAATTATGTTTATTATCAAGATTACTATTGTCAAATGTTTGCTTTAATATTGTTATTTCATCATGTATATTATGAAACGTTTTAGATACTTTAAATGTTAAATTTACAAGTTGGTATTTGAATGAGTGGGCGGATCGAAATGTAAAAGGCAAAAGCAATTTAATATTAAATTATTAAACCTGATTTTTTATCATTTATTTTAATGTTAACTTCATAACCTTGGTATAAAGTCTATATTATCTCCGCTAGTAATTAGATATAGTTTATATAAAGTTTGTTTAATAAATGAAAATATTGCCCACATAGCACAAGTTTAAATTAAAAAAAAATACAGCACAGTATAAAATACTGTAAATGCAATACATTCATTGTGCTAGGACATATTTTCATTTATTAAGGATATCAAAAAAAAAGGAAATGCGAATTTCTCTGTTTCCATTGTGGTCCTTAAATAAATAAATACATAACCTTAGCAAGGCACACATTGTCTGTTTCCTCTAACGTAAAGTATTAAAAAATATACATAAGTAAGCGGCTAAAAGAATTATCACAGACAGGAATAAATATCAAAAAGTAGTATTAGAACTTGGTAAAATAATGTTTTTTGACTAATGTTTTAAAAGTGTCATAATTCGTAGAATGTTTAATATCACGTGGTAATTGATTCCACAGTTTACAGACATTGTAAGCAAATTATATTATTACAAAGCCTTTTACAAATGGTATTTTAAAACAATATAAAGATCTTAATTTAGTACTATTGTTATGGACTGAACTGGCTAAAATAAAATGTTCATGTAAATAAGATTGGAATATATCATCAAATGTTTTGTAAACATTGTTAAGAATAATTTGATTCACTGTCTAATGGTACCCAATTCAAATCAGTAAAATGATCACGAGAGATGTGTTGTCTCCAGTCTAAGTTAAAACAAATTTCATAAATAATATTTTGAGTGATTTGAAGTCTATTCTTAAGATTCTGTGAAATACTGAAAAACTAGACAGAGCAGGCATAATCCAAATGCTTTTTAGTATAGGGTGATAGAAATTTAATTATAGATTTAGTACTACAGCATTGTTTACATATTCAATGATTATAAACAATTGTTAAAATTATTCTATTTCTGAATCAACTGACTAAATAGGTATTGGTGTAAAGGGTAGATTGGAAATGGGTTACAAACTAATACAATCTATTTCTGATAAGTACTTTCATGTTTACCGTTCAACATATTGATATAATGTAATTAACAGGTACATTGTAAACATGTATAGGATAACTTGAGGTAAACCCAACGATAACATTCTCACACGTGGTTAAAATCTATTTATATGATAATTTTAGTACATGGTAAATTATTAACCATGACCAACGTTATCACTTAAGCAAAATTGTTATGGATAGAGTGTCGGACTTCAATATTAGATTTCGTGAGTTCAAATCTCAGATTTTTAAATTACATTACTTCTTTTAAGGGCAGCGCTATTAAACAAAGTCCAGTTAATTATTGCCTGATTTTAAATGTCAGTATTTGTATATTTGTTCAATTCACTCACAAAAAATGGCGCTAATTTCACCCAAAGTCACTAGAGGATAACCTTCGTTTGTCTTTCTATCTCTTTTTACTTTTAACAACTCAAACGAGAGTAATAGGCTGGATTGTGCACAAAGGTGTTACTAAAATAATGAATCAAAGAATATACATTGTATATACAGCAATGATTAAGAACCAGGACATGAACACATGAATAAAGGGGTATGCTATATTATTAGTACAATTAGAGCAGAGATGAGATGAAAAGAATGTTATAAGATAGTTCACGATCAATACATCACAAATACACTTACAATAAATTAAAGGGAACATCGATAAAACAAGTATTCTGGTACACCTACATATTTTAAGGAATGAAAACAATGATAATAAAAAGAGTGAAACTGATAAAAACAATGGAGTAGGATTTAGTACATGACGTTTAAAGATCCTGTCATGAACCGGTCCAGCGTAGGCGTAGCAAAATGATGTATGGGAGACCCTTCCAAATTAACCATGGATCTAATTCCAATTGTCCGTCTCCATCTGCCTTCTTCCCTAACAATATGTTAGATTGCAGGGCTCAACATAAATTGAAATGAGAGTTAACAATTATATTAATCATAATCATTGACTCTCAGAGACGTCGTGATATAAACATAAAAACATAACAAAGGATGATTATAAAAATGAAAATTGATATAATTAGGTACACAAATGGCACATACCGTAAAATCTTCAAATATATTGTTTTTATCAACGTAGATCTTCAATATTAAAATGATGAGAAGTTCAGTTACTGCCTTGGTGTTGGTTTTGCTTCTGTTTGTCCTCACACTTTGACTGATGAACGTTGTGATATCAGATGACAATTTTGTGCTATAAACAAATTATTCAACATCTCATTTGAATGTTAAGGTCATTCAAATTTGTATCCGTACTAGTGAACACAATGAAGTTAACTTATCGAATCATGTAATCATAAAAAGTCAAGTTCATCAAATGATATGTAAACTCTTACTAATCAAATTTATAATCAATTTAATTTTTTACAATGACCTTATATATTATTTAATGACCTTACGGTCAATATTTTATTGAAAAGCTTTCAAACAAAAACTTTTTCATGTGTATACCGGTTATCGGCAAAAAGTCCGAACTTACCAGACCGTGGTATTAACAATTTATGACGGTATAATATTAAAATATTTATTTTTAATTTGAAAGTATACTTTCACTAGTAGCTTTTAACGGCCCAATTCGCCATCAGACCAACTTCCTACTAAGCTAAATGGCTGAGATATCCATTAAGACATAATATGATGCGCAACACGAGGAAAGTGCACTTAAGCTCTTTGCGTCGTTTGCGGTTAACGTCACAAACGTTATCGAGGTCAATTTTAGCGTACACTTGTCAATTCAGTGATTATTGCATTGTTTATACTGACGGTTTAACTGGCTCTCTTGCGTTATTTAAAGGTAATACATTTATGCTCAGTAAAATATGAATGACTAAGTATCAATGTTTCAAGAAATCTATCACAAATAGAGCAAAAAATAAAGATTGTTGACCGTCATGAGTTTTTTTTTATACAACTTTCGTGAACGTGCCGTGCCGCCGTGTGGTGTTGACTCTTTTAAAATTAAACTTGTTACTTGACGTTTAAATATTCTGTATTATTTGTGCTTTAAAATTGGATTGCTTAATAGATAAGCAACAATAATTAGATTTTTGCCGGAGAATAACACGCATAATTTCGGTACAATTGATTTAATTTACGATAGATACAGATTCTACACGCGTCGCCATCTAATTGTTCACTCGTAATTACGGCTATACATGCACACCCCTGAATACAGCACACGCTATAATGTTAAATGCGGACTTGTACTTTTAATTCTGATTTTTGATTCAGTTCATCGTATAAGCTTTGCTTGATTGGGAAATTTTGTGAATAGGTATTGCAAAAATGGCGTCCATTTCTGAACTGAAATATCCTTTGGTCTTTTAGACTTTTAGTTTAGATCTGCTTTTTCTTAGACACATGTGCATCGAATGCAAACATGTATCAACCATTATATGATATTGCTCTTGAATTGCTGTCGTTTATACTTAGAAAGGTCATTTAAATTAAATTATGGAATTTGTTACCAACTTATTGTTCACCAGTCTGTAGGCCTACTTTAAACAGCAACTCCAGTTGTCACAATGCACCTAAATAGATTTGGTCTGGTTAACTATCGGCATTCATAATTATTTTCATCTTTGACTAGCTCTAAATAATATTATTAAAATATATTTAAATTTTATAATCTATATTTTCATGATCATATGGCCAACAAAAACGCAACGTTCAACATGACGTCACTTTTATTTCGGATCGAGTATTGAATTTCAAATCGCCGTAGCAACGTCATTAATTGAGATATTTTAATAAATTATACATTTTTGGAAACTACATTGACCATAAGGGCCCTTTTCTCACGTTGCGCATCATATTGTGAAGCTGTTATACACTCCTATGACTTTAAGTAGGCAAGTGAACAAATATTAAAATGATTTGGATTAATAATTTTAATATATTTTTATTATCAAGATTACTGTCTAAAATTGTTTGTTTTATATTTGATAATATTATCAAGTATAATGTGGAACGTTCTAGATATTGTCAAGGCTATTATATGAAAATAATTCAACATAATGAGCGGGCGGATCTAGAGATTGTGGTTGAAATGAACTACAATAATTCAATATGGGATACAACATATTTTCGGTTAATGTATTGCTAACTACACTTTTTTGAAAATCGTACATTGAATAATCTAGTGAATTACAGTTTTTGAAATTATTCATCTTGATCACAATGAAGACAAAAAAAGCCATATAATAATATTCTAATCAGTCTTCCTAGAACTAACCCTCCTCTGCCCTTTATCCTCCACATATAATTTGCTATTTTTGGATACTGGCTCGACAGTTTGTCATCAAGAGTGAACTGTGGTAATAAGTCAACAACATTGATCTTAGTTGTATTAACACTAATACAATACAAAGTGTTAGACAAAAATAACATTGATAAAGTAAATACGTGTACATAGACATTAATCATACCGTATAATCTTCAAAAATGATGTTTATAAATGTAGCTCTTTATTGACGGGTCGATGTTTGTTGTGCTTCAGTTTGTTCTCCAACTTTGACTGATGACGATAGTTGTATCACGTGATGATTTCGTTCTATAAATAGATAATAAGGATATGTTATTTGTAATTTTAATTTGTTGACATTTAACATGGTTACCATAATACTGATTACAAAGTTGATAACTTATCCGATCATATCCCTAAATTAAGTCGATTAATGATCATACCATCATCATCTTATAGAAACGCCCTCAAAAAGATATTTGTGTAGTATACCGGTTACCGTGGAATAAAAATCTGACAGTACCATACTACAGTTTCATCGCAGACTACAGGTTTTGTATCATAGTGGCCTCATTTACTGCAAATATTAGTCAGAGACTGACAGCTTCTCTATTTGATACAGAACTAGTATTTCTTGACCAAGAACGACACACTTATCAAGAATAGATTTTGCGTTGGAATCGAATCCATGATCCATGTATTTGTATTTAAACGCTAAAGACGATATGAACCATGAAAGACATCAGTCAAATTTTGATATGGTATAAAACTGATCATAAAAAAGGATTATTCATACATATTCGAGGTTGGCGTTTTATAAAAAATCAAAAGAAGTAAATGTCCGTTTGATCAACAGTAGCGAAAATAAAGTGGAGCGTTTACTATTTTTAAAAAAGTAACGTAGGTTTAAAATGACACTGTACTAGTTAACTTTAAGATTAATATCTAAAGTATTTACTGTAACTCTAAACATTGTATCAAGTGTAATGTAGGACGTCCTAATTTATGACAAGGTCATAATTTAAGGAAATAGTAAGGGTCGGGAAAAATATTTGAATATTTGGATCAGAGTAATCGAATATTGAAAATCGAATACGAATATTCGAAATTCTCATCACTAGAAAAGCTTTTCAATTAAAATCGTAGTTTAAGAAGCATGTTTATAGTTGGCACGATTGATTACACATGTCAATTACGTTATTGTTATGACTCCCAATTTACTGTACAAAACCTTGGTTATATACAGATCATGAAGGATATATTCAAGATGCATTAAAACTCCAGATAATGTTTATTCAATATGAACTGAAGTAGCATTGTATTCAAATAAACAAAATTAGACATGGACATCGCAATATAAAGCACTGACATACTTAGAATCTTTTTTGGCTTCATAAAAACGAACATTCGAATATATTCCAAAATTAAAAACGAATATTTGAACATCAAAATTTGTATTTGTTCCCAGCTTAGTGAAATCAATCAGTTTATTTGATTACATGAACTATTCTATAAGTAAAAGGATTTCTTCACCACTCTACAGTTTGTTCTTTATATACTGGGCTAATAGCCTTTAATTGGGAACGAAGGGTAATTGTGGTGATAACCGTTATGTAATGAATAAGTTAGACATATCATATAACTAAGGCAATATATATAAGTTAATTACCTTATCGTCAAAGTATATGTTTTTGTGAGAGATCTCTAAATAAGATATTCATAAAATACATTTATAGTTTTCGAAAAGTAGTATTTGAATACATATGCTTTACATATAGTATGATTTTTAGAGTGTATAACTTTATCATCAAGCAATTTCAACGAGATTACTTTATATCTAAATAAATTATATATATAATTTGATGAACGTTCTTAATATGTTAGTTTATTTTGTTTTTATTTGCTTTAAAACGTTGTTTCATTTATATTGTGGCGGTCAAACGACAAATATATTGAGTAATAACCATGAACCTATTTTACTTATAGCTTGTTAATGATAAGATGAGACATTATTTACATAGAATATCATTTAATTTTGTATCAAGTGTTATTCTAAACGATCTCAATCAAGATTACAATTATTAAGTGTTTGTTTTATATCTGATTATAATATCATGTATAGAGTCGAACGTTCTAGATATTGTAAACATTTTACAGAATATAAAAATTATATGAGCGGTGGATCCAGATATTAAAATCAACTTTAATACGATAATACATACTTGTATATAAACTGTTACTTATTTCATTTTTATGTCAATAATGATAATAAAAATAACAGAATTTCATTGCTTTTATTGTACAATGTATCAAACAAGCATGTAAAAAATGAGAGTAAAAACTGGGATAAACAAACATTACTCACTGAATGACAGCAAACCGTTTATCTAGAAACTCTTTGTTATGGAATCATTGCATGGGAGAATCTGGCGGGGTTAGAATGGTGAATACCCCCCTGAAATTTTCAAAATGTACCCAAGCATGAGTATACTTTTTAACTAAAATTCATTTTAAGCAGCATGAAGCAATTTTTCTCTTTGCCTAACATAGGTCTAAGCGTAATTCTGCAAATAGTGTGTAAAGTTGTAGTGGTTCGATAGTTTTGAACCCCCTAGAAAAAGTTTGGACCCCCCTATAGAAAAAATATTTGGATCCGCCCTTGCACAGATCAGTGTGTTATATTGTGTACATTTAAAATGAGAGTAAATAAATTTGACCAATATCTGCAGTGTTTTTACTGTGATGTCACATGGTCACAACACGATAGTTATAATGGGCATTGCACATCCTGATGTTATGAAAATAACGTTCATATCATAATTTACTATTAATCTATCTATCTTTTTGTGAAATTTTGACCACCGTAGGACATTTTTATTAATGTAAATCTAATGGTTGATTCATGTAGCTGGATGCCTCCCTGAAATCGTACTGGGGATGTATAAAATCTAAGTCGCGTTTAAGTCCGTAATCCAGGCCAAATGTCAACTAGTTCCATTTATTTTTAATTAGACCCTATGCTCTATATACTGATATTTCAAGAATTCTATCGGTAAAGTGGAGAATTTCTTTGTTGGAAACTAATGTATTATGATTAAACATTATTTTTATGATAAATGAGTGTTTGATTACATAATTACTTCCTTGTTTAGCCTTTTTGTCGCGAAAATAAATGACAATAAAAAATAATTTACAATAGTTCAACTAGTAGAACTACAGTTAGTGTTTAAAGTTTAAATCTACTTGAACTGTGTTTATTGATGCTTCGTGACGTTTGTAAGAGAAATTTAATACTCGATATGGTTAAAATAATGTCACAGTGGTGTAAAATTAAGGACGAGTGGTATAACTGTTGTTAAAGATTTTTTTCACAAATGTGGAAAACTTTTGAAAAGGCAGTTTAGTATTTAATTCATGTTGCTGGATGATTTACTGAGCCACATAGAGAATATTTTTTAAACCTATTTTGTGATAAAAATGTGTTATTTAGGTCAAAGGTCAACAAAGTGCATTTTCTTATTATCAAAGCTATGTGACCATTGTACAGTGTATTACTTGTAAAAAGTAAATTTATAATAGAAAACTTTATAATTACTTTCAAATTGTTCAAAAGATTGTTTGATGCGCTTGGTTACATGATTACGTCCCTTTATGTAATGTTTGTCGCGTAAATAGGTAAACAACAGCTTCCAGCTAACTCAGTAGGTAGCACGCTAGTCTGCTGATCGCGAGTGTTTTATTTCTTTTCCTTGGCAAAGCATACGTTCTTGGAGTTCATAAAATGATTTCTATGGAAATTATCCCCCCAACCACTGATTCTTTATTATGTCAGTCACTTACGAAAGTACGAGCCTAGTAACTGGTAGAGAGCTTAATCCAGAGATTAAGCTTTTCTAGGACGGCAATGATATGACCATAACGATGTGCTGCAATGGCGTTGGACCCAACACAACGGGTAAATACATTATAAATCAACCCTAACATGACAAAAATTGAGTTAAGAACATATTTTGATTTCTATGTAATGTTTGTAAAATGTATCACAATCTAAATGATGCAAATCCTAAACATATAGTTTCCAAAAAGACAAAACAGGATTAGCACAATCTTGTATGTCACAACCACACCCAAACACGCATACTTGGCCAGCTTTATATCAAAAATGTTTGCACAAGTTTGGTCTCTTTATATTACGCCTTAAGTGGACAACAATATGAACCAAAAAAGAGTTGTTTAGTGCCCTGGTTATAACGGAGAATGCTTATATATTTGTACAATATGCTTATACAAAATGGCACTAAATGGAGCTTATTTTTACCCAAGTCTCATGATGATGTCATTTTTAACCATGGATTATATCATACACCATGAATTAATTCCATTTCTCCGTCGTCAGATGTCTTTTTGTCTCAAAAATCCATGTCAGAAAGCAGGACTCAGCCAATTGTATTTGATATTCAACAGTGATAATAAATATTTGACTATTAACACACAGAGGCGTAGTGATATTAAAATATAAATACAGACAATAATAGAATTAAAATGAATATAATACAAGCAATAAATTACACATACCGTTGTTTGTAGAAACGTAGATCTTCAAAGTTAAATTGATGGGATAGGGAAGTTATTGCCTTGATGTAAGTTGTGCGTCTGTTCGTCCTCCCACTTTGACTGATGAAGATTGTGATACCTCGTGACAATTTTGTTCTATAAATAGATGATTTAATATCTGATTTAAATGTTAAGGTCATTCATATTTGTATCCGTAATAATGAACTCATTGTTGATAACTTATCAGATCATATGACCAAAATCTGTCAAGTTTTATAAAATGATATGTAAACTATTATTAATGAAATTGATTTCAATATTATAAACCTTATACTTCATTTAATTTCCTTATGATCATCATCTCATAAAAACAATTCAACCAATTATATACAGACTAATTAGAAAGTTGAAATAGAGCCGTTTAATAATGAATGGTTGTATCATATCGCAAGTTTGTTTTTGATAAATTATGATTTCGACCGTAGCTGCCCACTGCCTTGTTCTAAATCAGAGGAATTTCAAATTGATCTTAGCAGCCGTCCCATCCATTTTAGACATATATTGTAATAGTGTAATACACCTCTGATTTTTACAAAGCAAGTTGAAAAGTACTTAGAGTGTAGATATAATAGATACATTTAATTATTGTAAATTATCTTTATTATCAACATTACTATATACAAGTGTTTGTTTTCAATATGATAATATTATCATGTATGATAGTGTGGAACGTTCTAGATATCGTCAAGGTTATTATATATAAAAAATTGTCGTTGGTATGACCGGACGGATCTGAAGATTGTGGGCGAAAGAAATTTGATATTAAATCATAAAACTTGGATTTGGTTTTGTGTTTACAAGTTTTATAAAGTCATTGACACAGTTGTTTGATTGTATGTTTGGTTGGTTTAACGCCTTTTCAACACATTGTATAGGTCATTTAACGGCGGTCAGCCAACCTACTCACGCCTCCTGGAAAGGCTAAATCTATGGATTTAACTATTAACCAGCTACAAAGCGCATACTTTCGTCAGTTAATGACAACTGCCCCACATTATTAAAAAAACATTGGTAGAATGATCGTAGAAAAAAATCATGACCAAGCTTCACGAAAGAAAGCCTCGCCCGGGAATCAAACCCACCACATCTCGATCAGTAGACTTGCTTGCTACCAACTGAGTTAGCCGGGGGCTCGCTCATTGACACTGTTAATAAACCACAAGTACTTCTATTTATGGCGTACAAAAGATTTTTGGAAAATGTATTGCTAAGAACAAGTTTTCTGAAAATCATGTATTAAATTGTCTAATGATAAATACAATACACATATGACCAAGACACGTCAATTATGTTTATCTATAGCAAAATAGTCGGTTAGAAAACACAGTGAAGATTAAGGAAATTACACTGAAAATATGCTTTTTTAATTCTGTTTTGAGATTCTTTCTTTATGATCACAGTGAGGACAAAAACAAATAATGTAATCTCATTCTGATCATTAATTTCTCCGGAACATCGTTTTCTGTCATAAATAGACATCCTTTACGTATATTGAGCCGTTTTAGGATACTGGCTCGACACATTGTCAACGAGAGTGAACAGTTGTATAAAGTCAACGATATTGACCTATGGTGTATTAACACAAAAACAATGCAAAGTGATAGACAAAATTACCATTGGAAATGTAAATACATGTACATAAATTTTAACATACCGTATAATCTACAAAATGATGCTTATATAAATGTAAAAAGCTCTTTATTGACGATTTGATGACATAGAACACTTACTGCCTTGATGTTTGTTGTGCACCAGTTCGTCTTCCCACTTTGACTGATGAAGATAGTGATATCACGTGATGATTTTGTTCTATAAATAGATAATTCGGATATCTTATTTGTAATGTTTATATGTTGACATTTAAAATTTGAAAATAATACTGATTGCATAGTTGATAGCTTATCCGTCCAAATCACTAAACTTAGACAAGTACGATTGTACGATCATCATCTTACAGAAACACCTTCAATTAGAGACGTGTGTAGTATAGCGGTAAACCCAATACCGTGGAACAAAAGTCTGACAGAAAATCATGACCAAATACCGCAAACTTATTAAAGATATATTTAGCTTGGGAATCGAACCCACGGCCTATGTATTCGTATTTCCACACTACAGACTTGGAAGAAGTCATTGCAAACGTAAGGGTAACATTTTATATAATTTTGAATGTCGATTTGTATACGGATATTAATGTGTTACGTTATTGCATTATATTTAAAGTTAAACTTAGCGTGACCATCGACGGAAGAATACGTCAGACCAATTGTAGCTAAAATAGAGTGGAGCGTTTAAAATATTAGACACTAGTAAGTAAACTAAATCTAAGACTGTATTAATTACTATCAAGATAAATATCTCAAGTATTTTAGCATTTATAATGTAGAACGTGATAATTTATGACACGATCATAATTTAAAGTTTGTAAGAGGTAAAGGCTTGACTTTTATTTTCTTCTCCAGGGAAATATATGTTATAAACATGATGCTTGGCACGTATAAAGGCTAGATGTGTATGTTAATACTATTTAACCCTCATTAAGCAACCAGTAGGAAAGTGACTGGATTGGCGCCTTACAACAGGTGACCGCATATAAAAAAAGTGGCTACGAGTTCATGTTATACAAATAAACAAATCTTTGGCTAAGCATTTTGATTTTAAGATGGTTTAATGTATTTGTATCATTCAGTGATAAAACGAGATTATGATTTTGCATAGAAAAAGTACATAGGATATATATTGTTTTCTTGATATTAAATATATTATGGATTACCGTAATTTAGATAATTTAAATTGATAAGAAACTAGATCAAAGATTTGCATATGTAAACATTACGTATCATTATTTACACATACCTTAAATCTCCAAATACGTTGTTTATATAAATATTCAACTAGATGTAATGACAATATTATTCTCTTGACTTGACATTTCATAATCTTCGATAAATATTCGTAAGTTTCTATACATCATATGGCAAGACATGATTCCACACATTAACTTTCTGTAGGCACAGGACTCCAAAACAGACACAACATACTATCTTTGATTTGTTATCACATGTTTAAACAAGGATTCTTTGATCAGATTAATGGTGTCCATATTCTGCTTTTTAACGTTTCTGTCTGTTAGAAAAGACATTATCCACACTCATATAATGTGATAATGCAGTTTCACAGTAAACGATGTAACCCGTATCTAATACATTAATAAACTATTGTATAATTAGAATAAGTCAATGGCATCCATATTAGTTATCTGTATGTACTGGTTGTACAAATCAAACGGAAAGAAAAGGTTCCAAACAGTTAAGTTACTGAGCGTGTTTGACTTCATAGCAAACACATCCTTCCAAAGATGATAAAGAGTAGTTGACTAGACATTTTGTCCACAGGCAGCATGGCATGCCGCAACACCAAGTACAAAGTGAACTTCGTAAAGGTAACATATATTTTGGCATCTGTAAAAATGTTACCGTGGCAGCGTGAAAGTTTACTAGTAGATATATGATTGACAAAAAAACTGATAACTCAAGGCTGAAGTTCAAATGCTTCAGCAAAAGGTTTGTTGATACCCCCTATTGAATTTTCACACATCTGGATGATCCTGTTGCTTGACTAGTAGGTCCAGTGCTCACATCTACGCAATGCCAACCAATTATGAAGCACAGCAATGTGAAAAAACTAGTAAACGTTGTTTAGTTTATTTATGTAGATTTTACTGCTAGAATATTATGCAACGTCATGTTCAGACAACTCTATCACGTCCATTTGAGTTCTGAGTTCTCTGTACCGTTTTATTTTCTTTAGTGCACATGCTGTGTAACGAGTTCCCGATACCAACATAAAATGATAGTTGTCTCCTTGGTTTCTTCCATGCCCATCAGTGACAAAAAAGAAAGCCTAAATTCGTGTCAGACATGTGATCGACTCCCCTGAGTTTATTGTCAATGTACCTATACGAAATTACAATCCACATGAAGTATTGTCAACTTTGTTTATTGAAAGTGTGAAGTTTAATCCATTACTCTCTAGTTCACTTTAGTTAATGATAGTTGATAAATAACACAATGTTCCAATAATTGACACTATTTTGTTTAATGATTATTCAATACTTTGAAATGTTGAGCACGGGTGTTGTTGTACTGAAATATTAGGTTGATTAAAAATATTCACATGGTCTTTTCATTTGAATACAAGTAGTAACTTTGTTTTTAAGCTAAAATGTCAATAAAGGCGTCATTGTATCTCAGATCATTCAGCACTTTGACTACAAATGTAATTATCAACTTTAACAGATGAGTTCATGGGCTCAGTTTTAGTCCTTTGTTACATAAACACATTATTTAATGTCTCACTACTCTACTGTGCATTCAGTACTTTGATGTCAATGATTCCAGTTAATAATGTTTTAATCCTTGTTTCATCAACACATAATTTCATGTCTAATTCTACTGTACATTCTGTACTTTGATTTCTAATGCATTACTTCGAAATGAATGTCATATAATACTTGTTCTATTGCTTTATAAATCAATACCGTTATATATCATAAGATGACAAAGTAATGTTTTTATCTATTAAGTACATTTAGTATTATGATGTCAAATCAAATGTACCACTTTTACAAATGATTTTCAATGTTTCAAGTAATGAAATTTTACTTGTTATATCCAAAATGTTTTTCAACATCATGTACCAGGACAAATGTCACAAATATGTACCATAAGATGTCAACGATAATGGCTCGACTTTACAGTAGATTTAGCACTTTGTAAAAAAAAGTTTATAAAGTTAGTCTAGTCATTACTGATTCCAATGTACATGCATATTCATATACTCCAAACAAGAATGGTGTCAAACTGATGATATGTAATGTAAAGTCAATGTTATTTTTAAATAACTATATGTTCCATACAAGAATATTGTTGTCCATCATCTCACTGTCAGAATCCCATAAATTATGATACCTACTAATATATACTCTAGACAAGACACGATGCAATACGATTAAATACGAGGCGATGCGATACGACACATATAGACACGATACCATACAATACAATGTTATTCTCATACGCAGCACTGATAATTTTTAAAACACAACAAAACTGGGTTGCCATCTTGTAACAGAAGGTACTTATTCAAAGTATATATGCATACATCCCAATAAATGCACCGATGGACGTCACCTTTGAACGTTTTTTGTGATTTCAAACGTCTTATTTATCTCTCGCGAATTATTATGTCAAACAAATTTATATCACTTTCATGACTTGCTTTTCCGTCACAATTCCATCATCACTAGTCTCCGTGTGATCATAAGTAAATAGAAACACCAAGCCAGTTTTATCATAGGTCGCTTTTAATATTTTCAATAGCAACTTTCATTGGGATGTCCTTTGTAGATTGAACTTTTTTTTCAGTGATTTATTGAGTTTTATACTATTTAATCAGTTAGTTTCCGGTAATTCGTTGCAGACTTTCACTTTGCTTCTTGGTCCGTTTCTGTTGTTTGAATAATGTTGGTTACGACTTTTCCATCATAGATAGTTTTGAAGTTTAGAATTCAACATCGCCACTATTATGTTTGTTATTGCATAGTGATGTTTTAGTTCAATGCTTTAGCTTCATCAATCATTCACTGTTTGTTCAAATTAGTCAATTAGAACTCATCCAAAGTGTCACTACCTGCTCGAAAATGTTACACAATTCTAAATACAATAGATTTGACTTAATTTCACAATAGGTAATGATAGTACCACCATGGTACTATGTTCCTGTTACCAAAATATGTTTGATAATATTACTTCCCAATGTTAAACACGGATGGTCCATACAATAATCTACAAGTAATTGTTGCTTCAAGTTTATCTTCAAACATCAAATATATGCCATGTTAATGTGTTATTGTTATTATAAGAACTTTTATAGATAATTTCAATATTTCATGTAATAATGTTATTGCTCCATGTTTTATTCATTGTACTTAAACATCATATATTGAGATATAGGTCTTCAAGTCCCTTGATTTTATAGTAAGTGCCTTCAGACCATTCAATACTTCGATCCAAACTGTGGATTTTGTTTCTGATCATTTTAGATGTCAATGTTAATAAATCTATAGATTGTATACAAGAATGTTGTTGTCCAATCTTCGATCCCCGGTGAATTTACTGATGAATAGCATGTTGTGTTGAGAATTTACACATACAGCTTTAGGGCTTTCAACATCATGAAATATAACTCTACCTTCCATTCTATCATTTTCTATTTCATATAAACGATTACTTAAACATGAACAAATAACTAAACTTCCTTCTTCTTTTGACAGGACAAATCCTCCAGGACCTTTCACTGATTCGCTTCTAGATATCATCTTTAAGTTCCAGTCCAATTGTGTTATCGTGTTTGTATCTTCATCTGCTGCAAATATAAATATATAGCCGCGGTAGCTTGTACATAGCATGGAGTAGAGAATATATATTTGCCTGTTGTATCTGTGGTTACAGATTTGATCTTTTTACCTTTCATATCAAGTATTTCAAGTTTACCAGGATAACAGTATGTAACAATAAGTTTATCTTGATGATAACATATACCATGACATTCACCATTGGTTTTCGTCTTACGAGATTTCTTCAGTTTGTTAGATACTTTAATAAACTGTATATATTTTCCATCAGGTATGGTGACAGCAACTTCTGTTGTAGAGATTGTTGTTATATCGCAGGGTGATTTTTTAAGTATGAGTGTTGATGTTACTAATTTACTGTCAACATCTACACTTTTAACGGATTGGTTGTTTCTATCAACAAGCACTAAGATACCAGGAGTAATTTCACTCAGTCCTGTGATCAAACAATCAGATATATCTCCCCTTGTCTTCACCAGTATTTCATACTCATATTTTGGGTTGATGTCTGTTTGTTGTTGTCTTGGTTGAGGGCCTCGGTTGTAGCCATGTCTATAATTACATAAATCACATGCTTTAACTTTGTGATATAATCTTTATATAAGCTGTTTGATTATTTTACTTAATGTGAAATTAAAAAAAAAGCCAAATACTGTATTTGATAAATGCTTGTTATGAAATGTTATACTGTATGCATACTGATGGACGGTAGTATAGCTTCTTTAGAATTGTCTTATTTCTTTATACATTTAACTAATATAAATATTCTACCTGCAATCTTAGTTGCATAATCATGTAGTCATGTGATGTCATTTGAATGTTTAACATGCGAATAAAATGTGTCTCATATTTCAAAATTTAATATCAAATTCAGTTTTGTTATATCATTTTCTGTTTAACCTAAAGTTTAAAAAATATATATAAAAAAACGTATTTACACTGCTATGTTTATAAAACATTCTTTCTAATATTTAATGTTTACATTATCTCACAAAACTTACGACTTAAATTTTCTAAGGATGACATCATAATAAGATCAGATCATCTAATGAAAAACCTGTACACGGACCTCAAAACTGTGTAGTTATTTTAGTTATTTTTTCGCTATGTCATGTAAACCTTGCACGATTGACTCCTGGGAAAGCATACGCAAAAAAGATTGGTTTAATAGTCACGTGCTTTCAATTTTATGTTTACATTTTGTAAATATGGCAAGATTTGTCTTGCGTTATTAATTTAAATTTACAAAAGTATTGCAAATCTAAAGATTAAGTCTCACCGGGAATGTTGAGTAGGTTGACTGATCGTCGTAAAAGAGATGTACACAAGCCGCGGCCGTGGCATAGTGGCACGTCTGACTTCAAATCCGAAGATCGCGGGTTCGAGTCCGGTTTATATCGGTCAGAATTATCGATACGATATTCGTATTGATACAAAATGATCGATATTCGATATATCATATGATATTTTAGTAATAAATATGTTTTTATAAAACTGCATATTAGTGATATTTCATTCATTTATTTCAATTGTTGTAATACCATACTACTAAATGTCATCTTAATATTTTAAATGTTTTAAAAGTCTTTGACGTTTTCATTTTTTAAGACATATCATAGCATTTAGTGAGTCTCATTCTCGTACCCAGAGATAATACCCAGATGATCTTACTCGAGAATTTTGATAGCCTCTGGGTATGAGAATGAGTGAGTATGTGTCTAGACATGTTCTGTCTGCTGACAGGGTGACATGCTCGGCCAAGTTTGTTGTATTGTCTCCTTTGCTTACAACATTTTTGCAGCATATTGTACACTCTAGTCCGTCCATTTTTTGTACAATAAAATAACCCCAAACTTTATTTTTCGGAGGCAGCATATTCTCCGACAAATGTAATGTTGCAGACAAGTTTTTGAAACACAAAAAGTCTGTGTGTTGATATCAACATTGACTGAGTGATTTCGATAATCGATCGTTTTAGTACTCGTAAGCAGGATTTACATAAAATGAAATCATGTTGTTGATGCTTGGTTTAAGTTAGATTTTTCTCCAGCTATTTATATTTACATGACACTAAGCAAAGATCGGCAACAGAAAACGCATACGCAACGCTATTATTAAGAATATCGCTTCTGGTCATTCAAGTTCGCTTTACATTGCGGATCTACCCAAACAAATCCAGGATACTTCTGACTGCCAAAATTGATCTGTATTTAAAATACTGATCGTTAATGGTCACCGACTAATTGAAAATGAAAGTACATGTAATGGATAGTCTAACCGCAACAGTTACTTCCCTTTGATTGAAAAAGGACATGGCATGACGTAACCGGTGTAAGACATTTACTTAAAGGAATGTCAAATTATTACATACCGAATTGGAAGCAGTTAATGTTAATTTGGCGATTTAAAATATCAAATAATTTACATACCATTAAATTTATTTGCATGACTGTCATTGATCGATATTTTGTTCGATACGGAAACGTTCGATCCGAATTATCAATCAAACTGATAATGCCGGTATTCGATATATATCGTACACCGGTGTAGAGCCCTTTTATTCGATCATCCTTGTCAATTAGGCGTCTGCGAGTTGCACCAATTTAAAATTGATACAACTTTCATCCGACTTTATCAAACCTACTCAAAACGTTTGTTTCATTGTTTTATTTAGATTTTACAAGTTTATTAAAACCCTATAATTGATTTTTTACAGCGGCCAGTTCACTAACCCAGCTTACATTTATGTTTTAGTTGTGCGAATACGTTTAGGTTTTTTTCCATCACTGACATTAAATTACTAATTTTTTGTTTTAATGAACTATTCCTAGATGGGTAATTTTCGCAACACCATGGCAGCGTATATAGTGAAAACGACAGACAACATTTCTCTGGGATGTCGCCATACGGAGAACATGTATACATAAGTAGATCTTAAATTAAGCTATAACGTGCTCTACAAAAATTCTGTATCGAGAATGATAATGACTGCTAGTTTCAGCGGGGAAACCTCGGCTGGGCCCTTGGCAGCGCTTGAACCAGCGGCAGGCGGCTTGGATCAGCGGGGGAACATCGGCTGGGTACTCGGCCGGGGCTTCATCGGGCTTTGCGGGTCTGTTACTGGGGTCATGTAGCTTTAATTTAAATTCGTGTTTGGTTGATTTCAATTATGGGTTTAATTTGTATTTATTAATGATATAGTAATAAAATTAGATATCTTTAATATACAACTACAATGTTATATAGTAACTACATCTTTATGCATGGAGGAGTATGTACAGTTTCACAGAGTGAATTATATATGACCTACTTTCATCTTTGTTATTTTTTATACTGAACATTTAGACTTAGAATATGTATGTATTTAGGGACTTACATTAAACTCATTAAGCGCGATATGACATTTCTGTGTTGTGCGACGTAAAACCCGAACAAACATAGACTCATTAATATATCTATAAACGATAAGGGAACCCGGGTCGATAGCGCAGTTTGTAACGCATCGGGATTTGGAATCTCGAATCCCACCCGGGGAGGTTATATCCGCCATACAAAATTGACAATAATAGCAATTTTCCTCCATTAATAAGATATTTAGAGAAGTTTCCGGCCTTGTGGCAGGGTAGATGAGAACTGGTTATAGACAAAGGACCAGGAAAGCAAGGTTAAGTGCGCTGGACGCCGTAAAATGACATAAATTGTGTTGACACTGCGTTAAACTCCTTTAAAATAAATTATACATATTCATACCGTCGGTGAGGCTATATAAGGGTCGCTTTGTCCGTCCGTCTGTCTGTCTATCCGTTCGCCTGTTCTTCCCAAGGGCAATAACTCCACCATGTATTGATGTATTTTATTTTTTTGGAACAAATGTTAACCGTATTCGGCAATCTGTTGCCTGCATTAACCGTGTCTACACGACTACAAAGGGATGTAACTTTTGATAATTTTAGAGTTGTGTCCCTTTATTGTTGTAATGAAATTTGTTCAAATTGAAATATATATTCAGTTCTTAAAAAAGATAAAATGAAAGTAGGTCTGCTTATTCATTGATACAACGTCTACTCAACTATTCTGGGACGTTATCATTAATATATGTTTTAGGAGTTACGCCTATTTATATTTTACAAATATAAATTGGTTAAATATTGTTTGGCTGGTTTAAATCCTATGGAAAATTAAGTCCTGTCTTTAAAGCACGTTTGTTTAAAGATACGCCTTGCCCTGAACAAAACACTGGAAAAGTTGAGCGCGCTTGCCTTGGACTGCTCTTGTTTAACAAATCTGATATCCAGTGTTGTCATTAAATATAACATTTATAAATAAACGCTTAATCCTTGACCTATCTGTTCTTGTAAAATCAAACTTAGTAAGGTCACAATAAAGTCAAAAGTATAAAACGGGCATTTTATGCGCATTAGGAACTTTACGTCGATATAAACTAACATAAAGCTCACATGTGAATAGTAAATGTTAAAACCAATAATGCGGAATATATTTTGGTCAGTTCATAGAAGCGACGGGTGTCTACAAATTGGTTAAGAGTGGAACGTGAAAAAATGTTTTTGCTTTTTTAATACTTTTCAATTTATGAATGCTCAAATATTACAATAGATGTTTCTAATTCGTAAAATCAATAAAAACAAGTTAATATGAAATATGTCAATGATAATATACAGTTGTTTTATTTACGCGGCGACTAACTTGTGGCATGCACTTTCGGACTTCCTCAATTGTGCCCAGTCTCAAAAACATATGAACGAACTGAAACCTATTTGTTTAGTAATTACCATGGTCACTTAATCGATCGCTACTGTTCGGTATCAACCAGTATTTATTCTATATTTTTTGCATTCTTAGTATATATCTCTTAACCATTTTTATCATTTATCTAAAATTATGCATTTAATTTTGAAACGCTTTTTAACATATTTTCAATATTGAAAGAGCGCTATACAAACATGGTATAAAATAATAATAATAATGATATTCACATAACGAAAAATATCAAAGGGTTTATAAATGAATGACAAACATACCTCGTTTTTAAATCTATAGAGAGGCAGCTCATTGTAAACTTACCATTTATATTTTACGCATTTCTTTCATCGCCCTTATGGTTTATTTTTGTATATGTTCTGAAGTTTGTCATTCAGCTGTACTTAGAGATAAATTACGAAAACTATATATTGCAAGATGTTTTTCATTTACGTTCAAATCAATATTTTGTATTATTTACAATTCTATAGCTTTAATTTTTATTCGTCTCTGGTTATAAAACGTCTTTTGTTAATATATGTGTTTTTTCGAATGTTCTTATTTTTTTATATATATATTTAAGTTGTTAAAACAAGTTTAATGAGATCTTCTTTGTTGCTTAGTCATGTAGGTACTGCTGATATCTATTGACGCTATTTTAGATTTCTATATCTTTTACGGTGAGAATTAAATGCTTTTCAAATAATAAAAAAATCAATGCTTATAATGAGTTTGTTATATCATTTGAATAATATTTTAATGTGACCTTGAAATAATTTACGCACTACTTTCCTCGCCTTTATAATTTAAATTTGTATTGGTTTTAATATTTTTTCTTCAGGTGCAGATATAAAAATACAAAAGAGAAATTGCGCTAGATGATTTTCAATATAAGTTTAAATCAATAATTTTGTATTATTAACAATTATTAACAATTCTATGGCTTCATTGTTCATTCGTCTCAGATACATAACGTCTTGTGAAATATAAATACGTTCTTTTGAATGTTTAAATACGTTTTTAAGTTGCTATAACGAAATTTCCATTAGTTCTTTTTTAGTGTAAGTACAACAACTATTGAATCTATTTAAGATTTCTATATCCTTTACGATGTGAATAAAATGCGTTTCAAATAACTAATCAAAGAACTAAATGCACTGTTGGCGGGAATCAGGAACAGTGAATAAGTGGACTAATCGCTGTGATATAACCAATACAATGCGTTGCTACGGCGTTAAACCAAAAATCATAAGTGTAACGCGTAGCTTACATTTATCTACAACGTCACCCATCTAACCACTAACCTTACAATTCATATTTCAAGTTGCTTCAATTATTTTGCATCAGATTTTTCTTATTCTACATTCATGTAGGTACTATTGAAATTATTTATTATAATTATTAATGAAGTATCATATTTTAAAATTTAATACCATAGTAGATTTATATATATTTTACATTATGGTTTGAAATTAAAGTAAATGCGATATAAACCATATTTACACTACTATGTTTATTAAAGGTAATTTAAATGTTTAATAATGTAAATACACTCACAATCTATTTCTAATACTACTTTGTAATATTAGTCACTTCTGTCTGTGATAAACCTAATTTGGTCTTCTTTAACCCCTTACTTAATTTCAGTATTGTATCTTAAAGTCTTATGTTTTAGGAAGTATACAATGAGTGCCTTGCTAGGGCATGTATTCATTCATTAAAAGACCACAACGGGAACAAGGAAATCCAAATCACTTTTTTGTGATATCCTTAATAAATGAAAATATGTCCTAGCACAATTAATAATTTTTTTTAGAATTTTAATCGCCCTTGGAGTAAGAAGTAAGGCCCCCTTTTGTAAAAGAAAACGTAACTTTTTACTCTTTTTACCATGTAGAATTTGGCAAAAGACGCAATTAGTCGCATTTGATAATATTTAATATTTAAAATATAAAACACATAAGTAATCATAGAAAATACGTCATTAATAAATAAAGTACATCCGTATATACATTATGCAGTTTAAATAAATTATATTACCCTTTTTGTTAGAAATCAAGTTATTGATAAATGTTATATTAATCTCAGAAACAAAATAATTGAGCGAACAGAACAGTGAGGCAATCTTAAAAAGGCATGTAAAGGTTTCACAGTCACGTTAAGTAATGCATAGATTAGAACGCAAACACGTAACAAAATTTGTTAGGATATGAAATAACAAGACCGATATATTGAGCACTGAATTATTTTCTCATATTTTCTTTACTACACGTTTCTATTTTAGAAAATGAAAATATTGTAACATTTTCGATTTTTCTCCTGAATTGGGGCTTAAGGCATGTCCTTCATGACTTTAAAATATGAGTGGTCGCAATAATGAAATTTAAAACTAATTTCATAACTTTTAGTTTTCATTTTAATCCTAATGAAAGAAATAAGTAAGTTAAAACAGAAAAATATCAAAAAAGTGGTTTAGTAATATTTATTTATTAAAAAGTGAGTTTAGAAAATGTAAATTTTGATGCAAGATTTCATGAAGTACAGTGAAAGCAATTAAAACAAAATATCCTAACCAGATTGTGTACACCCCCTACAGATGCACTAAGAGTTAAAAATACAAATTAAATCATACGTAGTCTGAAATCAATATATGAAAATATCCCTGTTCACTAAAATTGTAAATTTCCAATGTAGAACTTAATTGCATAGTGCACACAATAAGTATGGTGTCAGATAATGGACACAGGTAATCTTTTTATTTCTGTATTCACAGATGATGTGAAGTACCTACGGTAATATGCGCGGAAGGATAATTATACATTATGATATTTTTTTTACAACTACATGCTCCCTAACCAACTTTTTGGAGGTCGGTACTTAGTCTGTAGTTAACATAATAACCATAATTCAACTTAACCAAATTTAGGGGGGGGGGTGTTTAATAATGTCTTAAAAAATCGAAAAAAAGTTCTTAAAACGACGCAAAAGAATTAAGTAACCCTTTTGGAAAATTACACTACTTTTTTGCAATATCAACATGTGTAAGTGACAAAGGGTTCGCAAATTATATTATAATTAATTGCTTTTTCGTGGTGAGTTAAAACAGCCATGGTCATCAAACTTGTATCATTCCAACAAACCACAAGCTTTCAGGCCAGCGGTTAAGAAGACATTTATTTCTGTTTTTCATTGACAAAACATAAGTATGAGTTAATGAAAGATAAATATTGTAAAACAAAGAAATCAAAAATGTACATTTTTGTATCTCGATGTTGTATTAATTTAAGGTGACAATTATTTAGAAAGTAAAACTAGTTTGTAAGAATTTAAATCAAATAGATTAAAAAGCAATTATAAATATCAAAGTTGATACATAATTTTCACTTACCTTAAAATCTTCAAATATGATGTTGATAGGAATATTAGTTTTGATAAAACGACATTATTACTCTTCTGATCGCGGTTAGTTCTTAAAATGTAACTGAATATCACTGGAAAATTTACTACATAAATGTCTTGCGCCAAACGTAGTATAGCGACATCTATGTATTCCTGTTTTGTATACAGCATACGGGTTTCTTTATCTCCTAGTGATATGTCACGTGATGTGAATCGGTTAGAGACGGAAATGTCACACGGTGCATTTATTTAGTATACTCTTTTCTAGGTTTAAATGTGTCAGCACAAATGTATGTTCGTAAACTTTGTTATAAACTGTAATGACGATAAGTTTATTGTGAAAATTACTATAAACTTAAACATGTTATAAAAGTAGGATGTGATATTTGTTTGTTGTCAATTTAATTAGCAAAAATTGTTTAATTTTATTTGCTTCCTTTGCTTGTTCTGAACTTGAAGACAATTTTACACCGTTAAATTTGTTGTTTCGTAAAAGGCAGGCGTCTGCACAAGAGAGGTAACCCAAATTGAATGGCTAAAAACTCGGGTTCAGGTATTAGCACATTCCAACGCAGTAGTCCCCCATCGGTTTAAACGGGTCGATAGGGGATTTAAAGCGGGCTGATAGGTGATGTCAAGAGGTTAACATTTTGGTTTGTCACCCGATGACGTCATATTATAGTGTATGGTAATAAATCATGTGATGTATAATAGTATAAAAAAGATCATTGTCATGTAGAAAAAAGGATAAAAAAACATTTCTATTATATTCTGAAGTCAAGAACTAAATTCTTCTATAAAATTTGCTTCCACTATGTCCAGGTTGCATTCAACGATAATGTCTGGAATAAATCTGTTCATATATTGCCCGTTGTTACCACAGATTTCAATGAAAGATACGCTATGCTTGTGTACATGTGGAACAAGGGATAGTTACAGTGAGTGATTATTTACTGTATGGTAACAGTGTACGTTAGAAAAGAAACGTATCCCAATATGGTGGACGCGTCAACTGACGCAATGTAGAGTACTTAGTTACTTATTGATATCTCCATTCACATCTCGCATTTCATGTTGACTTTAGTATCTTCTGAAAGGGCTTGTAATTCTCTTTCCTCTGTTGTATAACACCAGCTGGCCCAATGATATGTAAAGCCGTAGTTTTGATTCACATAACAAACATATTCGTATATTAAAAATCGTAGCAGGACTCAACTTGTTATCCCGTTGTTTTTACAATCGATGTATCAACGATTCTTGTCACACGATCCCATATCAATTCATAATTTCGAATATCGATACAATTTTATTGATATTTATTCTGTAGACCTGCACGTACGATAATACATAATCCATATATCAAAACATTTAAATACAGAAGACAAACGGAAAACCGTATGGACTCAATTATGACTGAAGCAATTGTCTCGTACTCGTTTACATATGTGATAGTTAAAGCTTGGAACAACTTTGATGTTACCATGTCTAACTACATTTACAACATTTACTAACTTATAGTCTATGTTCTAAGTAGACACCACTACAACAACCTACATGAGGTGAGGGACAACTGATAACATATCATACACTTGAATTATGACTTTAAGCTATACGCTCCAGAATTGATAACATTATATATTTTAAATAAGGCTTGTAAATGTCTGTAATAAAGTTAAGAATTTAAGAAAACAACTTGCCAATATTTCCAGACCTAAATATTGTCAACTATGCAAATTAAGGCAGAAACAAACATTGAAATCATCTGTGCTGTTTTGCGGTTTAACGATTGTATGTCATTTTGACATGCATTTTCATCATCGAAATTCTTCCTTTCTTCTTCTAAAATGTTCCTATATAATGTTGCGAACTCTTAAAAGTTGATAGTTGACATGATTTAACTTGAAATTAAGGAAAGATCAAATTTAAACTCATTCTTGAAAAAAGGGTTCAGATCCCTTTACCACTATGAATTTAATAGGTTTTTTTCCGGAACGGAGCTAAATTTGTATAATTTTGAATAACAAAGAAGTTTTTAGATAATTTACGCGTACGTTTGAATATTCAAGTACGTTGTTTATATGCGTTTTTAGTTTTAACGAAATGGTAATATTAGCTCTTTTTATATTGCATAAAATTTCTGAAGTGTTTAAATAATGGGCTGACTTCAAGTGATACATTTGATTTACAATAAATTGTTTACACTTAAATCATAAAACAGTACATATATGATTTATACTCTTGTATGTTTAAGATAAAGTAATTTATACATTGAAGACATCACATGATAAGATAACATGGTTTTTGTCCGATAATATTTAGTATTTTATTACAAATTCAGAGATCCAGATATGTAGTAAGTGAGCACGTAAAATTTGTGGAGGTATCCATCCCGAAGGGAATATAAATTTTCAATCTTAGCATATCAAAGAAAAAACCTTAAATCCAATAAAGTTTAAGCAGTGTTGGTGTTGTGTGTTACATGATATATATTTACACACAAGGGAGGAGTTGACAGTATCCAGAGATAGAGCTAGGTGAACAAAACTATATAATTAGTTCCTGGCCTCGTATAAGAACGTAATTTTGTCCGAAATGTAAGATTATCATAAATATTTAATTGCTATATTGATATAAGTCCTATATAATTGTTTGTTTATTTTTGTTGGGTTTAAACCTGTAGCAACGCGTTGTGAAGGTCATGTAACAGCGGTCAGTCAATCTAGTCGCTGTTCCTGGATAGGCGAAATCTCTGTATTTAGCTGTTAACCAACTACTAAGCGCATACTTTCGTCCGTGACTGACAACTACCCTTTATAATTAAAAATCAAGCTCCACGAAAATATGCCCCGATCCTCGATCGGTAGGCTTGTGTGCTACCGACTGAGCTAGCTGTGCGGCTGTAATGACTAGTTGCTCTGAATTATGTAGATATTTATTCAGCTAAATGAAAAGGGAGATAATCATGGCATGTTAAATACATTTTAAATCAATACATACTAGTCTCCCTTTAAAATGTCAACTGAATTTGCTTCTTTGTTATAACAGTTAAGAGAAAACATGACAACTCAACCGAATTATTGAAAATGACGTATTGTCTCCCCTTTACGATTTTCAAAATACTTTTACCGTTTACTAAATTTAATGTCTTTGACATTAATTTGCAGTAAATTTACATTACTTTAAGGCTACAAAACCCCTTAAAGCGGAAGAATAACTGTGTCGATATTCTTGTAACTAATAGCGCACCCCACGAACTGCAAAAGTCTACGAATTTTTTTAATCTTTCGGGTTACATTAGACTATCTTAGATAAAGATAATACAAAGGGAGAGTAATACAGCAATTTTTATTTTTTTGTCACTTTTATATCATAATATTATATCAATATATATAATTTTATATCAATATTATATAACGCCTCATATACGTTTTTAACCCAAGTCGATATTGCAGTTCGTATCACGCCGTGATTTGAGTCTCGTGTCCCGAAGGGGGTGCGGGTTCGAATCCCACTGGGGGAGGTTATACCCTTCCATGAAAATCTGACATAAATGTCAATTTTCTTACATTTATCAAATGATATGGAGAAGTTTCCGGCCTTTTAGAAAGGTAGGTACTGGTTATAGTTTGTTTATTTTGTGGGGTTTAACGCCGTAGCAACACATTTATAGGTCATACATCGGCGGTCTGTCAACCTACTCACACCTCCTGGAAAGGCTAAACATCTGGATTAGTCTGTTTACCAATTACTAAGCGCGTATTTTCGTCAGTGACTGACAACTGCCCTACATAATTAAACATCATTAGTAGGAAGAAGAATGGTCGTATAAATAATTTCATGACCAAGCTTCACGAAAGTATGCCCCGCCCGGGAATCGAACCCTCGACCCTTCTATCAGTAGAATTGTTTGCAACCAACTGAGCTAGCCGGGCGGCTTATCTTTTAAACACTAAATTCTTTTTTGTATCGTGTGTAAACCTGATGGTAAATGTCATCAACGATATAGTTTTTTAATGCAGATACTTACTCGAAAATATTAAGAGCAATGTCATGTAATGTATGATACTATCTATCAAATTTATCAAGATTGCAAAGAAATCACTAAACATGTCAGTCCTATTCAGTGTACCTAGTCAGGCCTAGAGCTCTAGATCTATGCATTAAACCCAGCACTAAGCACATACCTTCGTTCACCAGTGGCTGATTGTACCAGTGATTGTACTATTTACCACAAATTATGCCGGAAAATAAACATAGAAATAATTTCTTGCTACGACGGTATGTACATCCGTCTAGGAATCAAACCAACGACCTCTGTAACATACTTGGACTATATAGTATGTTCAAATAAAGGTTCAAATTGTTTATTCAACTTGTGACATAAATCCTTATGTACGATAATAGTATGAATGTTTAAACACCATTTAAGAGGATATGGAATGGTTGAATACATTGATCGTGACGTTATATCTCATACTTATCATGACAGCAAGTTGATTTACTTGTTTTATTTAGAGCAATAAGAGTCTTAGTATAGTGCGTATAGTTTGACCCAGATTTGACCTTTCAAATTTGCATCTTATAATTATCTACACAGATCACGACGAAAATCAGTACCACGCCTACTTTACACTTCGGCAGCGACTGTAAAATTATAAAGGTGTTAAATGTCAACAAATAATCCTCACGGCCATGGTGTAATCGAGCATTTATACTGCAATCGTATTCAATGTAGTGAATATTATTTCATAAAGGTCAGGTCGGGGTCAAAACTTACGCACAATAACACTTACATAAAACATCTGAACATGTGTTCATTCAAAATAAACATATTTATTAGCATTGATCGAAAACATATGACTGGAAGCATGTTTCAATTAGTTTTCTATGATGGCTCAATAAATATTCAGAAACTAACCATCGTAGTTTTATCTAGCAACCAACACTTCATTTGTACCAACTTTGTGAACCAGGAAGTGTACTCAATAGTGATTAACTTAAGTTGCATTATGTTATTCTATTGAAATAAAATAAACTAGGACGATATAAAAACACAAGGAACAATATTATATACAATGTTTATTTTACAGCATGTACAAAGTAATATATAATACGAGATAAAAACGATATAAAAACTATTCAGACAACTGCAAGCAGGCTCAATTAGTTATCTGTAATAGTTCAATTCATATTCAGAAAATATCCATCGTGCTGTTTTATCTAGCAACCAATCCTACCAACTCAACTGGCGAACCAGGAAGTGTACTCAAGAGTGTTCAATTTACGTATGATCTACAACTTAGATAAAATAAACTAGACCAACATATACAATTTCAGTAAAGTATCAATGTTTTGTTACAGCAAAATCAAAGTAATATATTAAGCACAATACAAAGATATAAAAATATAAACTAGAGCAACAAATAAAACTAAGTATAATAAATAATCAAGGGTTTTTAACAGTAATGTAATTTATTAATCAAAATTCAAAGATTTAACAAATATATCATTGAACATAAAATATTTAAAAGTGAATTTCATCTAAGAAATACTATGTTAAGAATTATTCAGACAAAGCCACACAAACAAACACACAAATCCTTATACCCCTCATTTTAATAATTTATTATATTCATATACCTATGAAGTCACACTATCAATTATTGTCTGATTT
The DNA here is from genome assembly GCA_025267735.1 of Mactra quadrangularis. Taxonomy (NCBI): domain Eukaryota; kingdom Metazoa; phylum Mollusca; class Bivalvia; order Venerida; family Mactridae; genus Mactra; species Mactra quadrangularis. Next base: position 22,784,079 of record CM046295.1, on the reverse strand, counting down.
ACGTATTCAACTTATAGCCTTTTAAGATAAAATATATGATTAAAATAATAATTTAAAGTCGTTCCTTTTCTAACCAGGAAATTCGTTCTTGTTAGTATTATAACTGCAATACATGTAAAGTTATGCCCATATTTAAATATTGATATTTAAACTTTTAGAAGATCACAGTTACAGACGCCATTTCTTGTCAATAAATTTTCACACGTATTGCAAAACTAATCTGCAGTTTCTAACATATTTGAAATTAATTGACTGCAAGAATGTCATCAATTTTATTTTATATGTACGAGTATTGTGCGGGTTTTTTTCAACTGTCAAAGTTTGAATAATTACACGGTGACTAAATGCATTGTTTTTGTACTGGTGGCCTAATTGTTATTAGAAATATATATACTAAAACATATCATACGGCATAAACAGCTTTACTTGATCATAATACACACTTTCGGAAACTCATGGATGTATTACAACGATGATTTTAATGAACGCATACACCGTGAAATTATTCATCTTTTGACCGTGGAGAAAAAAAGAACGATATGATACACATTATATGTATACATTAACAAAAGAAACATACAGCGGAACAAACTATTCTAATTGAACAAAAACAAAATAAAGAAAGTAATATAAATTCCAAAGACTTGTAACAGTTTCACAATTACATCATGGCACTTTTATCAATTTATAGCAAATAAAATGTACAATCGTTGATAATCAGTGAAATGTAGTTCAGATTAATATACTTTGAACATTCTTTTTTTCAGAGATTTAAAGTTTTTATTCAAAATATTTAACATGAACTCGTACAAACACTATCCAAAAAGTTTGGATGCATTAAAATATTGTTACGATAATAACAAATTAGTGCAAATAAACATACAAGCGTAAAATATAATTACTATAGTAAAAAAACAACATTTACCGTTAGAAACAGTATAGGTGATTTTAGAGCCTTTAAGTAACATTAATTGTGATTTCTCATTACATATATACGTCAACTTGCTTAAGAATAGTAAAACTATGTTTTCGTAACATAATTACGGACACTAACAAGTGATTTTAAAATATAAAGATGACCGAAACTGTGAGCGAGTTGCTTAAATCAAAACAAATACCAGACCGCTGGTCAATGCAAATTTAAAAGTATTAACATACATAATAATACAAAATAAAAAAACTATGAAACTAACCATTGTGTAAAATATACAGGATATATATATATCAAGGATAAAATATCTAAGATTCATGTAGAATTATACAGTTGAACCTGCAATATCGGCCCCTTGAATTAAGAGACTGTCTTGTACAGAATATCCCTAATTGTATTCTTCCTTTAATAACAGCAGTGCATTCATTACCCTTAATTAGTAAACTCTTAATCTGTTTAGAACTCCATCTCTAACTCCCTTAGGTCTTTATATATACAACTTAGACTGTATGAAATACAAAGAAATATACTACACTACATAGCACTTCACTTCACTACACTACACTAAAGAACTCTACATTACAGAAAACTACACAACAGCACACAATGTTACACCACACTTTATTACACTGCACAACGCTACCCTACACAACCTTTTACTACATAACACTATATAACACTTCACTCCACTACTGTACTCCTACACTACAGTAACCTACACTACGCTACACTGTAACGCACCATAATAAACTACAGTGCCGCAATACAAATGGGAAGGACACAAAAACTTACATATGTAATTAAATAAACTAGCCTAGATATTATCAGGTCGTATTTATTGCAAGAGAGCTCAGAGTGCGTCGCTTCCATCCCAGCAATAAAAGTACGAATAGAATGACATTGTCGTAAAACTATTGGGACTCTTTACCGCCAAAGTTACTTTGCAATTTGTCTGTGCAAGTTCTTGGAATAAAGACGTGTGTAATGATACTTTGAATAGTTAACGTGTTATAAGCCTAACGTCAACTAGCTTGTTCGCATGAAAATGATATTAAAACAATATTTTCTTCAAGCCACTTAGTTTAAGTTTTGCCAAATATAAGTAACAAATATATAAACAAGTCATGAAATATATACGCATAAAATAAAAAAATATCCAGTTAGACTGAAGCATCAACACGCAGTTTAATAACATGAACAGCATGAAATCAATTTAACAAACATGAGAAAAAACATGAAACAAATTAAGTAACAGTACGGAATGAACGATATGGTTAGAAAAGCGTCAAGCAAATAAGTAATCATTAAGTGGTCGTGAGTAGAATGGATAAAAATTAAAACGAATAAAGACATAGATAACTTTTTAATAAGCTCGTATTTGTCACATGTATTAAGTGAACTGGCGATCAGAACTTTCTGGATCTCTGTCGAGGTAACTATCACTATAATTGTCAAGAAAACAATTGGTAAGGACACAAAAACTTACATATGTAATTAAAAAAACTAGCATATATATTATAAGGTCGTATATTTTGCTAGCTTACGAGGGTTAAGAGTGCGTCGTTTCCATCCCAGTAATAAAACATTCGAATAGAAGGACATTTTCTTAACACTTCTCAGATGACTCAAAACATATTTTGTTTAAAAAAAGACAAAATGAAAGTTAATTTAATTTGCTATTATTTGTGGGCAGTTTTCATTATTATAATGTTTGAAAATAATCTAAAAAAGTCAAGGAAACTTATAAAAAATCACGTTTTTACCAATTCTATTTTAACATTTGTGAAATAATATTTTTTTCAAGTTTAGAAAATAATCTTACAAACGCCAATTTCTTACTTTTTATAGATTACGATATGTACCACATATAGTTTCAATAAAAAATATGGAGCTGAAACTCATACATGGAGCTTTGAATTAAAGTGCTTAGCGTAAAAAAGCTAGATAGTATTTAACTACATTTTTAGAATAAGCAAAAAATAAACATAAAAGGTACAACATAACAAACATTTACGAATAAATGATTAAAAAATACAGTGGAACCTGTGGTTATGACCATCTAATCAGATTCGACCACATACTGACAAAGACCACTTTTAATTCCCCGATCAAATTTACTATAAAATGACGCTTTGCGTTGCAACCAACTGTCCACAACGACAAAACGCTAAAATATTAAGTCACCAAAATGGTCAATCTAAATGCAGAGCGATTGTATTATTTAGACTCTTTACCTCAGAAGTTACTTTGCATTTTATCTATGCACGTTCAGGACATAAAGCCAGTTGTATTGATACTTTAACCAGCTATTATGTAAATATTGTAAATATTGTGACGTAAACTGTCTACTAACGTACAAATTGGTATTAAAACAATATTTTCTGCAAGCCACTTAGCTTAAGTTTTGTCCAAAAAAAACCCACACAAAACAATAGTCATGAACTATATACACATAAAATACAATAGATATCTTTTTAGACAGACGCATTTAATAACATTTTAATAATGAGCACTGTTCTATTTTAACTCTTTATTATAAAACGTTTCAGCCATAGGTCTTCATCATTTGATAAATTTTGCTACCGCAAGTTTACATCTTTTAAATTGTGGAATGGCGCGACGTCAGACGTCAGTTGGCGTCATACACTCATTACTTTCTGTATGTTAGCTTAATTAGAAGATGTAAACTTGCGGTAGCAAAATTTATTAACTGATGAAGGCCGATGGCCAAAACGTTTATAATAAATAGTTTAAATAGAACATTGGTTATAATTACTATAAATAATATACAATAAAACGCAATGTGAAATCAATAGGAGTTAAGGAGAACTACATTCTGACATATTGTTCCCCAATTTTGCCACAAAAGGTTTTAGCAAGCCTTTACACTAATAAAAAATATTGAAGTAATTTCAGAAATCAGAAAATGAAACGTCCAAGTATGCTGCCCAATACCCACTCACTGAAGTTGTTCATTAACTTGTTTCATTAATCAGTTATACAACTCAGATGGAACAAATGCGTCCACCAACCATGTGTACATAACAGAAAGACATCAAATGCTAGTCACTGTAGTACAAACTGTTCTCAAATATAATTCCTTTTTTCTATTGGTCACGTAGGTTCATTACTTTCAGGTAGTTTCTTTACGCCAATAATTTTGCTTCAAGTTCCAGGTGTAAATCATTACAAAATGAAATATTTTTCCTACCTACCGATCCAACCCATACATTTAAGGTCGGTAAGGGACAAATAAAGTATTTTTGCTTCAATTTCCGTGTGTTAATCATTACAAAATAAAATAGTTTTCCTACCTACCGATCCAACCCATGCATTTAAGGTCGGTAAGGGGCAAACAAAGTATTTAGGTTAATTTAGGCCTGACCACTGTTTCATTGTTCAGCTTAAAATCTGATTCCTAATAAATTGTTCATTGTCAGGTATGGAAATAATTAGCAGTCTAAAATTAAATATTAAAATGCAATCAAGAATTTTGATTTAAGTATTCAATGTTTCTATTTCATGTATTGCGATCAAAGCCAACGTCAATCAAGTAGATGCCAACTGCTGTTGCTGACAGGTTTCGCATGATGCAATGGCTAATGAAGCCATTATTTGTCCATCATTTTCCTCTCTTGCCTGTAAGTGCTACAGTGCACTCAGATCGTGTCTCCATGGGAAAACAGTAAGTTGGATGGTAAATATACACAGTAAACTTATATTTGTTTAAGACTACATGATATACCTTTTTAACAAACAAACCCAACATATTAGGGACTGTTCACTATTATTTTGAGTTTGAACTCACGTCCATAATTGTCATCTAAAGATTTTATTCCGACGACAATACTTTTTTCCTCATTCTCACCAACATCTTCTAGTTCTAAATCACTAATCATTAAATGTACATCTGCTGTCCGAATAAATGCATCTGTAACACTGCGAGTTGTCAACTGGTCCGTATCGATCTCATTATCACATTAATATCTCACATTATTATTTTTATTTGCCCAGAAAAAAAGATGATCATATCGATTTACTGTGGACCTTTTTGTTTCACCAACTATCTTCCTTGCATGTTTGACAACCTCATTTGATGGCTTAATATCGCAAGGATTACAATCAAAAAGCCTTACTGTTTGTTTTGATGGACTTAAATCAAAGGTCTTCTTGAACAATCTTTATACCTAACAATGTTGGCAATGCGTGATGCACACATGTAACCCTGTTGTCATGATCATTTAACTATGTTACATCACCATAGTGCTCAAGTCCGTAGTATGTAAATAAAAATAAACGTTGCCGACCCCTATCTCAGATAAACGTTTTGGTTAGCTTTAAAGATCACTATGAAGAACGTAAAAGAGCAAATTCAAACCACAAGTCCATTAGTTTTGCCTTAAGGCATGAACGACATATGTGTCCATCTTTAAAATCTGTTATATGATTTTTTGTCCTATTTATACAGTACAAAGCATATGCATCAGATGAGTCTGCCTTCCAAGCAGTGGGTATCATCTTATTAATGAGAGCCTTCCAATTAGATGGTATTAACATATTAAAGAGAGCGTATACTTTGGTACCTAAACTTTCTAAATTTTGGACTTGAAGGCTTTCACTTTTTCCATTTACACACCAAGTTGCAAAATGTTCACAGTTACAGGATAGCAGTTTGTACTCTGTAAATTGCGAATCTTTTTCTTTACTTTGTTTTAGAATGTCTTTAGCTCGTTCTACAACCTGTTGAGGCTCGTAGCCTGGGCGCTCATACTCGATGTAGTAAATTGGTTTTTCTCTTTCTCGTAAATCATATTTTTCTTTTGATGTAGTAATTTGTAGCTGCTTGTCATCTTTATAGTAGAAATGTATCAGTTCAAGTTCTGCAACCGTAGATACAGTAGATATAACTCTTGTTACAATGGCATGATGTTTGTAGATTTTACTTAATTTTTCTCTGAAACCAGGCATCGATAGATGTTGACCCACACGGAATTGACTTACTTTTGTAATTTCGATTTCTGTCGAACACTTTGCACATGATGTTTTAGGTGGTTCCTTCAAAGATTCAACTATTTTTTTTACTGTTAATTCAATTTCATTGACTTTTTCCTCTGAGGTTTTTAGATTTTCAGCGTCTTTTTCTAAATTATTTGTATCAAAATACGGCTCTAGTTCCTTGATCAGGCGTAAAACATCTTCATCTTCTCCAGCGAGACAGCCCCAATCGATATCTGATTCCTTCGAACATGAAGCCATATTTAATTGTTCTACAAAAACAATATTGATTTAGTTGCACTGTAAACTTTTATTTATATTTTATAGTTATAAAACATTAACGTGTGCTTGATCGTTAGGCATACATACATACCACGCTTTATTTTAGTTTTCATAGATAAATTGAACTATGTAGGGACATTTTGTCTAGGCGGCAATATGATATTCCTGTTTACACTAATATCCCATCAGTTCACTTAAAAAGCGTGAATAATTTAGCTTATTAACTCTTGGTAATCGTAAAGTAAATCTAAAAATACAACAGTTGATCTTATTTGAAAATATTATTTTAAGAAATTATCATATTGCTTTTCAAAAAAATCTTAATAATAAATTTATGACGCATTTATGAACGACGTTGATGTTTCATTTGTGTCTATGTTTTAGATGTAACAATCAATTCAACAGATCTTTTTTATTGTATACCATGTGGGTTTGTCAATATATTTAATAATTATTCATTTAAATGTGAATAGAATGCGTCTCATATTTCAATATTTAATGTCAATATCATTATATTTTGAAACTGAAGTATATAAAATTCAAACCATATTTACACCGCTAATGTACAAAAAAATGTATGAAATGTTGTATATGTTTACACAATTTATGTGTGGTAATATTCCAGCTTTTATATCTTGAACTTATTGTTTTGATAACTTCGTTTATACACTCATATTTGGATACATGAATCATGTACACTTTATTTTGGGACATAAAGTTACTTGCTCACAAGACGAATAATTTCACTCTTAAAGAAAAAAACTCTTTTAAACTAAGTTTATGCGATTTTTAGAGAATGAAATCACTTTGTTTCAAAGGAATATTTTCTTTTAACTTAGAATTTAAAAATAATGAAAATAGTCAGACATTTTTCTTTTTATCTGAAATAGCAAACACAAAAAAAACAATACGAGTATATGAAAATATACTTCGGTAATATATTATTATAATATATTATATTATATTATATTATATTATATTATATTATATTATATTATATTATATTATATTATATTATATTATATTATATTATATTATATTATATTATATTATATTATATTATATTATATTATATTATATTATATTATATTATATTATATTATATTATATTATATTATATTATATTATATTATATTATATTATATTATATTATATTATATTATATTATATTATATTATATTATATTATACCCACATTATATAATTATAAATACATATTTACCATTATCAAGCAGCCTTATGCTCATTGTTTTTTTAATGAACTATGTTAGCATTTTAAAGAAATATACTAGATAATAACATGTAATATAAAGTTATTGATCATATCGAAAGGAACTGTTTGTGTGAGATAAAAAGTCATGAATAAGTTAGACATATAATATAGCTGAGGCTATATGTACTTGTATATGTTAACTATCTTTTTGCCAAGTGAATGTTTTTGTGAGCGGTCACTTAATTTGATACCTATAAAAATACATTTATCGTTTTAAAACACTAGTATTTGATCAGATATGACACATATATAGTTTGATTTTACGAATGTATGACTATATTATCATGCATTATTAACCATGAAAAATATTTTAATTACATCTTGTTAAGGATAAGATGAGCAATTATTTACATGAAATATCATTAAAATTTGTATCAAGTTATCCTTAACAACCTTTGTTTACACTGATTATAATATCATGTATAGTGTGGAACGTTCTAGATATTGTCAAATTTCTTATACAGTATAACAATGTCATTGATATGAACAAGTGAATCCAAATATTAAAATCATTTGTAACATGATTATGCATACTAGTATTACTTATCTTAATGTTTATTTTGTCATTAACCTGGGAAAAATTAACATATTGCATTGCATATATGAGAAACATTTATTATACAAAATGACAAATAGTTGTGAAATAAATAAGAATAAAAAGTAGTAAAGAAGGGTAAACAAATGACAGCAAACACGTTATCTGTAACCTCATTGTAATGGTATTTAACTGTCCATGCTTTAATAATGTTCACTTAGAATGCTATATGTAAATAGATTTGATCAATATTTGCCGTGTTCATGTTATGAAAATATTGTTCACAGATTATAATTTACTTTCTTACTTTATTGGTACTCATTCATATGCTAATAGACACGCGACACACCCACCTAATTAATATTCATGTTTAACATTGCATCTTCTACTATGATTAGGGAAATGTCTGTTTAACAGTGGCGTTATGTTACACTGTTCATGAAATATCCGGTTAACAGTAGCATCATACTATACTGTTCAGGACTTTCAATATCAAATAAATAAAAAAAATGAAAAATTAGTGATAAAAAACTAGGGCTGTCAAGATACGCCAGAACCATACCACGATATATTGCACTACGCTGTCATCGTATCGTGATACGTATCACGATATCATACATAATACGTACCAGTATTTACGGTCAATTAGACTGAGATGCGTCCCAATCGTTTTAATTCTTGCAACTTTAGGTCAGATGAAATGAACAATGCAAAATAATGACGTATCGCTACTGTTTTGCAAAGGAAAAAAAATTCAATAAAAAAAATATCGCAAAATACCGGTACATGAAAATCGTACTACGGTACGTATTGCTGCAGCTGCGTATACCGGTATATCGTGACAGCCCTTTAAAAATGTAAAATTAAGTCGAATCATGTCCTGTGAATGACGTAGGTCCAAAAAATGCGAAATTCAAAAACTCAATAAAAATACACTTACTGTAGTTACACACTATATTACATCATGTGTTATAAATTTTCATCGGTATTCTGTTATTGTATATATTGTATGGACATTCTCCATCCTACCACTGATTCTAAATCATATCGGGCAGTAGTCAGTCAATGAGTTGTGTCTAGTAGTTATCCAGAGATTTATCAAATATCAAAAGTTAAAAAAGGCATAGAAAGTATGGACTTTCTTTTATAAGATACATGTACAACCATAAGTAGCTATATGCAATAGAAAGCACGTTAACAATTACTCTAGATGCAAATTCAATTGAAGTAAGGAGTAGGGGTGAACAGGTTAACACCTTGATGAACTCAAAAGTAAAAGATAACTTCATTTGCCATTGGTATTCCTTTTATCAACACTAGATAACTAGGAAGCACAGAATATTACTAATTATCGGAACCACACTAACGAGATTGTACTGTCAAACTGTCAAGACGTGTTTTTGTACTCCTAAATATATGGATATATATAGTGTTCTATTTTGAATATAATAATGGAATTTATATCAGTGGTTTCATTAAAGAATTCAGCATATGATGGAGTATTTTGTGATTGAAAAAGTTAATTAATTAAAACGTAATTAATAGAATAGCGCAAACAATAGATTTTGTGAACTTTTACTCCCCATTGTGTGTGTGTGTATATATACATACATATATACCTAATTCTTATACAAACAATACAAATCTCACTGATGTGATATATTAAAATGGAACATTACATAGAGGATTATAGTCCTTCACAACCTGCTACACCTACAGCTACCTATGTATCGGATAGTTATGAACAATGTATTAGGACATATAACTTCATATGACGTTTTATTAGAGCCCAAATAAACTTTTATATTTGAGCATTTACAACATACAGTCAGTCATATAGCTTTAAACATGTATAGATGTGAAACAAAGAAGGTCTATCAGCCATGTTTTTGTATTCTTATTTATATTATTGAAAGTGTCCACATAGGAATAACATACAGTAAATGCATATAAAAATGCAAAGAATTTAAAGTATACATTGATATTTAGTAAAACTGTATATCATTATGTACGAATCATAACAAAAATCTTCTATAGTTTTACTCCTAACCATGGAAGTCAGATTTTTATCTTAATGTTGTACGTAACATCATTAGTAAACAGATACTCATTGTTAGTACCAGATTTTATCATTTTTGTAAGGTTTTTGACAAACTTGTTTGTCTCATTCAGTTATGAATAGCGCATTATTTAAAAGCATGATGTACAATGCCAAGTCATATCAATAGTATAGCACTGATGCAAATAGTGTGAAAATTTTAAAATTATCTACCTGATTTCAGGGAGTTTTATGTCTCTGCTGATTTGAAACCGAACAAAGAAGTTAAATTTTTATCAAGTTACAAAGTATGCACAGTCACTGGATCCATTTGTTCAATTGTTCTTCGATGATGTGACAATAGTCCGGTATATAAACTACAAAAATCGACTGAACCGTGCATGAAAGGATGTAGAAAATGTTTTGCATTTTCTTGAAGCTAAAAGACTGTTGTTTCCGAAACTGGATGATGCTACTTCGGCACTCTTGGGCAACTCCCAAAATTCAAGATGGCGGACAAAATGGCGGATGAGAACAGATGAATCTATAATAAATCCATCATTATGACAGTCTGATCATTTAAAGAGCTAAAATTAGTCTTACATTATCTGTTATATTAGTTCATGCATTTTTGGTACTTCGTTGATTCTCCTATCAAAGATGGAGGACAAAATGGCGTATAAAAGCTCCATTTGTCATGTATGTCAACCACAATGAGCCTAATCGTCCACAGAGGCATATCAAAAAAATAATGCATTTTGTAGTTATACCTGAGTTTATATAACTGTTTGATGCCATACTGGCATCATTGGGCTATTCCCAAAATTCAAGATGGCGGCCAGAATGGCGTAAATAACAAGCTGTCAGGTATATATCAACCTCAATGAGTTCAGTCATAGAGTGGGGTATACCAAATAATTTCAATGCATTGTTTTGTCGATAATCCACTTTTATTAATGCAACCGATTGATGTCATACTGGTATTCTTTGATAACTTCAAGAATTCAAGATGGTGGTCAAAATGAATGATAAGAGCTGGGAAAATAAGTCACATAGATAGACATGACTCCACACTAATGAGTATACAGCGACATGTTTAGGTTTATATATTTCTTGGTCTTGCGAATATGAAATAATGATACTAGCTTGTCAGTTGACTCTAGAAGCAAATTGTTTCTAAGATGGCAATTTAGAGACACTAATCTGATAATATTTAATTCATTAAACAACATAAGTTGTGATACGAAATTTTTTTATAAAATTAGAATAACGACAACTTTTCCATATAAGTTTGCCATTTCAATAAGTATCAATATGTACTAAAAGGAGGTTATAAACAAAGAAAATTACAAATGATGTTGAAAGTATGGTGCGCAAGTTCAATTACCTTTCAAGGTATTCTAAGAGTACTTTAATGCCAAAGCTATTGAAAGAAGTTATGTTGCCATTGTAACACATTTTGATAGTAATTAAGGGAAATTGCAATATGATTCAAGTTCGATCATGATATTAGATATCACAACTGGATCATGAGTGTACTTTATTTCTTTGTAAATACTCTATCCATTGATCAAAAAAGAGAAATATCAAACGTACAATTCCATCAAAGTTTGTAGTATAATTTGTTTTGTTATTTACATGTACAAGGATAGAGAGAAATTAGATGTCAATTCTGTAAGCGTATACACTGCTATTTAAACCCATTGTCTAGCTCATGATTTAGCAAACAGTGTTACCCTGTGCAAGATGGTGGCTTTAAAGGATTCGTCAATTACAAAAATGTGGCAAAGTAGAAAATTTAGAAGTGTCTTGTTTCACTTGCATTGCACTCGTGCCTGCATTCTAGCATTATTGTCAACATTATTCATTAAAACGTTAACATGATCTATACAATTACTCGCAATGTGTATTGCGGTTTTATACAACTTATACAAAAAAAAATTGCATACTCGCCAGACGAAGTATCGGACTATGCGATCGTTATTTTAAAATTTCCATTGAATGCAAAGCAACACGGAAGTACAATTTCGAAATAATCGACCTATAAACGCTAAGATAACAAACTTATTCATTGTCAGGAGGGTGTCTGCAAACTTTTAAGTAGAAATATAAGTTTTAAATAGCCTTACAAATTGGTTATAACGATCAAATTTCTTTAAGGAGTAAAATTATTTTGAATGCAAAAAACAATTTCAATTATTATCGGACTAGAGTGACACTGGTAAATGCTATTAGCTTTAAGAAATTAGATTTTGTATGAAACATATGTGACAGCAACTCATCATTTGTCCTTGTTTATTTACATTATGGCGCCCAGCGCACCTAGCCTAGCTTTCCTGGACCCTTGTCTATAACCAGTTCTCAACTATCTTTGAATTTGCCGCGTAACCGTTATCTTGGACTCCACCTTGAATCTTGAGTTGCTAATAGATAATCAGGTAGGATTAACTAGTTTTACGAACTGGAGAAAGAGTCAAAAGCAACAAAAAAAACCCCAAACATCGAAACTTTAACCCACGCATGTTTGTTTCCGTCCATGTATGTATATTTTATATACTGAACAATAAGATCATACCCGCCTTTTAAGCCGCGATTTTGGATTAATAATTGTTTATTATAACTTAAAACTTGGTTAAATTAATCGGTTTCTTTAATTACATGAACTATTTTTTAAGTAAATAAATTTCTACACCACTCAGTCTCTTTCTGCCATTTTGTTATTTATATACTGTGGTAATTGCCCTTTATCCGCCATTTTGACCGCCATTTTGAATTTAAAGATTTGTATATGAATAACAAAATTTAGCCAACTGGATCCACATATGTTGAAATCACTTTTCAACTTCATTTTAAGAACATAATGTGTAAAAATACATTTTGCATGTATTATTTAGCCTCTAGCCGCCATCTTGGTCGCCATCTAGGATTCTGAGAGCTGCCCAAGGATGACACAGTGGCATCAACCGGATTTGGAATCAGTAAGACCATGTCTACCAAAAAATTGAATAACATTTTCTACTTTAAATGGCATATCCCATGTTATTATTTTACACTTTACAACTTTTGTAAGTATACACATGTCCTTGGCATTTGTTAAAATATTTAATCGAAACTTTGTAAGTCAACTATGGGATACTATATATTTCATATATAGTTACCGACTTACAATATGCACGTGCATTTCGTGCTTTTTACTAATATGAGCCAAACGGTTTATATTAACTTGTTTATTTTGTACATGACGATATCTAGACCAATTTACACTTAGAAAGAACATCTACTTCACAAATTGTAAGTGTGAAACGAACTAGCTTGGCAGAAAGAGGACGGACTATCATAATGATAAATGGTGGCTCGTCAGTACGAGAGGTGAATTGAATTGAATTGAATTGCTTACCCATGTCTTGCTCACATCATATTTATCACTGAGACTGATTCTAAGAATAGCTGCAGTGCAAAGACCTCCAACAATCGTGACAAGGTGAAACCATCTTTGAGATTGCCTGTAATTTAAAGCGTAACCCTTTAACTGTGATAACAATTTTTAGACAGTTTGAGCAAAACGGAAGTGTTAAAGACCTGCCAAGCCAGAGAAGACGTCGTAAGACAACACGAGGGCAATAATTGGCTATGATACGCCAGGATATTATTCTGATCCTCAAAATCTCAATGCGAGCAATGTGTCCTGCAGTTATACAGGCTGAAGGAGGCTATACGCGTTATTGATGTAAACTAAGATCATTGACCATTTCATAAAAATAAAAAATAAAAAATATTTGCATAGATAATAATCGAGGAAAAATAAAAACATAAAAATTGTACTGTTTTAAAATAAAAAATAAAAAGTCTACTTTTTATATAACAATGATATAAGTAATGTCATATAATACAGTCTAACCTGAATATCGACCTTCTGAATTTAGTGGCTGTCTGTACTAAACCACATTAATTTGTCCCTCCCTTTAATTACAACAGTACAAATGTTTTCCCTTATTCATAAACCCTCTATCTATGGTTTTTATATAGAAGTTAGACTGTAATGAATACAATGCAATGCTCTATATTAAACTACACTACGATGTGCTTCGTTAAACTACGCTGCACAACAATAGACTACACTACACGACACTTCACTACGCTACACTACGCCGCGTTACACTACGCTGTGTTACACTATAATACGCAACGCTACACTTTGCTACAATACACTACACTACACGACACTTCATTACACTGCACTACACTACACTACGCTACGCTACACTACGCCGCGTTACACTACGCTGTGTTACACTATACTACGCAACGCTACACTTTGCAACAATACACTACACTACACGACACTTCATTACACTGCACTACACTACGCTACGCTACACTACGCTGTGTTACACTCTACTACGCAACGCTACACTTTGCTACAATACACTACACTACACGACACTTCACTACACTGCACTGCACTACACTATGCTCCGCTGCACTACGCTGTGTTACACTATACTACGCAACGCTACACTTTGCTACAATACACTGTACTACGCTACGCTACTCGATACAAAACAACAAATTTTAACACAAGTTTGTATCACGTCCATTACGTGTTTTTAAGAAAAGATATTGTTACCATTCTCATCATGCTACACGTGGTCAAAAGTTAGTAAATATTAAAGTTATTGTACCATTGGTCGCTATTACAGTATCACAGAGATCACATTAGTTTTGCAAAATCGTGCAATCCTTGACAATCATTTTGACCTAGATGTTTCTTTTGAGGAGAAAATGTCTGAATTATTGATACTAATTTACTATATAAACTAGGGATTTAAATGTGTCAAATAGCCGAACTTAACTGGAAATCTTCATTCTCGACTCTAAGTAGGGAACGTTTATGTAGATTAAAAACATTCCAGAAATGTTTTGTTTTATTTCGCGACTATACTAGCTCGTTTTCGTACTGAGGTTCCATACACGTTTCTGCACGACCCATGTCATAAAGTACAGTCTGTGCTTCCAAATATTTAAGTAGGTCATTGCGATGGTTTGCAATTCTGAATACCCTTATACCGTTGTATTTCGTATCAGTGCAGTTATTGTCCAAAATATTTGTAATCGTTTTATAGACATATCCTCAAGTTTGATTTCAATACAATTATCCATTTTCATGGAATTTAGATATAAAGTCTATTCGACTCTTAAACACGTTATCACCGTCATCGTCACACAAATTCTGATACAAATTAAATTAAAATATTTGCACAATTTCTTTTGAAGTTATACGCTGCAGCAATACATGATTTATAACGTATTCGTATGTAAATATATTCAAGCTATTTAAGCGCATCGATTCCAAGTTTTACAACCGTTTAATCTCCTTAAATAAGAGAATTCTTGGGAACGATGTATGTAAAAATATCAAAAAAGATCAGATTACATTCTGAAAAATAACACTTGATTCTTCAACAAGTTAAGTATCAACGAGATATTTTCATATGAACAATAACACTTCTAGAACCGCGATTACTACGCGTTGTCTCCCTTTGACAATCAAAATGTACATGCTCCGATGAAAACCACTAAACGTGTCTGCCAAAGATTGCAATATATACCAATACCACGGTGAAAATCACAAATTAAAGATAAATCCCGGCTTATATGCTAATTATACTTATTCTAATAATTTGTTTGTATTCTAGACATCGACCGATTCAAAATGAATTGACTAGTTTAAAGCGTTCATTCTCTTTGGTAACAATTGCCAACTAAATTTGGAAATATGCGCTCTTACTGCTGTCGTAAGATAGAAAAAATAGGAAAATGTTATGGCGGACCTTTAAAATTTACCAAGGGATAAGTCAGAAATGTTAAATGGGTCCGATCCTCTCCTCGGGCCTTTCCTCTCCTGGAGCCATTCCTCTCCTATGTCTATCTGTTGAAATAGAACTCAGCAAGACATTGGAATCGGCCTAGGCGTTTCTTTACTCGGAACATAAACGGTACGCTCTGTAGACAGTAGATGGTCACTTTAGATGATTTGACTGATATTTCAGCGTCTTCCGAGGCTTATGTTTCTATTTGTTTTCTGAAATGTTGAAACTCTTCTAGTTAAGGATTTCACTAAACTTCTCTATTCCCTCTCCTGTTGATTGATTCATGTTGTAAGCCGTCCTATCAAATTGTGCATTTTGAATTTAATATTTTCTCCTATTCAATCATCCAAGGTTTGTTCAAGTGAGTCAAAATTAACATCTTACTGGACTTTTGTTTCAGTCTATTGAATATAATCAGAAAAGTTAATCCTTGTCAATATCGTTGACTGTTGGGTCTAGAATGTGATTGGCTGTTTGTACGTATCCAGGATGTTAATGAAATTTGACTGTTTAAATTTTGACACAAGTATCTGAAGTCCCTAAATTGACAAACTATGTTGCTTCATCACAAAGTTTGTTGATTGATGTTCCTTGTCTTCTTGTCTTACTTCTGGATTATCTTGTTGCTTATCGTGTGAGTCAAGAGTTCACATCTACAAAATATAAAGCAGGTATATATCACAGTATAAGGAAGTGAAAGCATTATACTGCTAGAATATTCCACAACGTCGTGTTCAGACAACTCTATCACGTCCATCTGAATTCTGGTTTCTCTGAGCGCGCAACATTTCACACTTCAAATGACTAGACATTTTTAGATTCTGAAGGACTTGTGAGCGTATTCACCCACATAGCATTTACAACATTCTTACAGGATTCAATCAATGTTAGCTTGATTCATTGTCAGCATGTCAAAATAAAGTTGAAACGGCAACTTTAAGGTTGACTTCGAAAATATAAATTATATGTTTGCTCATAGAAAATGACAACATTAAACCAGCACAAACATGTTTTGGATATAAGCACTTAAGAAATAATTGGTTCAGACAGATCGCCATGGTGTGGTCTTATTTTTCTTTGGTCCACATGCTGCGTAACGTGTTTTCGATACTAACAGGAAATGATAGCTATCTCCTCTGTTTCTTTGATGTCAAAAGATGAGAAAAAGAAAGTCTTCATTTATACATTTATGTCAGACGTGTGATAGACTCTCTGTGTTTAAGGTCCACGTTCCAATAAGATATAACAATCCATAAAAACTATGAAAACTTTGCTTGTTGCAGATGTTAAATATAATCCATTGTTCTTTGTTCCACTATACATGTAGTTAATAATAGTTTATATAGTTAATAATGATTAATGCTATTTTGATTGACAATTATTCAATACTTTGAAATGTTGAGCACGAGTGTTTTACTGAAATATTGCGTTGATTTCAAAACGAACATACATGTATATGGTCAATACAAATAAATGCGAGTAGTAACGTTGTTTCCGTAGGCTGAGAGTGCTAATAATGGTGACGTGGAATTTCGGATCATTCAGTTCTTTGATTACAAATATAATTACAACTTTTATAGATGTTGTAAATTGTTCAGTTAATAATGTTTTAATTTTTTGTTACATCAACACATTATTTATTGTCTCACTACTCTACTATGCATTCAGTACTTTGATTTCCATGGTTCAGTTAATAATGTTTTGTCCTTTGTTACATCAACACATTTTAATGTCTCACTCTTCTACTAAGCATTCATTACTTTGATTTCTATAATTCAGTTAATAATGTTTTAGTTCCACCTTTGTTTTGTCAAAACATTATTTATTGTCTCACTATTCTACTGTGTATTCAGTACTTTGATTTCCATGGTTCAGGTAAAAATCTTTTATTTCCTTGTTTCATCGACACATTATTCAATTTTAATGTCTCACTACTCCACTGTGAATTCAGTACTTTGATTTAAATGATTCAGGTAAAAATGTATTATTTCCTTGTTTCATCAGCACATTATTATTGAATGTTATATAATAACTGTTCTATTGTTCTATAAATTAATACAATTACATATCATACGATGATAATAGAAATGTCTTTATCTATGCAGTACATTCAGTATTCTTATTACAATGTTTCACTTTTATAAATGACTTGTAATGTTTCCGGAAGTTACTTCACTTGTTCTATCTACCATATTTCAACATAATATAACGAGACAAATGTCACACATGTTCATCATAAGATGTCAAATGATTTTGTCACGACTTTACAGTACATTAAGTTCTTTGATAAAAAATTCTGATGTAAGGTATTGTCATTACTGATGTCAATGTACATGTATATTAATGTATTCCATACTGGAAACGTGTTGTCAAATTGATGATATATGATGTTGAGTGCATATTGATATGAAGAATCATATGTCCCATACAAGAATGGTATTGTCTATCTCACTGTCACCAAAATAACTCCTACTAATATATACTCTATTCTGTTGATGATTTACACATACAGCTTTAGGATATTCTACATATTGTAATATAACTGCACATTCCTTAACATCTTCTGAAACTTGATATACTTTTCTTTCTGTCATGGAACATATCAAACTACTGCCATTATTTAATAAAACTATTCCTCTAGCATCCTTGACATCACATCTAGATATTACATTACCGTTATAATCAATCATGGTTATGTTGTTACCAAAATCAGAGATATAAATGTATTGATTGTTACATTGTACATAGACTGGTCTAGAGAATATATTTTTACCTGTTGTATCTGTGGTTACTGACCTGATTACTTTACCTTTCATATCAAGTATTTCAAGATTACCAGGATAACAGTATGTAACAATAAGTTTATTTTGATGATAACATATACCATGACATTGACCGTTGGTATTTATCCTGCGAGACTTCTTCAGGTTGTTAGATACTGTAACAAACTGTATATACTGTCCACAAGGTAGGGGGACAGCAACTTCTGTTGTAGATATTGTTGTTATATCATAGGGTTGATCTTCTAGTCTGAGTGTTAATGTAACCGATTTTGTTCCAATATCTAGAAGTTTAATGGACTTGTTGTTGCAATCAGTGAGTCCCAATATACTAGCAGTTATTTCGGTCATTCCTGTGATCAAACAAACTGTTTTATCTCCACTTGACTTCACATGTAATTCATCCTTGTTTGTTGGTTTAATGTATGTTTGTTGTTGTCTTGGTGGATGATCGTTACTAGATGTATATGGTAAAGAAACTTGTTGAAGTGTTGGTTTAATAACTGTACCGTTAGGACTTTGTGATTGTATGTTTAAGGGAGTTGGCGGTATTACCTTTTGTTTTGATGATATCGTACCAAGTGCGTTTTCCGCTTCAAGAATCTGCTGTATCGTTGTATTTGGTAAAAACTGGTATTCATCAGGGTTATGTTGGCTTTCCATTGACTGTAGACTGTCCTCATATTTGTCTAGAACTGTTTTGGTCTGTTGTAATTCTATAAATAGTTGATTTTGCTGTTTTGATTTGTTCATTTGATCCAGTGTGGCTTTTTTTAATTTAGCATCTGTTTTCCTATCTTCACAGTTTGTTCCTGTGGTCTTTACTTTGTTGTTAAATAGTTCCTTTAAAGCAGCTATCTTCTTGGTAATTTCTCCTTCCTGGGTATCAAGTTTTTTTTTGATGTCATTTCTGTATTTCTTTAAATCCGACAGTGATCTGTTTAAAGAATCTATTGTATGTTGTGTATCTTGAGATATTCCATTCGTAACTGAGTCACACTTAACCTCAATTAATTGTGTTCTAGCAATATTCTCCCGTAAGATATCGTTATTTAGGACAGGTTTCGAAATATCAGGAATATAATCAACTTTACAAGGCTTGGTGTGATTCAAAGTGACACAAACACTGCAGTGTCAACTTATGATCATTGCAGTAAAACTCAACGTGCTTCTGGCTATGTTTCTCACACGGCGTAGTAAGACTATCAGATGGACCTTTATCTACTGTTGTGTCAGTGTCATCAAGTGTTTGTGTAGTTGGCATGTCACTGGAATCCAATAGTTTGTGATGTCTACTTGGTCTTGATTTCTTGTGGTTAATATAGCACATAGAACAAAGATGTTCATCACAATCAGTACAATATCCATAGGCAGGTTTTGCTATATCATCAAGATGGCAAGGTTTACACACCAGATCATACAAGAAGTCTGATCCTTTTATACTTGATTTCATCTGATTCTTGCCAGAAGTTTCCATTGCTAGGGAAACAAATGTATCATTTTTATTATTATTTTTCGTTATTATTGTCGTTGTTGTTTGCATATACTGTTGTCATATATTACACAATTTATCAACACGTTTATAATATGATCAGGTGCGGATTTTCTGGACGCTCTCAAAAAAGTACTTGTGTAGAAAATGCCAATATGTCGAACATTTATGAGATATATACAAGTAACCAACTGCGATTGAGATCGAATCCAGTTAATCGTGTTTGAAGTCTAGCTTATTATCAATGCACAATTACCCCTGTTATTACATTTTCAATGACAGTTAATCTAGTTAACATTTATTTTATTAGAAACAATAAGTATTAGTCATTATTTCAACTGTCTGTTATGATAAGCATTGGTAATGCATATGTCATACCACTGATGTAATATCTAAGGAAAAACAATGTACTTATACGAATTAACTACACGGTTAAAAAGTAAATAGAATATACATAATAAAAAAGAACTTTAATTATGTGTTTAGACTGACGTTCGGAAGACCATTTCAAGGTTAGGATAAATGTTTTTATTTCTTTCTAAATGTCTTATATGTTGAGATTTTTATATTTTCACTATCACATCTATACACTTAATGCATCACTTACAAAATAAATCAAACTTATTTTGGAATTTATGGATATTTTGATATAATTAGTTACCCCACCCATTTGATATATTTTTTTCAATTTTCAACAAATGATAAACCCTTAAGACAAGCCTATAATTCTATCGGACAAAACTCCGGTAGTAACAGAAATAATTAAACATTAAAGTTACCTTTATTCTTTAGATTAAACTCCAACAATGTCTGTACACAAGAATATTTCAAACAGCCAGTCGTAATTATTCTATCATGAGATATGTAAAGAAAATATACAATCTATAATCGTCTGCGGCATAAACCATATACTCCACCATGTACAGAAATGTGTATTACGCAGAACAACATTTCTATAAATATAACACACGTATTGTCGCACTAGAAGTTTCGGTTTCGATCACGTGATCAACAACAATATTTGCCATGCGCGTACCATGGGGGCAAGTTGTATAATATCTTAAATGTTTATTTCAATAAAATATTTACCATGCACGTAATATAGACGCCAGGCAGGATTATTGACTAAAACACTGTGCGTAACGTTTTGGTAGTTTTGTTTATCGTGGTATATTTCCATCACGCGTTTTCAAACAAAAATATCACGAACGTTCTATGGAAGCTAATTAGGGAACATAACTAGCACTCTTTATTCTAATAGTTAAACATTTAATATTAGTACTTAATCAATTCCTAAGGTGTATGATATCAAGGTTGTCTTTATAAAAATTAAAGTGGAATTGTACGTTTTTTTTTATTTCATAATGTTTGGTACTAATGTAAGACTTAAATATATTTTCGAATCAGATATACACTCTATTTTGCGTCATTATTGCTAATTACGTTACCATGACGTAGTGAACATGACTACCTCGTGCACTTTTTACTTCAATCGACAATGGTCAGAAAATGTGTATAATATTTTTCTAAAGCTTTATTTTCCGCGTCACAACAACGCTTTTTATCATTTTCTACTAACTGAACTGTGTAACTTATGCATTTGTACATTAGTTTTTCTCTTTAAACTTTTGAAAAGACAAAAAATTGAATTTGTTGACATCAATAAAAATATAAAAAGATGAATTCCGACCTGTTTACAAAAAAATTCTACCCTGTTTTTACTTTCTAACATTTGGTATCATTTAAAGTATTGTGTAGAGTAAATACTGCAAAACAGTTGTCAGTAGGTTTTTTTCGCTGCGTTAAGGTTTTAACACTTTAACATAACAACCATGCTCTGTTTTGATATTAATATTCAAACTAGTTACATTGGCTGATTCGTAACCGTCTGGAACAGTGAAGATGTAGAAATATAGCTCGCCATTATCGTATGTACCATTTTCAGTTTGTAACACTTTTAACTTGTGTATGTTTTAATGACTCTAATGGGGAAATTGTTAACGTTGTAGCAGTGATACCTGACGGATACATTTTGAAAATTTCAGGGGGGGTGGTTCGGACCCCCCTGGCCCCCCGCTGGATCCTTCTATGTTCAATATAACGAAATTGTGGTAAAACAAGGTTTCCGTTCTCTTACAATGATCAAGACATTACGTGAGTTTACAGAAAACAAGAAGTTATAAATTGCATGTGTTATCAGTTTTACTTGGCATCTTAATCATTTTACAGTGCACTCACTGTCTTACAATTGTTTTAATGAGGTTTTAATAACCTTGATTTATTTATATTTATTTCTCGTATTGTCTATTCACCTAAATAGATCAGGCAATACGTTTGCATAACAAAGCAATTTATGCCAATTTAAAGGCAATTGGTTAACAAAGATGCATGTATCTAATGTATTGGACTTTTGTGGATTCGTAGAAACTACTTAAATACTTAGTTTTACAATGTAAAAAATTGTTCTTGCATTTCAATGTAGTATACTATGTCAAATGTTAAGAATTAGTTTTCAAGGTCTGCAAGTTTTAATTCGTTCTTCTATGAAAAGTACACTGCCCTCAAAATGTCCTTAGACAAAGTCCTAGTTTTAGCTTGACCCGATTCAAACTTGATCATGACAAACAAGAAATGACTTTACAAAGACAAACGGCGTAAATTAAGAAATAGACTAACTTAATAGCTACCCCAAGACAAGCATGTTAAATTAAAATGAATTAGCAATCATAGTACTGAAAGTAATGTAGGAAGGCATATTAAACGTGTTTACGCGTTTAATGCAACCATTTCGATATTCAACCTGTCTCATTCATAATCAACTGTGTTTTATATTTCATTTTACATGCACATTATTCTGCTGATCGAGTGGTCGTAGGTTCGATTCCTGGGCGGGGAATACTTTCGTGGATTTTAGTCGTGAAATAATTTTCACGGTCATTCTCCATTCTATCACTGATTATAAATCATGTAGGACAGTAGTCAGTCACTAACTTGCACCTAGTAGTTGGTTAACAGCTAAAGTATGATGTTAAGCCTTTTCAGGAACAGTGATAACCGTGATGTAAACTATACAATGTTTTCCTACGGCGTTAAACAAAAATCAAAGTACTGAAACAGATTTGTTTCAATTGTTCAATTTACTTGTGGCATAAACCCTTATACGTGATAATTATACGTGCGTTTAAACACCATTTACGAGGTTATGAATTTGTTAAATACATTGATCGTGACATTACAGGGTGTTTCATAATATGTGATACATTTTCAAATAATTGTTGCTTTACTAATTTTATAGCTAGAAACAAAGTGCTTATACCAAAATAATCTAAGCACTAAACCATTTTGGATGCGACGTAAAATACGGGAAAACGATAATGCCATGACGTCATTATTATCTGTTATTTTCAAGATGGCGTTGTTCATGGAAAAGTGTCAAGATATCATAAAATTGTTGTATGAACACCATTATATCATGACTGTAACTAGAAGAATGAGGGAAATGTACCCTGACGATAGAAGGGTGACCAGGCTACAAGTAAGCAGAGTAGTTAAAAGAGTTGAACAGCATGGAAGTGTACATGACCAGAGACACAGTAACCAGGGCCGCCCTAGGACCAGCCGGAGTGACGAAAACGTTGCAGATGTGAAACAGGTGATAAGTGAAACACCACAAAGGTCTGTAAGAAGAATTCACTCTGATATTTCAAATTCCTAAAGTCTGACAAGTGTGTACAGGACTCTAAGATTTGATTTCAAGCTAACACGCTTATACAATACCAG
This sequence comes from Mactra quadrangularis, assembly GCA_025267735.1. NCBI lineage: Eukaryota > Metazoa > Mollusca > Bivalvia > Venerida > Mactridae > Mactra > Mactra quadrangularis. Next base: position 22,760,104 of record CM046295.1, on the reverse strand, counting down.
TGCTCCAACATTTGAAAGACAGTGATGTCAACCAACGCTTTGATTTTTCCGTTTGGATGACAGACAATGCTGAGATTCTTAAAAAACGTATGGTTTAGTGATGAATCTCACTTTTACTTGGACCAGAATAAACAGAACCATCGCCACTGGTCAGATGTCAGACCAAATGTTTTTGTAGAGAAATCATGTCATGCTGAAAAAGTAACAGTATGGGCAGCAATAAACTCTACAGGAATAATTGGGCCGTTCTTTTTCCAAGACCAAGACGGGAATATATCTCATACTAACCATGACTGACAGTTAGTATACGTACATGTTTTAACAAAACCAAGGGTCTTATCCAATATCCAGTGATACTCACATAAAATGGGCACTTGCTCATTCTAAGCAGGTTTAGTTTACAGGCTTGCCTTAAAAAGAAACACTCGTATGTTTGGTTACAGTTTACCGCTAAAGGGTGTTACAGATTTTTAAATTCTAACAAAATCTATTAAGTGGGTAATGCATCAAGTCTTTAGTTTAAACTTTCGGTTAATATCACAGGAGCCCGATTTTTTTTTACTTGCATATATGATAAAGCAATAAGAAAGAAAAAAAATCATCGGGTTCCTATGATATAAACTGAAAGTTAAAACGTGTAATGATAGTGTTTTGATAAATTGAGATATGTACTATTTGGGGTCGTTTTTGTGTGATTCACGCTGAGACATTGTCAAATGTTACATGGATATACTATATCAACATTCGGATTTATGAAAAAAGTGGTTTAAATTGTGTATTTGGACCGACGTAAGGAATGTTATTTCAAGGTAAGGATAAATGTTTTCATTTCATTTTAAATGTCAATTTTGTTCAATGTTTATATTTCTACTGTCATGTCTATGCACTTGATGCCTCACTTAAAAAACATGTATCAAAATTATTGGGATTTTATGGATATTTTAATATGTTTGGTTACCCCACCCACTTGATATATTTTATTAGATAAAATCTTACTAGTTGTTTCTATGAGTAATGAAATACATGTATCAAATTTCTCAGTACTGGGGGATAAGAAACAGATGTTACAGCAATTAAATACAGGACTACATGTACACTGCCCTCCAAAAGTTCCTTCACATTACAATTAATTAAATTGTTACAAAATTCCAAGTTCAAGTTTGAAGAATTTTCATGTTAGTGAATATCTTATTCATTATTCATGCATAGATAACAAAATTGTATTGGTACAATTTGTTTTATTGAGTTGCAGCAACAGTCATCTATCAGGCTCCGAATTTTTGAAACTCCATTTAGTACAGTGTACATTGTCATTGTGTGAGGGTACATTTGGAGGGAAGTGTATATGTATACTGAAAAAATGGCATACACATAACGAGGAGGTGATACCAATCTTTTATCATGACTCACAAAGGACATCATCAGACATGATGTAGCGAAAATAATTCTGAGCTTGGAATTATAAAGAAAATGAGATTTCTATGTTACTGTTCCAGTTTATACATACAGTTTGAAGACATACTACATCTTGAAATATAACTCTCCTTTTCATGCTATAATTTTCTACTTCATATAAACAACCACGAAAATGTGAGCAACAATTAAACAAAATCTGTCATTTAACAGAGTAATTTCTGTGGGACGTTTTACTTTTTCGCATCTGGATATTATATTTAAGTTATAATTTAACTGTGTTACGTTGTTGTTGCCTTTATCAGTAACATCTATATTTTTAATGGTGACTTTCGTATAGAATGGCAGACACGAAAATATTTTCACCTGTTGTATATGTGGTTACTGATTTGATCCCTTTACCTTTCATATCAAGTATTTCAAGTTTACCAGGTTCACAGTATGTAACAATAAGTTTATCTTGATGATAACATATACCACGACACTCACCATTGGTATTAATCCTACGAGATGTCTTCAGTTTGTTAGATACTGTAACAAACTGTATTTATTGTCCAATTTCGGTCATTCCTGTTACAAAACAATTTGATTTATCTCTAAGTGTCTTCACCAATATTTCATCCTTGTTTATTGATTTAATATCTGTATGCTGATGTCTTGAGGGATTATCGTTACTTGATGTAGACAGTAAAGGAACATTTTATAAATTTATAAATTTTGTGAAAGCCGCGACCTTTGCGTAGTGGTTAGCATGTCTGACTTCAAATCCGGAGATCGCGGGTTCGAACCCGGTCGCGGTAGGTCATACCCTATACATGAGTTGTCGGCCTTGTGGTAGGATAAGTAAGTACTGGTGCTAGGAAAGTGTCCAGTAAACTTATAGTAGGAAGAGCTGGCCGTCGTATATATGACCTAAATATGTGTTGAATACGATGTAAAAAATTGTGAAACAAAAAATTGAAAGCACTTTTATTTAATTCTCGATATTGAATTGATACTGATACTGACATATGGCTATTCTCCCTCCTACCAATGATTTTTATGAGGAGTGAGTACGTTGACTTACCGCCGTTATATGACCTATTCTATGTGTTGCTACGGCGTTAAACCCAACAAAAACAAAAGCAAATAGAATTAGATATCCTAAATATACCAATACAATGTTACATAGTAACTACATTTTTTATGCATGGAGGAGTATGTACATTTTCACAGAGTGAATTATGACCTACATCTTTTATCTTTTTTGATTTTCACTGAACTTTGAGACTTAGAGTATATATGTATTTTGGAAATAAAATTAAACTCATCAAGATATCTAATGCGATAAGGGAACCCAAGTCAATAGCGTAGTTGGTAGCGCACCGGGATTTGGAATCTCGTGTCCTGTAGGGGGTACGGATTTGAATCCCATCCGGGAGGTTATACCCTTCCATAAAAATTGGACATAATATCGATTTTCCTCCAAGATAATATGTAAAGTTTCCGGCCTTGTGAAGAGTAGTTGAGTACTGGTTATAGACAATGGTCTAGGAAAGCTAGGTCAGTTGTTCAAGACGACGTAAAATGACATAAATTGTGTTGACACGGCGTTCAACTCAGTAAGTGCCGCGGCCGTGGGCGTAGTGGTTAGCATGTCTGACTTCAAACCCGGAGAACATTGGTTCGAGCCCGATTGCGGTTGATCATACCCTATTCATGAGTTGTCGGCCCTGTAGTAGGGTAAGTTAGTATTGGTGATAGAAAAGTGTCTAGGAAACATACAGTAGGAAGAGCTGGCCGTTGTATAAATTAACTAAATATGTGTTGAATACGACGTTAAAGACCAAATAAAACAATAAACCCATTTTACGATAAGGAAGTCTCAGTTTTAGCGAGATCTGTAATATCCGCCAATCGTCTTTTTTAAAACGGCCTTGGTGCACAACATTGTCTATTTACATATCACACATCATATTATAAATAATCATTTTTAATTGCGATTCCGTCACAGCAAAGTCTCAGCCTAGACAATTAGAGTAGTGGTTAGCATGTCTGACCTCGATAAACATACTTTACATATAATTTGTTCATTTAAACTTAATTCATTTATTCATACTAGTTTTAATTCCCTGTCAACACGATTTTAGGTTATTTACGGCCTCCAGCGTACATGAAATAGCCTTCCTGGACGCTTGTATATAACCAGTACTTACCTACCCTTCAACAAGACCAGAACCTTCTCCATATACTCTATTAATGGAGATAAAAATGACATAATTGACACTAGGTTTGAAATCCGGCGCGCTACCAACTGTACTACTTAGACTTAATGTTGTTTATATAAATGCAGATATTTTCTTAACATTATACACTCCTAAATTATATAAGTTCTGACTTACTGTTTCTGTCAATTGCAATTTATAATTGTTATAATTTTAATATATACATGAATTCACTGATATATACAAACCTTCCTGTGTTGGTAAGCATTGTTCCATCTTAACAAATAAACAATCAAACTAATACTGTATTTTATAATCAGGCAATTTTATCTCCTTCAAGACGTCGTGTTGTCAACCGATATACGTAACTCATAAACGTAGTTTTATCATTTTGCACCAAATTACTTGTGATGTATAATGTGTACATTTATAATCAATGTTAAACAACGACGTAACGTCTGTCCCAACTTGAATGATTATACGGTCACTGAATGTGTTACTATTCTACTTCTTTTTAACAATTGAGCCACCGATCCAAATAAGTTTTGGTTGATCTAACTATTTATGCGGCGATTTTGAATATCGGAAAATAAGAAGTTCGACAGGAGTAGGAAATAACAGATTCATTGACAGTGTAATTATTCTAGTTGTGACAGGTAAATAAAACAGACATATACCAGAATGCAAATTACTTTTAGAAACTATTTTATCTATAGTGATTTACATAACATTTTTATATTTTTCTTAATTCATACGTACTTATTAGACCGAGGGTCTTATTCAAAATCCACTTATATTCACATAAATGGACGTGTGTTTTATTTAAACAAACATATTTTGGTCCAATTCCAAGCATGTTCAAATTAGTTGTCTGCGATGGTACAATTCCCATCAAGAAACAATACCTCGTGGCAAAGTACTTGGCAACCAGGAAGTGTACTCAAGAGTGATTAATTTAAGTTTTAAGGATATGTTTTATAATTGAAGTAAAATCAACTAGAATAATATAAACAAACATAAACTAAGAGTATATATATAGTTATATAAAGTTTATTAAACAGCATGTATAAAGACATTTAACTACATGTCAAACAATTCACAAATGTATATTTGAACATAAGGCCACAACAAATTAATCATGTGATCTACGTTGTTTTCTTCTAGAAGATAAGGATGCAAGCGAGCGTAGTATAAAAAATATTTATTATAAAACAAATTCTTATGAGCGAGCGAGAAAAAAAAGATATTTTTTTTGTAAAAATAACCCGTCAAATTATTGTCCGAGTGAAAACATAGAACAAGTCATTGAGTTGTTGTAGCCTAAAATATAAAAAAACAATTAAACATACTATGCATTGAATTATTCACAAACATCACAAACAGCCCTATACTCCCTGACTTTCACCATTTATCACAGCCATATACAACACTTTCATTCATTGTATTATTTACTCATTAACTCTCATATCATTTCATAATAAAACCAATGCTTAAAATGTAAAATATGAATGTAAAGATAATGTTACTTTTTTGTTTGACACGTATAAAATTTGCGCATTGTAACTTTGTAAATTTAGTATTTGAACTTTTAGCAGAATGTAAACGCGGACATATAACTTTTAAATGTTTTTCAAAATAGCTCCAGTTTTAATGTAAAATGAATGAACAGCAATAAAAGCATCTATGTAATTTTTTATATAACGTTGTACAACACTGTGCCGTAAAAAGTATATTTGCACCTTCAAAGAAAGTTTTTTTCACACGATTAAAGTTTATTCCAGCAGTATATATACATTAGAATTAATGTAATAGATCATTACATTTGACATGGAAGTAATACAACTTCATATAACTGTTTTTGTTATACATGTGCATGTGTCAAAAGACTTTAAAATCTCAATACTTGATAAATATTAAATAACAACATATCGGGCATTTATTTATTTATTTATTTGAGTTAACGCCGTATCAACGGCGTCCAGCGTACCTAACCTAGCTTTCCTGGATCATTGTCTATAACCAGTACTCACATACTCTTCTACAAAGAAATCGGGCATTTACAAAAGTGTGAAGGTAATTATGGATGTTACTATAATATAACCCAACAATTAAATACTTCCATGAAATTACGAAACATAAATATAATCTTATGTAACAAAAGAATACTCTGAGAAAGTTTAACAGAAACATAAAATGGCATATCTCATACTATATCTTTAATATTCCACCGTGTATTTACCAACTTCCAATACGCACGTGCATTTCGAGCTTTTTACTAATATGAGCCAAACGGTTTACATTTACACGTTTATTTTGTACGTGTCGATATCTAGACAACTTTACACTTAGAAAGAACATCTAAACTTTTACAAGTTGTACGTGTGAAACGAACTAGCTTGGCAAAAAGAGGCTGGAATATCAGAATGATACATGCTGGCTCATCAGTATGAGAGGTAAATTGAATATAATTGCTATCTCATATCTTGCTCACATCATATTCATCACTGAGACATTCTAAAAATAGCTGCAATGCAGAGACCTCCAACAATAGTGACAAGGTGAAAACATCTTCCAGATTGCCTATACTTTAAAGAGTAACCTTTAACTGTGATGAAATTTTCTGACAGTTTGAGCAAAACAGAGGTGTTAAAGATCTGCCAAGCCAGAGAAGACGTCGTAAGACGACAAGAGGGCAAAACTTGGTTATGATACGCCAGGATATTATTCGGAACTTCATAATCTCATTGTAAAGTGTTCTGCAGTTATACGAGCGGAAGGTGGCCATACGCGTTATTAATGTAAATTTGTACTTAATTGGTGCCAATATGCTAAAAGAAGTCAATTATTTTTGAATTTATTCTACGTTTTGCTAATAAATGATATACTAATAGATGATCATTTTATACAAATTTTATATCAATAGCTTACACATAAACCCAGTTATGTCCAAATATATAAGCGTACTTAGAAAAGTTATGAAGTGTACTTTTTAAAGTCTTGTAATATTTCACACATTCCATTGTACCTGTAGATAACCTGTTAAATAAAGTTCAGATACATGTACTCTGTATGTTCTTTTGTTTTCAAGTTTAAAGCTACTCATTCACAGATTTAGACTTAAATTTTACTTTTCTACAACTCTAAATAAACATTTGAACGAAGTAAATATTGTTCTTATAATGTCATTTAATTGCAAATAAGCAGGCATTGTAAAATATGGTTATAATAATTATAAACGTTTATACCGTTAGTAACAGTGTAGGTGATTTTTTTAGCTTTTAGAGCTTTTACGTCTTTCAAAGCATAATTTCGGAAACTCACAAGTGATTTTAAAACGATGAAAATGACTAAAGCTAGGAACGAGTAGCTCAAAAATTAAAATTGATGGAACATCATTGACCTTTTCATAAAAATACAAATTAAAAAAGACATTTGCATAGATAATATTAAAGGAAAAATAAAAACATAAATATTGTACTGTTTTAAAGTAAAAAATTAAAGATCTACTTATACATTTCATATAACAATGATATAAGTCATGTTGAATAATACAGTCTAACCTGAATATCGTCCTTCTGAATTTATTGGCTGTCTGTACAAAACCACATTAAATTGTCCCACCCTTTAGTTACAACAGTACAAAAGTTTCCCCTTATTCATAAATCATCTATCTGTATAAAGTTTATTTTGAAACTGCCTATGGTTTTTTATATACAAGTTAGACTGTAACGAATACATTGCAATGCTCTATACTACATTATATTAAACTACACTACGATGTGTTTCGTTATATTACGCTACACAACAATACACTACACTACACTACACTACACGACACTTCACTACACTGCACTGTACTACACTACGCTACGCTTCGCTACGCTACACTACGCCGCTTTACACTATACTACGCAACGCTACACTTTGCTGCAATATACTGTACTACGCTACGCTACGCTACACTACGCCGCGTTACACTATACTACGCAACACTTAACTTTGCTACAATACACTGTACTACGCTACGCTACGTCACACAACACTACTCTACGCTACTGGACAAGACACAAAATAATCAAGTTTAACACAAGTCCGTATCTCGTCCATTACTTGTTTATAAAAAAGACATTGTTACCATCCTTATCATGCTGCACGTGGTCAAAAGTTACCATCCTCATCATGATCCACGTGGTTAAAGTTAGTAAAGATTAAAAGTTGTTGTACCATTGGTCGCCATTACAGTATGAATTCGCTATAAGATCACATTAGATAAACAAAATCGTGCAATTTTTGACGATATTTCAGTCCTAGATGTTTCTTCTGAGAAGAAAAATGTCCGAATTATTTATGCTAATTTACTTTTTAAACTAAGGATTTAAATTTTTACAAATAGCTGAACTTAACTGGAAAATGTTCAGTCTCGACTCTAGGGTACATTCTGCAGATAAAATACATTCGAGAAATGTCTTGTCTTATTTCGCGATTATACGAGCTCGTTTTCGTACTGAGGTTGCATACACTTTTCCGCACGACCCATGTCACAAAGTACAGTCTGTGCTTCCAAATATTTAAGTAGGTCATTGCGATGGTTCGCAATTCTGAATACCCTTATACCGTTGTATTTTGTATCAGTGCAGTTATTGTCCAAAATATTTGTAATCGTTTTATAGACATATCCTCAAGTTTGATTTCAATACAATTATCCATTTTCATGGAATTTAGATATAAAGTCTAATCGACTCTCAAACACGTTATCACCATCATCATCACACAAATTCTGATACAAATTAAATTTAAATCTTTTCACAATTTTTTTTGAAGTTATACGCTGCAGCAATACATGATTTATAACGTATTCGTATGTAGATATATGCAAGCTATTTAAGCGCATCGATTCCAAGTTTTGCAACCGTTTAATCGCCTTAAAAAAGAGAATTCTTGGGAACGATGTATGTAAAGAATATTAAAAAAAGATCAGATTACATTCTGAAAAATAACACTTGATTCTTCAACAAGTTAAGTATCAACGAGATATTTTCATATGAACAATAACGCTTATAGAACCGCGATTACAACGCATTGTCTCCCTTGGAAAATCAAAATGTACATGCTCCGATGAAAACCACTAAACGTGTCTGCTAAAGTTTGCAATATATCACAAACGACTTATATATCAATACCACGATGAAAATCACGAATTAAAGAAAAGTCCCGGCTTATATGTTAATTATACTTATTCTAATAGTTTGTTTGTATTCTAGACATCAACCGATTCAAAATGCATTGACTAGTTTAACGCGTTCATTCTCTTTGGTAACAATTGCCAACTAAATTTTGAAATATGCGCTCTTACTGCTGTCGTAAGATAGAGGTTATAGCGGACCTTTAAAATTTACCAAGGGATGTGTCAGAAATGTTTAAATGGGTCCTTTCCTCTCCTCGGTCCTTTCCTCTGCTGGAGCCATTCCTCTCCTATGTCTATCTGTTGAAAGAGAACTCAGCAATACATTGGGATCGGCCTAGGCGTTTCTTTACTCGGAACATAAACGGTACGCTCTTTAGATAGTTGATGGCCGCTTTAGATGATTTAACTGATATTTCAGCATCTTCCGAGGTTTATATTTGTTTTTGTTTTCTGAAACGTTGAAACTCTTCCAGTTAAGGATTTCCCTTAAGTTATCTATTCCCTTTCCTGTTGTTTGATTCATGTTGATTGCCGTCCTATCAAATTGTGCATTTTGAATTTAATATTTTCTCTCATTCAATCATCCAAGGTTTGTTCAAGTGAGTCAAAATTAACATTCCTTTGGATATTTGTTTCAGTCTCTTGAATATAATCAGAAAAAGTTAATCCTTGTCAAGATCGTTGACTGTTGGATTTAGAATGTGATTGCTGTATGTACGTATCCAGGATGTAAATGAACATTGACTGTTAAAATTGGCACAACTATCTGAAATCCCTAAATTGACAAATTATGTTGCTTCATCACAAAGTTTGTTGATTGATGTTCCTTGTCTTCTTGTCTCACTTCTGGAGTATCTTGTTGCTTGTCTTGTGAGTCAAGAGTTCACATCTACAAAATGTCAAGCAGTTATATACCACAGTATAAGGAAGTAAAAGTTGTTGAGTTTCTAATGTACAGCTAGAATATTCCACAACGTCATGTTAGACAACTCATTCACGTTCATCTGAATTCTGGTTTCACTGAGCTCGCAACCTTCTAAACATCAAATGGTTAGACACGTTTTCAGATTCTGAAGAACTTGTTAGCGTGTTGAACTCCATAGCATGTACAGCATTGTAATAGGATTCAATCAATGAGAGCTTGATTCATTGTCAGCATGTCGAAATAATGTTGAAACGGCAACTTTAAGGTGGGCTTCGTTAATGTAAATTTTGCGTATAGTAAAAGACAACTAAAAACCGTCACGACCATGTTTTGCATCTTTAGCACTTAGGAAATAATTGGTAGACTGATCTTCATGGTTTCGTCTTATTTTTCTTATTTTACTCATGCTGAGTAACGTGTTCTTAATTGTTAGACATGTGGTCGACTCTCCTGAGTTTATCGTCAAAGTAAACATACTATGTAACAATCCACATGAAGTATTGTCAACTTCGCTTGCTGATAAAGTTAAATCTAATATATTGTTCTCTATTATATTATAGTAAATGATAATTGATAAATAACATAATGTTCCAATAATTGAATCTATATATGGTTTGATAATTATTCAAAAGTTTGGATTGTTGAGCACATGTGTTGTTATGAAATATTCCGTTGATTCAGAATATATATATATCCGTACGGTCTATATAATTATATGCAAGTAAAAGCGTTATTCCTTTAAGCCACTAGTGTCAATAATTGTATTTCAGATCCATTAAATCTTTGATTACAAATATAACTTTTAACTTATAGATGATTTCAATGGTTCAAGTTTCTACAACACATTATTAAATGTCTCACTACTCTATTGTGCATTCGGTACTTTGATTTAAATGTTTAAGTTGAAAAAAGTTTAGTTCCTTGATTCAAATATTATCAACACATTATTAAATGTCTCACCACTCTACTGTACCTTCAGTACTTCGATTTCAATGGTCCAATTCATAATGCTTTAGTCCATCGTACATCAACACATTAATAAATGTCTGACTACTATCTGTGCATTCAGTACTTTGATTTAAATGTCTCAGTTAATTATATTTTAGTTCCTTGATTCATGAACACATTTTAATGTCTCACTACTCTACTGTGCCTTTAGTACTTTTATTTCAATGGTTCAGATAATAATGCTTTAGTCCTTTGTTACATCAACACATTAATAAATGTCTCAGTAAACTACTGTGCATTCAGTCTTTTGATTACTAATGCAGTAAGTTAACATCCATAATGTCTCTATTTATGAAGTTCATTCAGTATTCTGATTTCAAATTGTGTTACTTTTAATTACGATTTTCAATGTTTCAGGTAAATGAATTTTTACTTGTTTAATCCAAAAAATTTCAACATCAAATACCAGGACAAATGTCACAAATATCTATCATTAGATTTTAATGATAATGTTACTGTGCATTCAGTGCTTTGATAAATCGACTTTAAAGTTAGTCTGGCCTTTATTAATGTCAATTAACATGTATATTTATATATTCCAAACAAGAATGACGTTGTCAAACTGATGATATATGATGTAGAGTCCATATTGATATGAAGAATCATATGTTCCATACAAGAATATTGTTGGCTATCTTGCTGTTACTAAAATGATACCTGCTAATATATACTCTATTCTGTTGATGATTTACATTTATAGCTTGAGGACATACTACATCTTGTAATATAGTTGTACATGTCTTAACATCATCTGATACTTGATATATCTTGTTTTCTGTGGAGGAACATATTAAACTACTCCCATTATCTAAGAAAGCCATTCCTCTAGCACCCTTGACATCACATCTAGATATTATATTACAGTTATAATCCATCATGGTTATCTTGTTGTTATTTTGATCAGAGACATAAATGTATTGATTGTTACATTGTACATAATATGGTATAGAGAATATATCTTCACCTGATGCATCTGTGGTCATTGATTTGATCACTTTACCTTTCATATCAAGTATTTCAAGTTTACTGGGCCAACCGTATGTAACAATAAGTTTATCTTGATGATAACATATACCATGACATTTACCATTGATATTTATCCTATGAGACTTCTTCATGTTGTTAGATACTGTAACAAACTGTATATATTGTCCACCAGGTATGGTGACAGCAACTTCTGTTGTAGATATTGTTGTTATATCCCAGGGATAATATTCTAGTCTGAGTGTTGATGTAACTAATTTACTTTGAATATCTAGTAGTTTAATGGACTTGTTGCGATAGTCAGTGAGTCCTAATATACTAGGAGTAATTTCGGTCATTCCTGTGATCCAACAATAAAAAGTTTCATCTCCACTTGTCTCCACCAATATTTCATCCTCAATTTTTGGTTCAATGGTTGTTTGTGGTTGTCTTGGTTGATAATCAGTACTTGATGTAGACGGTAAATGAACTTGTTGACTTGTAGGTTTGATAACTGTATGGTTAGGACTTTGTGATTGTTTGTTTAACGGGGTTGTAGGTATTACCTTTTGTTTTGATAATATCGTACCAAGTGCGTTTTCCGCTTCAAGAATCTGCTGTATCGTTGTATTTGGTAAAAACTGGTATTCATCAGGGTTATGGTGGCTTTCCATTGACTGTAGACTGTCCTCATATTTGTCTAGATCTGTTTTGGTCTGTTGTAATTCTATAAATAGTTGATTTTGCTGTTTTGATTTGTTCATTTGATCCAGTGTATCTTTTTTCAATTTAGCATCTGTTTTCATAACTTCACAGTTTGTTCCTGTGGTTTTTACTTTGTTGTTAAGTTGTTCCGTTAAATCAGTAATCTTCTTGGTAATTTCTTCTTCCTGGGTATCAAGTTTTCTGTTGATGTCATTTCTGTATTTCTTTAAATCCGACAGTGCTCTGTTTAAAGAATCTATTGTCTGTTGTGTATCTTGAGATATTCCATACTTAACTGAGTCACACTTAACCTCTATTGATTGTGTTCTAGCAATTATCTCCCGTAAGATATCGCTATTCAGGACAGGTTTCGAGATATTAGGAATATAATCAACTTTACAAGGCTTAGTGTGATTCAAAGTGACACAAACACTGCAAAGTGTCATCTTGTGATCATTGCAGTAAAACTTGATATACTCCTCGCTATGTTTTCCACACGGTGTAGTAAGACTGTCAGATGGTCCTTCATCTACCGTCGTGTCTGTGTCATCGAGTGTTTGTGTTGTTGGCATGGAACTTGAATCCAATAGTTTGTGATGTCTACTTGGTCTCAATTTCTTGTGGTTAACATAGCACATTGAACAAAGATGTTCATCACAATCAGTACAATATCCAAAGACTTCTTTTGCTATATTATCAAGATGGCAAGGTTTGCACACAAGATCATACAAGAAGTTTGATTCCTTTATACTTGATTTCATTTGATTCTTGCTTGAAGTAGCCATTACTAGAAATACAAAATTATTATTATTGTTATTATTATTTATTGTTGTTGTAGTGTGGTGATGGTGTTTAAAGTAGAACATAATTAGTCGTAGATGTTTTGAACACTTTCAATTTAGCGTACCTGTGGAGGTAAATGTCATTATTTAAGAACATATTATAAGATATACACAAGTATTCCGAGAATCGAATCGAGTTAACCGTGTTGAAAGGCAGCAAGCTTGTTTTCAATATACAACTACTCTGTTATTACATTTTAATGTAGCTTATTATCTTTGAAGTGTAATTGAGAACACACTGTGACACTAATTAGATAACTTCAATCTTATACGAATCAATAGTTACAATGATGAGTGATAATTTTGAGTGTCTGTTATGATAAATATTGGTAATGCATATGTCATACACTGATGTAATAACTAAGGCAATACTTATACGCATTAATCGAACGGTTAAAAGTAAAAAGAATAATTGTAACGATCACTGTATTAGATTTTCGTATAATCAAAACTTAAATGGTTAGTTTTACTAAAATCAAATTGACTAGATATGATATGTCACACACAAACTTTGATAGTACAGATTTGTACTTATATAGTAGATTATCATAAATTTGTCAACAAGTGTTAGTTTGACATTAGATCGTCATATGTATAACGTGGAACATCCTAAATATTGTTAATGATATAATTATATGATATATATGAAAAATTGTCCTTGATTTAAGCAATCGTGTCTTAAATATTGTTTGCAAAAGAAATTCATTGTTTAGTAATTAAACCAAATATTACATCAAAGAACCATCAACAAATATTCTTAATCTTTGTAATTTATCTTGTACAATGTACAACAAGTATTTGATTAGATAAGTTATTGTGCTTAACATTCGTTCAGTAACACTCAACCTACTCTCTATTTTTTTCATGACTATATTTTTTCAACGTCGCATTCCACACACACATATATATATATATCATAAATACGACGGCCAGCTCTTCCTACTACAGGTTTCCTGGTCACATTTTTATCATCAGTTTCAACTTACCCTACCACGAGGCCGACAACTCATGTATAGGGTATGACCTGCCGCGGACGGGCTCGAACGCGCGTTCTCTAGATTCAAAGTCTGACATACTAACCGCTCCGCCACGGCCGCAGCTGGCATGACTATATAGATGCACAAGGTTGTATTCAGCACTAAGCATAAACAATTGCAATTGAAATGAAGGGAAACAATCGTAGAATTTATTTTACGAATAATCCAATGTATGCAGTTTCTACCCACAAATCGAACCCAAGGTTCCAAGAATAAATATCTTAATAATATGCGGTAGCGACAAAGCCCACAGGAATAGTATGGAATATTTGAAATAGACAGAAAAGATATATATGAATTTTGATGAACACCTGTAAAATTATGTTTATTATCAAGATTACTATTGTCAAATGTTTGCTTTAATATTGTTATTTCATCATGTATATTATGAAACGTTTTAGATACTTTAAATGTTAAATTTACAAGTTGGTATTTGAATGAGTGGGCGGATCGAAATGTAAAAGGCAAAAGCAATTTAATATTAAATTATTAAACCTGATTTTTTATCATTTATTTTAATGTTAACTTCATAACCTTGGTATAAAGTCTATATTATCTCCGCTAGTAATTAGATATAGTTTATATAAAGTTTGTTTAATAAATGAAAATATTGCCCACATAGCACAAGTTTAAATTAAAAAAAAAATACAGCACAGTATAAAATACTGTAAATGCAATACATTCATTGTGCTAGGACATATTTTCATTTATTAAGGATATCAAAAAAAAAGGAAATGCGAATTTCTCTGTTTCCATTGTGGTCCTTAAATAAATAAATACATAACCTTAGCAAGGCACACATTGTCTGTTTCCTCTAACGTAAAGTATTAAAAAATATACATAAGTAAGCGGCTAAAAGAATTATCACAGACAGGAATAAATATCAAAAAGTAGTATTAGAACTTGGTAAAATAATGTTTTTTGACTAATGTTTTAAAAGTGTCATAATTCGTAGAATGTTTAATATCACGTGGTAATTGATTCCACAGTTTACAGACATTGTAAGCAAATTATATTATTACAAAGCCTTTTACAAATGGTATTTTAAAACAATATAAAGATCTTAATTTAGTACTATTGTTATGGACTGAACTGGCTAAAATAAAATGTTCATGTAAATAAGATTGGAATATATCATCAAATGTTTTGTAAACATTGTTAAGAATAATTTGATTCACTGTCTAATGGTACCCAATTCAAATCAGTAAAATGATCACGAGAGATGTGTTGTCTGCAGTCTAAGTTAAAACAAATTTCATAAATAATATTTTGAGTGATTTGAAGTCTATTCTTAAGATTCTGTGAAATACTGAAAAACTAGACAGAGCAGGCATAATCCAAATGCTTTTTAGTATAGGGTGATAGAAATTTAATTATAGATTTAGTACTACAGCATTGTTTACATATTCAATGATTATAAACAATTGTTAAAATTATTCTATTTCTGAATCAACTGACTAAATAGGTATTGGTGTAAAGGGTAGATTGGAAATGGGTTACAAACTAATACAATCTATTTCTGATAAGTACTTTCATGTTTACCGTTCAACATATTGATATAATGTAATTAACAGGTACATTGTAAACATGTATAGGATAACTTGAGGTAAACCCAACGATAACATTCTCACACGTGGTTAAAATCTATTTATATGATAATTTTAGTACATGGTAAATTATTAACCATGACCAACGTTATCACTTAAGCAAAATTGTTATGGATAGAGTGTCGGACTTCAATATTAGATTTCGTGAGTTCAAATCTCAGATTTTTAAATTACATTACTTCTTTTAAGGGCAGCACTATTAAACAAAGTCCAGTTAATTATTGCCTGATTTTAAATGTCAGTATTTGTATATTTGTTCAATTCACTCACAAAAAATGGCGCTAATTTCACCCAAAGTCACTAGAGGATAACCTTCGTTTGTCTTTCTATCTCTTTTTACTTTTAACAACTCAAACGAGAGTAATAGGCTGGATTGTGCACAAAGGTGTTACTAAAATAATGAATCAAAGAATATACATTGTATATACAGCAATGATTAAGAACCAGGACATGAACACATGAATAAAGGGGTATGCTATATTATTAGTACAATTAGAGCAGAGATGAGATGAAAAGAATGTTATAAGATAGTTCACGATCAATACATCACAAATACACTTACAATAAATTAAAGGGAACATCGATAAAACAAGTATTCTGGTACACCTACATATTTTAAGGAATGAAAACAATGATAATAAAAAGAGTGAAACTGATAAAAACAATGGAGTAGGATTTAGTACATGACGTTTAAAGATCCTGTCATGAACCGGTCCAGCGTAGGCGTAGCAAAATGATGTATGGGAGACCCTTCCAAATTAACCATGGATCTAATTCCAATTGTCCGTCTCCATCTGCCTTCTTCCCTAACAATATGTTAGATTGCAGGGCTCAACATAAATTGAAATGAGAGTTAACAATTATATTAATCATAATCATTGACTCTCAGAGACGTCGTGATATAAACATAAAAACATAACAAAGGATGATTATAAAAATGAAAATTGATATAATTAGGTACATAAATGGCACATACCGTAAAATCTTCAAATATATTGTTTTTATCAACGTAGATCTTCAATATTAAAATGATGAGAAGTTCAGTTACTGCCTTGGTGTTGGTTTTGCTTCTGTTTGTCCTCACACTTTGACTGATGAACGTTGTGATATCAGATGACAATTTTGTGCTATAAACAAATTATTCAACATTTCATTTGAATGTTAAGGTCATTCAAATTTGTATCCGTACTAGTGAACACAATGAAGTTAACTTATCGAATCATGTAATCATAAAAAGTCAAGTTCATCAAATGATATGTAAACTCTTACTAATCAAATTTATAATCAATTTAATTTTTTACAATGACCTTATATATTATTTAATGACCTTACGGTCAATATTTTATTGAAAAGCTTTCAAACAAAAACTTTTTCATGTGTATACCGGTTATCGGCAAAAAGTCCGAACTTACCAGACCGTGGTATTAACAATTTATGACGGTATAATATTAAAATATTTATTTTTAATTTGAAAGTATACTTTCACTAGTAGCTTTTAACGGCCCAATTCGCCATCAGACCAACTTCCTACTAAGCTAAATGGCTGAGATATCCATTAAGACATAATATGATGCGCAACACGAGGAAAGTGCACTTAAGCTCTTTGCGTCGTTTGCGGTTAACGTCACAAACGTTATCGAGGTCAATTTTAGCGTACACTTGTCAATTCAGTGATTATTGCATTGTTTATACTGACGGTTTAACTGGCTCTCTTGCGTTATTTAAAGGTAATAAATTTATGTTCAGTAAAATATGAATGACTAAGTATCAATGTTTCAAGAAATCTATCACAAATAGAGCAAAAAATAAAGATTGTTGACCGTCATGAGTTTTTTTTTTTATACAACTTTCGTGAACGTGCCGTGCCGCCGTGTGGTGTTGACTCTTTTAAAATTAAACTTGTTACTTGACGTTTAAATATTCTGTATTATTTGTGCTTTAAAATTGGATTGCTTAATAGATAAGCAACAATAATTAGATTTTTGCCGGAGAATAACACGCATAATTTCGGTACAATTGATTTAATTTACGATAGATACAGATTCTACACGCGTCGCCATCTAATTGTTCACTCGTAATTACGGCTATACATGCACACCCCTGAATACAGCACACGCTATAATGTTAAATGCGGACTTGTACTTTTAATTCTGATTTTTGATTCAGTTCATCGTATAAGCTTTGCTTGATTGGGAAATTTTGTGAATAGGTATTGCAAAAATGGCGTCCATTTCTGAACTGAAATATCCTTTGGTCTTTTAGACTTTTAGTTTAGATCTGCTTTTTCTTAGACACATGTGCATCGAATGCAAACATGTATCAACCATTATATGATATTGCTCTTGAATTGCTGTCCTTTATACTTAGAAAGGTCATTTAAATTAAATTATGGAATTTGTTACCAAATTATTGTTCACCAGTCTGTAGGCCTACTTTAAACAGCAACTCCAGTTGTCACAATGCACCTAAATAGATTTGGTCTGGTTAACTATCGGCATTCATAATTATTTTCATCTTTGACTAGCTCTAAATAATATTATTAAAATATATTTAAATTTTATAATCTATATTTTCATGATCATATGGCCAACAAAAACGCAACGTTCAACATGACGTCACTTTTATTTCGGATCGAGTATTGAATTTCAAATCGCCGTAGCAACGTCATTAATTGAGATATTTTAATAAATTATACATTTTTGGAAACTACATTGACCATAAGGGCCCTTTTCTCACGTTGCGCATCATATTGTGAAGCTGTTATACACTCCTATGACTTTAAGTAGGCAAGTGAACAAATATTAAAATGATTTGGATTAATAATTTTAATATATTTTTATTATCAAGATTACTATCTAAAATTGTTTGTTTTATATTTGATAATATTATCAAGTATAATGTGGAACGTTCTAGATATTGTCAAGGCTATTATATGAAAATAATTCAACATAATGAGCGGGCGGATCTAGAGATTGTGGTTGAAATGAACTACAATAATTCAATATGGGATACAACATATTTTCGGTTAATGTATTGCTAACTACACTTTTTTGAAAATCGTACATTGAATAATCTAGTGAATTACAGTTTTTGAAATTATTCATCTTGATCACAATGAAGACAAAAAAAGCCATATAATAATATTCTAATCAGTCTTCCTAGAACTAACCCTCCTCTGCCCTTTATCCTCCACATATAATTTGCTATTTTTGGATACTGGCTCGACAGTTTGTCATCAAGAGTGAACTGTGGTAATAAGTCAACAACATTGACCTTAGTTGTATTAACACTAATACAATACAAAGTGTTAGACAAAAATAACATTGATAAAGTAAATACGTGTACATAGACATTAATCATACCGTATAATCTTCAAAAATGATGTTTATAAATGTAGCTCTTTATTGACGGGTCGATGTTTGTTGTGCTTCAGTTTGTTCTCCAACTTTGACTGATGACGATAGTTGTATCACGTGATGATTTCGTTCTATAAATAGATAATAAGGATATGTTATTTGTAATTTTAATTTGTTGACATTTAACATGGTTACCATAATACTGATTACAAAGTTGATAACTTATCCGATCATATCCCTAAATTAAGTCGATTAATGATCATACCATCATCATCTTATAGAAACGCCCTCAAAAAGATATTTGTGTAGTATACCGGTTACCGTGGAATAAAAATCTGACAGTACCATACTACAGTTTCATCGCAGACTACCGGTTTTGTATCATAGTGGCCTCATTTACTGCAAATATTAGTCAGAGACTGACAGCTTCTCTATTTGATACAGAACTAGTATTTCTTGACCAAGAACGACACACTTATCAAGAATAGATTTTGCGTTGGAATCGAATCCATGATCCATGTATTTGTATTTAAACGCTAAAGACGATATGAACCATCAAAGACATCAGTCAAATTTTGTTATGATATAAAACTGATCATAAAAAAGGATTATTCATCCATATACGAGGTTGGCGTTTTATAAAAGAAGTAAATGTCCGTTAGAGCAACAGTAGCGAAAATAAAGTGGAGCGTTTACTAATATTAAATAAGTAACGTAGGTTTAAAATGACACTGTACAAGTTAACTTTAAGATTAATATCTAAAGTATTTACTGTAACTCTAAACATTGTATCAAGTGTAATGTAGGACGTCCTAATTTATGACAAGGTCATAATTTAAGGAAATAGTAAGGGTCGGGAAAAATATTTGAATATTTGGATCAGAGTAATCGAATATTGAAAATCGAATACGAATATTCGAAATTCTCATCACTAGAAAAGCTTTTCAATTAAAATCGTAGTTTAAGAAGCATGTTTATAGTTGGCACGATTGATTACACATGTCAATTACGTTATTGTTATGACTCCCAATTTACTGTACAAAACCTTGGTTATATACAGATCATGAAGGATATATTCAAGATGCATTAAAACTCCAGATAATGTTTATTCAATATGAACTGAAGTAGCATTGTATTCAAATAAACAAAATTAGACATGGACATCGCAATATAAAGCACTGACATACTTAGAATCTTTTTGGCTTCATAAAAACGAACATTCGAATATATTCCAAAATTAAAAACGAATATTTGAACATCAAAATTTGTATTTGTTCCCAGCTTAGTGAAATCAATCAGTTTATTTGATTACATGAACTATTCTATAAGTAAAAGGATTTCTTCACCACTCTACAGTTTGTTCTTTATATACTGGGCTAATAGCCTTTAATTGGGAACGAAGGGTAATTGTGGTGATAACCGTTATGTAATGAATAAGTTAGACATATCATATAACTAAGGCAATATATATAAGTTAATTACCTTATCGTCAAAGTATATGTTTTTTGTGAGAGATCTCTAAATAAGATATTCATAAAATACATTTATAGTTTTCGAAAAGTAGTATTTGAATACATATGCTTTACATATAGTATGATTTTTAGAGTGTATAACTTTATCATCAAGCAATTTCAACGAGATTACTTTATATCTAAATAAATTATATATATAATTTGATGAACGTTCTTAATATGTTAGTTTATTTTGTTTTTATTTGCTTTAAAACGTTGTTTCATTTATATTGTGGCGGTCAAACGACAAATATATTGAGTAATAACCATGAACCTATTTTACTTATAGCTTGTTAATGATAAGATGAGACATTATTTACATAGAATATCATTTAATTTTGTATCAAGTGTTATTCTAAACGATCTCAATCAAGATTACAATTATTAAGTGTTTGTTTTATATCGGATTATAATATCATGTATAGAGTCGAACGTTCTAGATATTGTAAACATTTTACAGAATATAAAAATTATATGAGCGGTGGATCCAGATATTAAAATCAACTTTAATACGATAATACATACTTGTATATAAATTGTTACTTATTTCATTTTTATGTCAATAATGATAATAAAAATAACAGAATTTCATTGCTTTTATTGTACAATGTATCAAACAAGCATGTAAAAAATGAGAGTAAAAACTGGGATAAACAAACATTACTCACTGAATGACAGAAAACCGTTTATCTAGAAACTCTTTGTTATGGAATCATTGCATGGGAGAATCTGGCGGGGTTAGAATGGTGAATACCCCCCTGAAATTTTCAAAATGTACCCAAGCATGAGTATACTTTTTAACTAAAATTCATTTTAAGCAGCATGAAGCAATTTTTCTCTTTGCCTAACATAGGTCTAAGCGTAATTCTGCAAATAGTGTGTAAAGTTGTAGTGGTTCGATAGTTTTGAACCCCCTAGAAAAAGTTTGGACCCCCCTATAGAAAAAATATTTGGATCCGCCCTTGCACAGATCAGTGTGTTATATTGTGTACATTTAAAATGAGAGTAAATAAATTTGACCAATATCTGCAGTGTTTTTACTGTGATGTCACATGGTCACAACACGATAGTTATAATGGGCATTGCACATCCTGATGTTATGAAAATAACGTTCATATCATAATTTACTATTAATCTATCTATCTTTTTGTGAAATTTTGACCACCATAGGACATTTTTATTAATGTAAATCTAATGGTTGATTCATGTAGCTGGATGCCTCCCTGAAATCGTACTGGGGATGTATAAAATCTAAGTCGCGTTTAAGTCCGTAATCCAGGCCAAATGTCAACTAGTTCCATTTATTTTTAATTAGACCCTATGCTCTATATACTGATATTTCAAGAATTCTATCGGTAAAGTGGAGAATTTCTTTGTTGAAAACTAATGTATTATGATTAAACATTATTTCTATGATAAAATGAGTGTTTGATTACATACTTACTTCATTTTTTAGCTTTTTTGTCGCGAAAATAAATGACAATAAAAAATAATTTACAATAGCTCAACTAGTAGAACTACAGTTAGTGTTTAAAGTTTAAATCTACTTGAACTGTGTTTATTGATGCTTCGTGACGTTTGTAAGAGAAATTTAATACTCGATATGGTTAAAATAATGTCACAGTAGTGTAAAATTAAGGACGAGTGGTATAACTGTTGTTAAAGATTTTTTTCACAAATGTGGAAAACTTTTGAAAAGGCAGTTTAGTATTTAATTCATGTTGCTGGATGATTTACTGAGCCACATAGAGAATATTTTTTAAACCTATTTTGTGATAAAAATGTGTTATTTAGGTCAAAGGTCAACAAAGTGCATTTTATTATTATCAAAGCTATGTGATCATTTTACAGTGTATTACTTGTAAAAAGTCAAGTAAATTTATAATAGAAAACTTTATAATTACTTTCAAATTGTTCAAAAGATTGTTTGATGCGCTTGGTTACATGATTACGTCCCTTTATGTAATGTTTGTCGCGTAAATAGGTAAAAAACAGCTTCCAGCTAACTCAGTAGGTAGCACGCTAGTCTGCTGATCGCGAGTGTTTTATTTCTATTCCTGGGCAAAGCATACGTTCATGGAGTTCATGAAATAATTTCTATGGAAATTCTCCCACCCACCACTGATTCTTAATTATGTCAGTCACTTACGAAAGTACGAGCCTAGTAACTGGTAGAGAGCTTAATCCAGAGATTAAGCTTTTCTAGGACGGCAGTGATATGACCATAACGATGTGCTGCAATGGCGTTGGACCCAACACAACGGGGAAATACATTATAAATCAACCCTTACCTGACAAAAATTGAGTTAAGAACATATTTCGATTTCTATGTAATGTTTGTAAAATGTATCACAATCTAAATGGTACAAATCCTAAACATATAGTTTCCAAAAAGACAAAACAGGATTAGCACAATATTGTACGTCAGAACCACACCCAAACACGCATACTTGGCAAGCTTTATGTGATCAAAAATGTTTGCAAAAGTTTGGTCACATTATATTACCCCTTAAGTGGACAACAATATGAACCAAAAAAGAGTTGTTTAGTTCCCTGGTTATAACGGAGAATGCTTATACATTTTTACAATCTGCTTATACAAAATGACACTAAATGGAGCTTATTTTTACCCAAGTCTCATGATGATGTCATTTTTAACCATGGATTATATCATACACCATGAATTAATTCCATTTCTCCGTCGTCAGATGTCTTTTTGTCTCAAAAATCCATATCAGAAAGCAGAACTCAGCCAATTGTATTTGAGATTCAACAGTGATAATAAATATTTGACCATTAACACACAGAGGCGTAGTGTTATTAAAATATAAATACAGACAATAATAGAATTAAAATGAATATAATACAAGCAATAAATTACACATACCGTTGTTTGTAGAAACGTAGATCTTCAATGTTAAATTGATGGGATAGGGCAGTTATTGCCTTGATGTAAGTTGTGCGTCTGTTCGTCCTCCCACTTTGACTGATGAAGATTGTGATACCACGTGACAATTTTGTTCTATAAATAAATGATTTAATATCTGATTTAAATGTTAAGGTCATTCATATTTGTATCCGTAATAATGAACTCATTGTTGATAACTTATCAGATCATATGACCAAAATCTGTCAAGTTTTTAAAATGATATGTAAACTATTATTAATGAAATTGATTTCAATATTAAAAACCGTATACTTCATTTAATTTCCTTATGATCATCATCTCAAAAAAACAATTCAACCAATTATATAGAGACTAACTAGAAAGTTGAAATATTGCCGTTTAATAATGAATGGTTGTATCATATCGCAAGTTTATTTTTGATAAATTATGATTTCGACCGTAGCTGCCCACTGCCCTGTTCTAAATCAGAGGAATTTCAAATTGATCTTAACGGCCGTCTCATCCATTTTAGACATATATTGTAATACTGTAATACAACTCTGATTTTTACAAAGCAAGTTGAAAAGTACAGTGATTGTAGATATAATATATTAATTTTGTTTAATAGATGTAAAAGATCTTTATTATCAAAATTACTATCTACAAGTGTTTGTTTTATATATGAAATATTATCATGTATAAATAGTTCTGGATATCATCATGGTTATGATATAAAAATTGTCATTGGTATGAGCAGACGGATCCGAAAACTGTGGGCGAAATAAATTTGATATTTAATCTTGGATTTGATTTTGTGTTTACATTAATAAATAATCTAGTGATAAATACAATGTAGAAATGACCAAGACACGTGAATTATGTATATATATAGCAACATAGTCGATTAGACAACACAGTAAAGATAAAAAATACAATGAAAACAAGTTTTTTTATTTAATTCTTTCTTCTTGATCTCAGTAAGGACAAAACAAAACAAAAATAATCACATTCTGATTATTCATTCCTCTGGTACATGCTGCTCTGTCATAAACAGACATTCTTTACTTATATTGAGCAATTTTAGCATACTAGCTCGACACATTGTCAACAACAGTGGTATAATGTCAACGATATTGGCCTCTAGTGTATTAATACAAAAACAATACAAAAAGTTAGACAAAAAACATTGAAAAAATACAAAATACATGTACATACATTTTAAACATACCTTATAACCTTCAAAAATGATGTTTATATAAATGTAGCTTTTATTGACGGATTGATGGCATAGTACACTTATTGTCTTGATGTGTTGTGCTCCAACTCGTCCTCCCATTTTGACTGATGACGATAGTGATATCACGTGATGAATTTGTTCTATAAATAGATAATACGTTTATCTGATGTGTAATGTTTATATGTTGACATTTTACATTTTTACCATAATACTGATTACAAAGTTGATAACTTTTCCGATTATATCACTAAACTAAGACAATTAATAATCGTACGATCATCATCCTATAGAAACACTTTAAAATACGGATGTGTAGTATACCGGTATACCAGTTACGGCAGATCAAATGTCTGACAGTATCATCCCACAGTATCATCACAGACTACCGGTTTTGTATCATGGTGTCCTTATTTATTGCAGAATATTAGTTAGAAACTGACAGCTTCTCTATTTGATACAGAGCTAGTATTTCATGACCAAGTATCACAAACTTACTAAGGATACATTTTGTTTGGGAATCGAAGCTACAGCCCATATAATTGTATTCTCTCGCTACAGACTTGAAAAGTCAACGTATACGTAAGGGTAGCATTTTATATAATTTTGAATGTCGATCCGTATAAGGATATCAATGAGTTACGTCATTGTATTTTATTTAATAATTAACTGAGTGTGACCATCGAAGGAAAAATTCGTTAGACCAACTATGTAATATTAAAAAAGAAAACTAAATTTTAGACTGTTCTAATTAATATGAAGATAAATATGTCAAATATTTTATCATGTACATGTATATGTAGAACGTGATTGTTTATGACATGGTCATAATTTAAAGTTAGTCAAAGTTAAAAGCTAGACTTTGTTTCTTCTCCAGGGAAATATATGAGTTATAAACACGATGCTTGGTACGTATAAAGTCAAGATGTGTATGTAATACGATTTAACCCTCATTAAGCAACCAGTAAAGGAAAGTGACTGGATTGGCTCCTTACAACAGGTGACCGCTTATAAAAAGTGGCTACGAGTGCAAGTTATACAAATAAACAAATCTTTGGCTAAGAATTTGGATTTTAAGATGGTTTAATGTATTAGTATCATTCAGTGATAAAACAAGATTATGATTTTGCATAGAAAACGTACATTGTACATATATTGTTTTCTCGATATTGAATATATTTTGGATGACCGTAATTATTATAATTTAGATTATTTAAATTGATAAGAAACTAGATCAAAGATTTGCATATGTAAACATTTAGTATCAATATTTACACATACCTAAAACCTCCAAATACGTTGTTTATATAAATATTCAACTAGATGTAATGACAATATTATTCTCTTGACTTGATATTTCATAATCTTCTTTACGTTTTCGTAAGTTTTTACACATCATATGGCAAGACAGGATTCCACACACTGAATTTCTGTAGGCACAGGACTCCAAAACAGACACAACATACTGTCTTTGACTTGTTATCACATTTTTAAACAAGGATTCTTTAATGAGATTACTGGTGTCCATATTCTGCTTTTTAACATTTCTGGCTGTTAGAAAAGACATTATCCACACTCATATAATGTGATAATGCAGTTTCACGGTAAAAGATGTAACCCGTATCTCATACAATAATAAACTATTGTATATTTAGAATAAGTCAATGGCATCCATATTAGTTATCTGTATGTACTGGTTGTACCAATCAAACGGAAAGAAAAGGTTCCGAACAGTTAAGTTACTGAGCGTGTTTGACTTCATAGCAAACACATCCTTCCAAAGATGATAAAGAGTAGTTGACTAGACATTTTGTCCACAGGCAGCATGGCATGCCGCAACACCAAGTACAAAGTGAACTTCGTAAAGGTAACATATATTTTGGCATCTGTAAAAATGTTACCGTGGCAGCGTGAAAGTTTACTTGTAGATATATGATTGACAAAAAAAACTGATAACTCAAGGCTGAAGTTTAAATGCTTCAGCAAAAGGTTTGTTGATACCCCCTATTAAATTTTCACACATCTTGATGATCCTGTTGCGTGACTAGTAGGCCCAGTGCTCACATCTACGCAATGCCAACCAATTATAAAGCACAGCAATGTGTAAAAACTAGTGAACGTTCTTTAGTTTATTTATGTAGATTTTACTGCTAGAATATTGTGCAACGCCATGTTCAGACATCTCTATCACGTCCATTTGAGTTCTGAGTTCTCTGTGCCGTCTTAGTTTCTTTAGTGCACATGCTGTGTAACGAGTTCCCGATACCAACATGAAATGAAAGTTGTCTCCTTGGTTTCTTCCATGTCCATCAGTGACAAAAAAGAAAGCCTAAATTCGTGTCAGACATGTGATCGACTCCCCTGAGTTTATTGTCAATGTACCTATACGAAATTACAATCCACATGAAGTATTGTCAACTATGTTTATTGAAAGTGTGAAGTCTAATCCATTATTCTCTAGTTCACTTTAGTTAATGATAGTTGATAAATAACACAATGTTCCAATAATTGACATTATTTTGTTTAATGATTATTCAATACTTTGAAATGTTGAGCACGGGTGTTGTTGTACTGAAATATTAGGTTGATTAAAAGATATTCACATGGTCTTTTTATTTGAATACAAGTAGTAACTTTGTTGTTTTTTTTAAGCTAAAATGTCAATAAAGGCGTCATTGTATCTCAGATCATTCAGCACTTTGACTACAAATGTAGTTATCAACTTTTACAGATGAGTTCATGGGCTCAGTTTTAGTTCCTTGTTAAATAAACACATTATTTAATGTCTCACTGCTCTACTGTGCATTCAGTACTTTGATGTCAATGGTTCCAGTTAATAATGTTTTAATCCTTGTTTCATCAACACATAATTTCATGTCTCATTAGTCTACTGTGCATTCTGTACTTTGATTTCTAATGCATTACTTCGAAAAGAATGTCATATAATACTTGTTCTATTGCTTTATAAACCAACACCGTTATATATCATAAGATGACAAAAGTAATGTTTTTATCTATTAAGTATATTTAGTATTCTGATGTCAAATTAAATGTACCACTTTTACAAATGATTTTCAATGTTTCAAGTAATGAAATTTTACTTGTTTTATCCAAAATGTTTTTCAACATCATGTACCAGGACAAATGTCACAAATATGTACCATAAGATGTCAACGATAATGGCTCGACTTTACAGTAGATTTAGCACTTTGTAAAAAAAAGTTTATAAAGTTAGTCTAGTCATTACTGATTCCAATGTACATGCATATTCATATACTCCAAACAAGAATGGTGTCAAACTGATGATATGTAATGTAAAGTCAATGTTATTTTTAAATAACTATATGTTCCATACAAGAATATTGTTGTCCATCATCTCACTGTCAGAATCCCATAAATTATGATACCTACTAATATATACTCTATTTTGATGATGATTTACACATACAGCATTAGGACTACCCACATATTGTGATATAGCTGTACATGTCCTAACATCTTCTGATACTTGATATATCTTGTCTTCTATCCAGGAACATATCAAACTATTCCCATTAATTAAGAAAGCCATCCCTCTAGCACCCTTGACATTACATCTAGATATAACATTACAGTTATAATCAATCATGGTTATCTTGTTGTTACCTTGATCTGATATATAGATGTATTGATTGTTACAGTGTACATAGGATGGTACAGAGAATACATGTGCACCTGTTGTATCTGTTGTTATTGATTTGATCACTTTACCTTTCATTTTAAGTATTTCAAGTTTACCAGGCAAACAGTATGTAACAATGAGTTTATCTTGATGATAACATATACCATTACATTCACCATTGGTATAAATCTTACGAGATTTCTCCAGGTTGTTAGACACTTAAACAAACTGTATATATTTTCCCCTAGGTACGGTTACAGCAATTTCTGATGTAGATATTGTTGTTATATCCAAGGGTCGATCTCCTAGTCTTAGCGTTGATGTAACCGTTTTACTTCTAACATCTACGCGTTTAATGGACAGGTTGTTTCCATCGGCAAGTACTAAAACACCAGGAGAGGTTTCTGTCAGTCCTGTTATATAACATTTTGATTTATCTACATTTGTCTTCACCAATATTTCATCCTTATTGGTTGGTTTATAGTCTATATGTTGATGTCTATGTGGCTGATCGTGACTTGATGAAGATGTTAAATGAACTTGTTGACTTTTTGGTTTTATAACTTCATGTATTTTAAGGGAGTATGTGATGTTACCTTTTGTGTTGATGAAATAGTTCCAATTGCGTTTTCCTCATCAAGAATCTTCTGTGTCGCTGTGTTTGGTATAAACTGATACTCATCAAAATGATATAGGCTATCAATTGATTGTAGACAGTTCTCATATTCGTCTAGAATTGTAGTCGTTTGGTGTAATTCTATAAAGAATTGATTTGGCTGCGTTGACATATACATTTGATTCAGTATATCCTTCTTCAATTTAGCACCCGTTTTCATAACGTCGCATTGTGTTTTTAAGGTCTTTATTTTCTTGCTATTTTCTTCCGTCAAATCAGTAATCTTCTTGGTGATGTCTTGTTCCTGGGTATCAAGTCTTCTATTGATGTCACTTCTGTATTTCTTTAAATCAGACAATGATGTTTTTAAAGAATATATCGTCTGTTTTGTTTCCCGAGATATTCTATTCTTCAATGAGTCACACTTGACCTCAATTGATTGTGCTCTAGTAGTAATCACACGTAATATATCGCTATTCAGAATAGATTTGGAGACATCAGGAATATAATCAACTTTACAATGTTTGCTGTGATTTAAAGTGACACAAACGCTGCAAAGTGTCATCTTATGACCACTGCAGTAAAACTCAATATAATTCTGGCTATGTATTTTACACGGTGTAGTAAGATTATCAGACGAACCTTCATTTACGGTTGCGTCGGTATGATCAAGTGTTTGTGTTGTTGGCATCCAACTTCTATCTTCTAGTTCGTGGTGTCTAAGTGGCCTAGGTATTTTGTGATGTTTAAAACAAGACGCACACAGATGCTCAGAACATGTCTGACAATATCCGTAAGCTGGTTTTGTAATATCATCTATGTAGCAAGGTTGGCAAATAAGATTGTAGTCTACGTCTGACCCAGTAGAGAAGGAACTTGTTTTGTTAAAGTCCGATGTTGCCATTTCTGAAATACGAAAGTATATTGTTGCTCAACTACGATATATACCTACTTTATTGTCTTCTAAACATTTTGCCTTTATCCATCTATTCGAAAAACATAAGTATATTTCGAATCGTCAGACATGCTAACCACTACGCCACGGTCGCGGCTATTTACGGCTACTAATCGTTAATAAGTTGTCTCCCTTAGATAGCGGGTAATATTACCATGTGATCGAACAAAATATCACCCGCTCCGGTATAGGGCTTTAGCATAGGGAAATTCCAGTGAGGTAAAATAAAAACATATATCTTCTATGTTTAATTTTTGGGATAGTACAGTTACTGTCTTGACGTAAGTTGTGCGTTTGTTCGTCCTTTTACTGATAAAGATTGTGATATCACATGACAATTGTGTACTTAACATAGATAATTAGGTTTTTGACCTGGATTTCAAGGTCAATCATATGTATATCTGTCATAGTGAGCTTATTATTGATAGCATATCAGATCATATGACAATATTAAGTCAAGTTTATAAAATGATATGTAATCTTTTACCTATCAATTTAAAATCAATTTGTACAATGACCTTATACTTCACTTTATTACTGTACGACCTACATCCTATAAAAAGCTCTTTACAACAACATTTAGAATAAATGGTATACCGGTTACCGTGGTACCTGTGGTCATTTCGAATTCCCGTATTATATCGAAATTGTATTGTAATTCAATAGGATGCCTTCGACATGATATGACAACTATTATATTCTTAATCAGAATACTTTTCTCAAAAGTCATAAACCGCCACTAGATACATGGCTTTGTTTTATAGTTAAAACATTTATTTGTTTTCTTTTCTAACATGCAAGTCAATAATTTTCTTGCCTTTATTACAACAATTTATTCATATTATATTAATATAACTCACAAAAGTTAACGTAAACATAACAATCCCAAAAATGGGGAATTCACATTTTGATTTAATGCGGAATGTGACCGCCAGCAACTACAATGACAGCCTGATGGCGACGTCTCATACACAGTTGAATAGTTACTGCATGCTGCAGAATACTGTCCAATACACGGGCAACCAGACGTGGAGGCTCTTGCAGATTGCCTGGTGTGGCTGGCGTCCAATCTCCCTTATTTACCAGTCCAACACATTTTCAACGGCTTTAGGTCGGGAATTCCAGTCTGTCAGTTTTTTCTTAGAGGCGGTTTAGAACTTTTGAGCAGTGTAGTTTCAGATTGATCAAGCGACTGCGACATCCATTAAGACAAAATATTATTAGACCGTGGTACACTGCTAGTCCTTTACTGGGCAAATTAACAAATATTGATATTATACATAAAATAATTAGGATTTATATCTGTAATATTTTTTATCCAGATAACTATCTACTAGAGTTTGTTTTAAATAGTGTTATATCATCATGTATAATGTTGAACGTTCTAAATATTGTCAATGTTATTATACGAAAATAATTCAATCTAATGAGCGGGCGGATCAAAGGATTGTGGGCGAAAGAAATTTGATATTCAATCATAAAACTTGGAATTGATGTATTGAAAATTTTATGAAGTCATTGGCACTGTTTTTAAACCATAACACTTCTATATGGGATAAAACCATTTTTGGAAAATGTATTGCTAATTACAAGTGTCCTGAAAATCATACATTAGATAAAACAATGCACAAATGACCAAGACACGTGAATTGTGAATATCTATAGCACATAGTCAGTTAGACAAAACAGCCGAGATAAAGAAAATTACACTGAAAATAAGTTGTTGTTAAATTATTTCTTCTTGATCACAGTAAGGATTAAAACAAATAATTCAATCACATTCTGATCATAAATTTCTCCGGTACTTCGTTCTCTGCCATAAGCAGACATCCTTTACTTATATTGAGCCATTTTAGGATACTGGCTCGACACATTGTCAACGAGAGTGAACAGTGGTATAAAGTCAACGATATTGACCTCTGGTAAATTAACACAAAAACAATGCAAAGTGTTAGAACAAAATAAGATTAAAATGTAAATAAATGTTCATAAATTTTACACCTACCTTATAATCTTCCAAAATGATGTCTATACAAATGTAGTTCTTTATTGACTGATTGGTGGCATAGTACATTTACTGTCTTGATGTTTGTTGTGCATCTGATCGTCCTCCCACGTATGTGTAATGTTTATATGTTGACATTTAACATTTTCACCATAATACTGATTACATAGTTGATAGCTTATCCAATAATATCACTACAATAAGTCAATTAATGATCGTACGATCATCATCTTATAGAAACACCTTCAATAGAGATGTGTGTAGTGTACCGGTATACTGGTTACCATTGATCAAAGTTCTGACAGTGTCATACCTCAGACTGCCGGTTTTGTATTTTAGTGTCCATATTTATTGCAAAATATTAGTTAGAGACTGACAGCTTCTCTATTTGATACTGAGCTAGTATTTCATGTCCAAGTATCACAAACTTATTAAAGATAGGTTTTGCTTGGGAATCGAACCCACGGCCTATGTATTTGTATTCTCACACTACTGACTTGGAAGAAGACATCGTATACGTAAGGGTGGCATTTTATATAATTTTGAATGTCGATCTGTATACGGATATTAATGTGTAAAGTTAAACTGAGTGTGACAATCGAAGGAAAAATTCGTCAGACCAACTGTAGCGAAAATAAAGTGGAACATTTAAAATTATTAAACAAGTAAACTAAATTTTTGACTGTAATAATTAATATGAAGATATATATGTCAAATATTTTATCATGTATATGTAGAACGTGATTGTTTATAACATGGTCATAATTCAAAGTTTTATCAAAGGTAAAAATTGTAAGAAAAAAAATTTCTCCCTGTCCTATCTGCTCTCTAAGTAATGTATAGACCTTCATATCGTTATACTACCAAGACACGTATGATGTCACACATCAAAATTAGCTGTGTAGAAAGTGTAGACTTGAGTCTACGTCGCATTAACACTAATGTCAAATCAAAGGTAGCAAAGTAAAAAAAGTTAATAAAAGTATGCAATGACATATTTAAGAAATGTGAAAATATATTAAATATTATTTTATGGTCTAAGATTGAGTGCAGTTATCATTTTTCTGAACATAGGACCGTGTCATCATAATATCTAATGTCGTATATTAACAAGAATGCATTACTTCTTTATCGTAATAATGAAATTATGCTGATTTATATTGATATTTAGAACTCAAAGTATTAATTTTCAGTGTAATTCTAATTGACCGAGTGCCAAACATTTTGACTTTTCCGAAATTTATGATGTTTTACAAATTTCAAGGTGTGGGAGGAATGTTTTTTTTTTCATTTTCGGATTTTAAGGTTCTAGGAATCCAACGAACATATGATCAATTTGTTGTGGTCTGAAAAATCCTTAATGAAATGCGCTTCACGCTTAATGTAATCCACAGCGGCCACCATCCAACCACTAACCTTACATTTCGTTGCTTTTTTCATACCTGTCCAACGTTTTACGTTCTCAAAGTAAACTCCTGCTTTGTAAATTGCGTGTTAAAAGTATATTTATATACAAGCGTGTGGTAGATAATAATGCGCAATAAAAAAAAACTGTACGTGCAGGTTGGGAAAGTAGAAATATTAAATATCATAATTTTAAGTGTTTGTAAATGCGTGATATTGTTTTATATTTTACAAATACTTGAGATATTAAAGACGTATCATCTGATACATGACCGTGTATTACCATTAAATCCCTTTCAAATGTTATAATATGTCATAACTCTTAAAATGCGTGATTAAAACTAAAACAAAATTAAATTGTATTAATGAAAATCAGTTTAAAGTTTAAGGTAATTCTGAATGGT
The DNA here is from genome assembly GCA_025267735.1 of Mactra quadrangularis. Lineage (NCBI taxonomy): Eukaryota > Metazoa > Mollusca > Bivalvia > Venerida > Mactridae > Mactra > Mactra quadrangularis. The sequence continues at coordinate 22,726,182 of CM046295.1, read as the reverse complement.
ACTATGTATATAAACATCATGTATTTTGACAGTAACTGTAAATAACCGTGTATGGTTATTTTATTTCTCAATTTCAAAAGTATTTTATGAACATTTTCTAAACAATAAAGCAGAACGATATCACATGTATTAAACTTTTGAAAATGAGATATAGTCTCCCATAATGTCGGTATTTAAAATAACTCAAAAGTAAAATCTCGATCATTATTGTGGGAATGATATATGTATAATTATCAATCGAACAGCATCACAAACCACATACATGTATATTGTATGAATAGCATCACTAATATTTCGCCCAATAAACAGTTGAGTTTCATACAATATTTTTAACATTGTATGTATAAGTATATCAACAAAAGAATAAGAGAAAACATCATAATACACATATGGTTTACGTATATTGCCATCAATAGTCTAATCCATGAACAGTTAATTCATAAGAATGTTTATATTCTATCTTGTTAAGATAATACAAAGGGAGAGTAATATAGCAGTTTTAATGTTATGTCTGTTTATTTCAAATGATTTTCTCCCTTTAACAAACGTTACACATAATATGTACGTTTAAACTTAAGTCATTTATTCATACTGGGTTTAACGCCGTGTCAACACAATGTTAGGTTATTTACGGCGCCCAGCGCACCTAACCTATCTTTCCTAGACCCTTATCTATAACCAGTACTCGCCTACCCTTCAACAAAACATCTCCATATACCTATTAATTTAGAACAATTGACATCATTGTCAAATTTTTATGGATGGGAATAACTTCTCCGTGTGGGGTTGTAACCCTTAACCCCTTCGGGACACTAGGTTTAAAAACCTGCACGCTACTAACTGTACTACTTAGACTTAATGTTTTAGACATAGATGCAAATATCTCTTTATCATTATATACTTTAATATCAAATAAGTTATCTATGCCTAATCCAGACATTTTTTTCAGTCAATCGAAACTTATAAATGCCTTAGGTATTCACTAATATATACAAACCAACCTGAGCAGTGTCCCATCTTTACAAAAACAACAATCGAAGTAACACAATACAATATAACTCTGTATTTTTATATTCACGTTATTTTATCTCCTTCAAGACGTCGTGTTGTCAACTGATAGACGTAATACATACATGCAGTTATATCGTTTTGCACGTAATAAATTGTGATGTATCTTGTGAACATTCATAATCAATAATGACGTAACTTCTCTTTGATACAGCCACTTATAGTTCTGTTTTATTAACCTGTCACAACTTGAATAATTATACGGTCACTGAATGTGCTACTATATTACTTCTTTTTAACCATTGAGCCTCTCGTTCATACTAATTTTTTATCAAACTAACTGTATATATGCGACGATTTTAACTATCGAGAACTAAGAAGTTCGAACGGCGTTAGAAATAACAGATTTAATGATTGTGTTATTATTTTTGTTGTGACAGGTAAATAAAACATTATTATACATGCATGCAAATTACTTTTAGAAACTATTCTCTCAATAGTGAATTACATTTCATTTTTCTTAATTCATACGTGTTTTACTAGACTAACGGTCTTATCCAAAATCCAGTAATACCCGTACTTACATAAATGGAAGTGTGTTGTATTTTAACATACATTTCTTTGCCCAGAAACATACAGTTCCAAGCATGTTTAAATTAATTTTCTGTGCTGATACAATTCACATCAAGAAACTTTACCTCGTTGTTTTATTGAGAAAACAACATAGATGACCAGTACTTGGCGAACCAGGAAGTGTACTCGAGAGTGACTAATTTAAGTTTTAAGAATATGTTTTATAATTGAAGTACAATCAACTAGAATAATATAAACAAACACAACTGAAAATATTATATACAAGATTTATTTTAAAGCATTTGTAAAGACATTTAACTATATTTCAAACAATTCACAAATGTATATTTGAACATAAGGCCACAACAAGTTAATCATGCGTTCTACGTTTTTTTGTTTTTTGAAAGATAAGAATGCGAGCGAGCGTAGAATAACAAAATCTTAATTCAGATGCTTTATATAGTGGTTTGAACTTATTTCTATGAGTGAGTGATCGAGGAAATAGAATGGTTTCTTTAGTAAAAACCATCAAAATAAGGGTGCGAGTAAATCCATAGAACACGTCATCTAGTTGTTGTGGCCTAAAATATAAAAAAACTAAATCACTAAAACTATTATGTATTGAATTATTCACAAATACCATGCGAACTAACACACACATTCCTATACCCCTGACTATCACCATTTTCACATTCACTCTCAGACGCTTTCATGATAAAACCAATGCTCAAAATGTAAACTATGAATTTAAAGATCATGTGCCCTCTTTGTTTAACATTGTTTAAAGATACACATATAAAAATTACACATTGTAAGTTTGTGAATTTGGAATTTGAACTTTGAGCAGAATATAAACACGGACATATAAATTTCTAATGTTTTACAAAATACCTCAAGTTTCAAATTTGAATTGAATGAACAGCAATAAAAGCATTTATGTAAATTTCTATATAAATTTGTACAACATAGTGCCGTAAAAAGTGTATTTGCACCTTTAAAGAAAGTTTTTTTCACACGATTAAATTTTATTTCAGCAGTAATATACATTAGAATTAATGTAATAGATCATTACATTTGAAATAAAAGTAATACAACTTTATATAACTGTTATTGTTATACATGTGCATGTATCAAAATACTTTAAAATCTCAATATTTGGTAAATATTAAATGATAACAAATCGGGCATTTACAAAAGTGTGAAGGTAATTATGGGTGTCACTATATAACCCATCAAGAAAAAAACACTTCCTTGAAATAACGAAACATAAATATATCTCATTAACAAACGAATATTCAAATGGCATGTTTTATGTTATCTATTTAACACTTAGCAACTTTTCTAAGTATACAAATTTTCCCCGCAATTGCTAAAATATTTAAACGAAACTTTGTGAGTCAACTATGGGATAGGAAATTCCATGAAAAAAACGAAACATAAATATATCTATTATAACAAAAGAATATTCGAAAAGTTTAACATAAACATTAAATGGCATATCTCAGGTTATCTATTTTACACTTAACAACATTTCTAAGTATACATATTACCACTGCAATAGTTAAACTATTTAAACGAAACGTTGTAAGTCAACTATGGGATACTATATCTTTCATATTCCACCGTGTATTTACCGACTTTCAATATGCACGAGCATTTCGTGCTTTTTACTAATATGAGCCAAACGGTTTATATTAACACGTTTATTTTGTACATGTCGATATCTAGTCCAATTTACACTTAGAAAGAACATCTAAACTTTCACAAGTTGGAAGTGTGAAACGAACTAGCTTGGCAGAAAGAGGCCGGGCTATCAGAATGATACATGCTGGCTCATCAGTAGGAGAGGTATATTGAATTGAATTGCTATCTCATGTCTTGCTCCCATCATATTCATCACTGAGACATTCTAAGAATAGCTGCAATGCATAGACCTCCAACAATCGTGACAAGGTGAAACCATCTTTCAGATTGCCCATACTTTAAAGCGTAACCCTTTGACTGTGATGAAACTTTTCAGACAGTTTGAGCAAAACGGAAGTGCTAAAGACCTGCCAAGTCTGAGAAGATGTCGTAGGACGACAAGAGGACAATAATTGGCTATGATACGCAAGGATATTATTCGGAACTTCATAGTCTCAATGCGAGCAAAGTGTTCTGCAGTTATAAGAGCTGAAGGTGGCCATACTCGTTATTGATGTAAATTTGTACTAAGTTGGTGCCAATATTGTTACTGCTTAAAAGAAGTGAATTATTTTTCAATTTATTCTTTGTTTTGCTAATAAATGATATACTATTTGATGAACATTTTATACAAATTTTATATCAATAGCTTACATATCAACTTACTTATGCCTGAATATATAGGTGTACTTCGAAAAGTTTTTTTAAGTGCACATTTCAAAGTCCTGTAATATTTCAAACATTTCATCATACCAGTATAACTAAATTTACAACAAGTAAAATGTACAGTTGTTGATAACGTGTAAAACGAATTTCAAATACATGTACTCTGTATGTTCTTTTGTTTTTAAGTTTAAAACTACTCATTCAGTGATTTAAACTTCAATTTTACTTGTCTACAACTCTAAATAAACATTTTGAACGAAGTAAATATTGTTCTTATAATGTCATTTAAGTGCAAATAAACAGGCATTGTAAAATATGGTTATAATGATTATAAACTTCTATCCCGTTAGTAACAGTATATGTGGTTTCAGAGCTTTTACGTCACATTAAATGTATATTTCTCCAAACTATAATGTCAAATTGTCATGACGTATTTAGACTTTTTTCTTTCAAAGCATAATTACGGATACACACAAGTGATTTTATAATAATGAAAATGGCTAAACCTAGGAACGAGTAGCTCAAAATTAAAATTGATGGAAGATCATTGACCTTTTCATAAAAATACAAATTGAAAAAAGAAATTTGCATAGATAATAATAAAGGAAAAATAAAAACATAAATATTGTACTGTTTAAAAGTAAAAAATAAAAGATCTACTTATACATTTTATATAACAATGATATAAGTAATGTTGAATAATATAGTCTAACCTGAATATCGTCCTTCTGAATTTATTGGCAGTCTGTACAAAACCACATTAATTTGTCCCTCCCTTTAATTACAACAGTACAAAAGTTTTCTCTTATTTATAAACCCTCTATCTGTATAAAGTTTAAATTGAAACTGCCTATGTTTTTTATATACAAGTTAGACTGTAATAAATACAATGCAATGCTCTATACTACATTATATTAAACTACACTACAATGTGCTACGTTATATTACACAACAATACACTACACTACACGACACTTCACTACACTGCACTGTACTACACTACGCAACGATATACTGCGCTGCGTTTCACTATAATACGCAACGCTACACTTTGCTACAATACACTGTACTACGCTACATTGCACAACACTACTCTACGCTACTCGATAAGACACAAAATAATCAAGTTTAACACAAGTCTGTATCTCGTCCATTACTTGTTTATAAAAAAGACATTGTTACCACCCTTATCATGCTGCACGTGGTCAAAAGTTACCATCCTCATCATGATCCACGTGGTAAAAGTTAGTAAAGATTAAAAGTTGTTGTACCATTGGTCGCCATTACAGTATGAATTCGCTATAAGATCACATTAGATAAACAAAATCGTGCAATTTTTGACGATCTTTTAGTCCTAGATGTTTCTTCTGAGAAGAAAAATGTCCGAATTATTGATGCTAATTTACTTTTTAAACTAAGGATTTAAATTTTTACAAATAGCCGAACTTAACTGGAAAATGTTCAGTCTCGACTCTAGAGTACATTCTGCAGATTAAATACATTCGAGAAATGTCTTATTTCGCGATTATACGAGCTCGTTTTCGTACTGAGGTTGCATACACTTTTCTGCACGACCCATGTCACAAAGTACAGTCTGTGCTTCCAAATATTTAAGTAGGTCATTGCGATGGTTCGCAATTCTGAATACCCTTATACCGTTGTAATTCGTATCAGTGCAGTTATTGTCCAAAATATTTGTAATCGTTTTATAGACATATCCTCAAGTTTGATTTCAATACAATTATCCATTTTCATGGAATTTAGATATAAAGTCTAATCGACTCTCAAACACGTTATCACCATCATCATCACACAAATTCTGATACAAATTAAATTTAAATCTTTTCACAATTTCTTTTGAAGTTATACGCTGCAGCAATACATGATTAATAACGTATTCGTATGTAAATATATGCAAGCTATTTAAGCGCATCGATTTCAAGTTTTGCAACCGTTTAATCGCCTTAAAAAAGAGAATTCTTGGGAACGATGTATGTAAAGAATATTAAAAAAAGATCAGATTACATTCTGAAAAACAACACTTGATTCTTCAACAAGTTAAGTATCAACGAGATATTTTCATATGAACAATAACGCTTATAGAACCGCGATTACAACGCATTGTCTCCCTTGGACAATCAAAATGTACATGCTCCGATGAAAACCACTAAACGTGTCTGCTAAAGTTTGCAATATATCAAAAACGACTTATATATCAATACCACGATGAAAATCACGAATTAAAGAAAAGTCCCGGCTTATATGTTAATTATACTTATTCTAATAGTTTGTTTGTATTCTAGACATCAACCGATTCAAAATGCATTGACTAGTTTAACGCGTTCATTCTCTTTGGTAACAATTGCCAACTAAATTTTGAAATATGCGCTCTTACTGCTGTCGTAAGATAGAGGTTATAGCGGACCTTTAGAATTTACCAAGGGATGTGTCAGAAATGTTTAAATGGGTCCTTTCCTCTCCTCGGTCCTTTCCTCTCCTGGAGCCATTCCTCTCCTATGTCTATCTGTTGAAAGAGAACTCAGCAATACATTGGGATCGGCCTAGGCGTTTCTTTACTCGGAACATAAACGGTACGCTCTTTAGATAGTTGATGGCCGCTTTAGATGATTTAACTGATATTTCAGCATCTTCCGAGGTTTATATTTGTTTTTGTTTTCTGAAACGTTGAAACTCTTCCAGTTAAGGATTTCCCTTAAGTTATCTATTCCCTTTCCTGTTGTTTGATTCATGTTGATTGCCGTCCTATCAAATTGTGCATTTTGAATTTAATATTTTCTCTCATTCAATCATCCAAGGTTTGTTCAAGTGAGTCAAAATTAACATTCCTTTGGATATTTGTTTCAGTCTCTTGAATATAATCAGAAAAAGTTAATCCTTGTCAAGATCGTTGACTGTTGGATTTAGAATGTGATTGCTGTATGTACGTATCCAGGATGTAAATGAACATTGACTGTTAAAATTGGCACAACTATCTAAAATCCCTAAATTGACAAACTATGTTGCTTCATCACAAAGTTTGTTGATTGATGTTCCTTGTCTTCTTGTCTCACTTCTGGATTATCTTGTTGCTTGTCTTGTGAGTCAAGAGTTCACATCTACAAAATGTCAAGCAGTTATATACCACAGTATAAGGAAGTAAAAGTTGTTGAGTTTCTAATGTACAGCTAGAATATTCCACAACGTCATGTTAGACAACTCATTCACGTTCATCTGAATTCTGGTTTCACTGAGCTCGCAACCTTCTAAACATCAAATGGTTAGACACGTTTTCAGATTCTGAAGAACTTGTTAGCGTGTTGAACTCCATAGCATGTACAGCATTGTAATAGGATTCAATCAATGAGAGCTTGATTCATTGTCAGCATGTCGAAATAATGTTGAAACGGCAACTTTAAGGTGGGCTTCGTTAATGTAAATTTTGCGTATAGTAAAAGACAACTAAAAACCGTCACGACCATGTTTTGCATCTTTAGCACTTAGGAAATAATTGGTAGACTGATCTTCATGGTTTCGTCTTATTTTTCTTATTTTACTCATGCTGAGTAACGTGTTCTTAATTGTTAGACATGTGGTCGACTCTCCTGAGTTTATCGTCAAAGTAAACATACTATGTAACAATCCACATGAAGTATTGTCAACTTCGCTTGCTGATAAAGTTAAATATAATATATTGTTCTCTATTATATTATAGTAAATGATAATTGATAAATAACATAATGTTCCAATAATTGAATCTATATATGGTTTGATAATTATTCAAAAGTTTGGATTGTTGAGCACATGTGTTGTTATGAAATATTCCGTTGATTCAGAATATATATATATCCGTACGGTCTATATAATTATATGCAAGTAAAAGCGTTATTCCTTTAAGCCACTAGTGTCAATAATTGTATTTCAGATCCATTAAATCTTTGATTACAAATATAACTTTTAACTTATAGATGATTTCAATGGTTCAAGTTTCTACAACACATTATTAAATGTCTCACTACTCTATTGTGCATTCGGTACTTTGATTTAAATGTTTAAGTTGAAAAAAGTTTAGTTCCTTGATTCAAATATTATCAACACATTATTAAATGTCTCACCACTCTACTGTACCTTCAGTACTTCGATTTCAATGGTCCAATTCATAATGCTTTAGTCCATCGTACATCAACACATTAATAAATGTCTGACTACTATCTGTGCATTCAGTACTTTGATTTAAATGTCTCAGTTAATTATATTTTAGTTCCTTGATTCATGAACACATTTTAATGTCTCACTACTCTACTGTGCCTTTAGTACTTTTATTTCAATGGTTCAGATAATAATGCTTTAGTCCTTTGTTACATCAACACATTAATAAATGTCTCAGTAAACTACTGTGCATTCAGTCTTTTGATTACTAATGCAGTAAGTTAACATCCATAATGTCTCTATTTATGAAGTTCATTCAGTATTCTGATTTCAAATTGTGTTACTTTTAATTACGATTTTCAATGTTTCAGGTAAATGAATTTTTACTTGTTTAATCCAAAAAATTTCAACATCAAATACCAGGACAAATGTCACAAATATCTATCATTAGATTTTAATGATAATGTTACTGTGCATTCAGTGCTTTGATAAATCGACTTTAAAGTTAGTCTGGCCTTTATTAATGTCAATTAACTTGTATATTTATATATTCCAAACAAGAATGACGTTGTCAAACTGATGATATATGATGTAGAGTCCATATTGATATGAAGAATCATATGTTCCATACAAGAATATTGTTGGCTATCTTGCTGTTACTAAAATGATACCTGCTAATATATACTCTATTCTGTTGATGATTTACATTTATAGCTTGAGGACATACTACATCTTGTAATATAGTTGTACATGTCTTAACATCATCTGATACTTGATATATCTTGTTTTCTGTGGAGGAACATATTAAACTACTCCCATTATCTAAGAAAGCCATTCCTCTAGCACCCTTGACATCACATCTAGATATTATATTACAGTTATAATCCATCATGGTTATCTTGTTGTTATTTTGATCAGAGACATAAATGTATTGATTGTTACATTGTACATAATATGGTATAGAGAATATATCTTCACCTGATGCATCTGTGGTCATTGATTTGATCACTTTACCTTTCATATCAAGTATTTCAAGTTTTCTAGGACAACCGTATGTAACAATAAGTTTATCTTGATGATAACATATACCATGACATTTACCATTGGTATTTATCCTATGAGACTTCTTCATGTTGTTAGATACTGTAACAAACTGTATATATTGTCCACCAGGTATGGTGACAGCAACTTCTGTTGTAGATATTGTTGTTATATCCCAGGGATAATATTCTAGTCTGAGTGTTGATGTAACTAATTTACTTTGAATATCTAGTAGTTTAATGGACTTGTTGCGATAGTCAGTGAGTCCTAATATACTAGGAGTAATTTCGGTCATTCCTGTGATCCAACAATAAAAAGTTTCATCTCCACTTGTCTCCACCAATATTTCATCCTCAATTTTTGGTTCAATGGTTGTTTGTGGTTGTCTTGGTTGATAATCAGTACTTGATGTAGACGGTAAATGAACTTGTTGACTTGTAGGTTTGATAACTGTATGGTTAGGACTTTGTGATTGTTTGTTTAACGGGGTTGTAGGTATTACCTTTTGTTTTGATAATATCGTACCAAGTGCGTTTTCCGCTTCAAGAATCTGCTGTATCGTTGTATTTGGTAAAAACAGGTATTCATCAGGGTTATGGTGGCTTTCCATTGACTGTAGACTGTCCTCATATTTGTCTAGATCTGTTTTGGTCTGTTGTAATTCTATAAATAGTTGATTTTGCTGTTTTGATTTGTTCATTTGATCCAGTGTATCTTTTTTCAATTTAGCATCTGTTTTCATAACTTCACAGTTTGTTCCTGTGGTTTTTACTTTGTTGTTAAGTTGTTCCGTTAAATCAGTAATCTTCTTGGTAATTTCTTCTTCCTGGGTATCAAGTTTTCTGTTGATGTCATTTCTGTATTTCTTTAAATCCGACAGTGCTCTGTTTAAAGAATCTATTGTCTGTTGTGTATCTTGAGATATTCCATACTTAACTGAGTCACACTTAATCTCTATTGATTGTGTTCTAGCAATTATCTCCCGTAAGATATCGCTATTCAGGACAGGTTTCGAGATATTAGGAATATAATCAACTTTACAAGGCTTAGTGTGATTCAAAGTGACACAAACTCTGCAAAGTGTCATCTTGTGATCATTGCAGTAAAACTTGATATACTCCTCGCTATGTTTTCCACACGGTGTAGTAAGACTGTCAGATGGTCCTTCATCTACCGTCGTGTCTGTGTCATCGAGTGTTTGTGTTGTTGGCATGGAACTTGAATCCAATAGTTTGTGATGTCTACTTGGTCTCAATTTCTTGTGGTTAACATAGCACATTGAACAAAGATGTTCATCACAATCAGTACAATATCCAAAGACTTCTTTTGCTATATTATCAAGATGGCAAGGTTTGCACACAAGATCATACAAGAAGTCTGATTCCTTTATACTTGATTTCATTTGATTCTTGCTTGAAGTAGCCATTACTAGAAATACAAAATTATTATTATTGTTATTATTATTTATTGTTGTTGTAGTGTGGTGATGGTGTTTAAAGTAGAACATAATTAGTCGTAGATGTTTTGAACACTTTCAATTTAGCGTACCTGTGGAGGTAAATGTCATTATTTAAGAACATATTATAAGATATACACAAGTATTCCGAGAATCGAATCGAGTTAACCGTGTTGAAAGGCAGCAAGCTTGTTTTCAATATACAACTACTCTGTTATTACATTTTAATGTAGCTTATTATCTTTGAAGTGTAATTGAGAACACACTGTGACACTAATTAGATAACTTCAATCTTATACGAATCAATAGTTACAATGATGAGTGATAATTTTGAGTGTCTGTTATGATAAATATTGGTAATGCATATGTCATACACTGATGTAATAACTAAGGCAATACTTATACGCATTAATCGAACGGTTAAAAGTAAAAAGAATAATTGTAACGATCACTGTATTAGATTTTCGTATAATCAAAACTTAAATGGTTAGTTTTACTAAAATCAAATTGACTAGATATGATATGTCACACACAAACTTTGATAGTACAGATTTGTACTTATATAGTAGATTATCATAAATTTGTCAACAAGTGTTAGTTTGACATTAGATCGTCATATGTATAACGTGGAACATCCTAAATATTGTTAATGATATAATTATATGATATATATGAAAAATTGTCCTTGATTTAAGCAATCGTGTCTTAAATATTGTTTGCAAAAGAAATTCATTGTTTAGTAATTAAACCAAATATTACATCAAAGAACCATCAACAAATATTCTTAATCTTTGTAATTTATCTTGTACAATGTACAACAAGTATTTGATTAGATAAGTTATTGTGCTTAACATTCGTTCAGTAACACTCAACCTACTCTCTATTTTTTTCATGACTATATTTTTTCAACGTCGCATTCCACACACACATATATATATATATCATAAATACGACGGCCAGCTCTTCCTACTACAGGTTTCCTGGTCACATTTTTATCATCAGTTTCAACTTACCCTACCACGAGGCCGACAACTCATGTATAGGGTATGACCTGCCGCGGACGGGCTCGAACGCGCGTTCTCTAGATTCAAAGTCTGACATACTAACCGCTCCGCCACGACCGCAGCTGGCATGACTATATAGATGCACAAGGTTGTATTCAGCACTAAGCATAAACAATTGCAATTGAAATGAAGGGAAACAATCGTAGAATTTATTTTACGAATAATCCAATGTATGCAGTTTCTACCCACAAATCGAACCCAAGGTTCCAAGAATAAATATCTTAATAATATGCGGTAGCGACAAAGCCCACAGGAATAGTATGGAATATTTGAAATAGACAGAAAAGATATATATGAATTTTGATGAACACCTGTAAAATTATGTTTATTATCAAGATTACTATTGTCAAATATTTGCTTTAATATTGTTATTTCATCATGTATATTATGAAACGTTTTAGATACTTTAAATGTTAAATTTACAAGTTGGTATTTGAATGAGTGGGCGGATCGAAATGTAAAAGGCAAAAGCAATTTAATATTAAATTATTAAACCTGATTTTTTATCATTTATTTTAATGTTAACTTCATAACCTTGGTATAAAGTCTATATTATCTCCGCTAGTAATTAGATATAGTTTATATAAAGTTTGTTTAATAAATGAAAATATTGCCCACATAGCACAAGTTTAAATTAAAAAAAAATACAGCACAGTATAAAATACTGTAAATGCAATACATTCATTGTGCTAGGACATATTTTCATTTATTAAGGATATCAAAAAAAAGGAAATGCGAATTTCTCTGTTTCCATTGTGGTCCTTAAATAAATAAATACATAACCTTAGCAAGGCACACATTGTCTGTTTCCTCTAACGTAAAGTATTAAAAAATATACATAAGTAAGCGGCTAAAAGAATTATCACAGACAGGAATAAATATCAAAAAGTAGTATTAGAACTTGGTAAAATAATGTTTTTTGACTAATGTTTTAAAAGTGTCATAATTCGTAGAATGTTTAATATCACGTGGTAATTGATTCCACAGTTTACAGACATTGTAAGCAAATTATATTATTACAAAGCCTTTTACAAATGGTATTTTAAAACAATATAAAGATCTTAATTTAGTACTATTGTTATGGACTGAACTGGCTAAAATAAAATGTTCATGTAAATAAGATTGGAATATATCATCAAATGTTTTGTAAACATTGTTAAGAATAATTTGATTCACTGTCTAATGGTACCCAATTCAAATCAGTAAAATGATCACGAGAGATGTGTTGTCTGCAGTCTAAGTTAAAACAAATTTCATAAATAATATTTTGAGTGATTTGAAGTCTATTCTTAAGATTCTGTGAAATACTGAAAAACTAGACAGAGCAGGCATAATCCAAATGCTTTTTAGTATAGGGTGATAGAAATTTAATTATAGATTTAGTACTACAGCATTGTTTACATATTCAATGATTATAAACAATTGTTAAAATTATTCTATTTCTGAATCAACTGACTAAATAGGTATTGGTGTAAAGGGTAGATTGGAAATGGGTTACAAACTAATACAATCTATTTCTGATAAGTACTTTCATGTTTACCGTTCAACATATTGATATAATGTAATTAACAGGTACATTGTAAACATGTATAGAATAACTTGAGGTAAACCCAACGATAACATTCTCACACGTGGTTAAAATCTATTTATATGATAATTTTAGTACATGGTAAATTATTAACCATGACCAACGTTATCACTTAAGCAAAATTGTTATGGATAGAGTGTCGGACTTCAATATTAGATTTCGTGAGTTCAAATCTCAGATTTTTAAATTACATTACTTCTTTTAAGGGCAGCGCTATTAAACAAAGTCCAGTTAATTATTGCCTGATTTTAAATGTCAGTATTTGTATATTTGTTCAATTCACTCACAAAAAATGGCGCTAATTTCACCCAAAGTCACTAGAGGATAACCTTCGTTTGTCTTTCTATCTCTTTTTACTTTTAACAACTCAAACGAGAGTAATAGGCTGGATTGTGCACAAAGGTGTTACTAAAATAATGAATCAAAGAATATACATTGTATATACAGCAATGATTAAGAACCAGGACATGAACACATGAATAAAGGGGTATGCTATATTATTAGTACAATTAGAGCAGAGATGAGATGAAAAGAATGTTATAAGATAGTTCACGATCAATACATCACAAATACACTTACAATAAATTAAAGGGAACATCGATAAAACAAGTATTCTGGTACACCTACATATTTTAAGGAATGAAAACAATGATAATAAAAAGAGTGAAACTGATAAAAACAATGGAGTAGGATTTAGTACATGACGTTTAAAGATCCTGTCATGAACCGGTCCAGCGTAGGCGTAGCAAAATGATGTATGGGAGACCCTTCCAAATTAACCATGGATCTAATTCCAATTGTCCGTCTCCATCTGCCTTCTTCCCTAACAATATGTTAGATTGCAGGGCTCAACATAAATTGAAATGAGAGTTAACAATTATATTAATCATAATCATTGACTCTCAGAGACGTCGTGATATAAACATAAAAACATAACAAAGGATGATTATAAAAATGAAAATTGATATAATTAGGTACATAAATGGCACATACCGTAAAATCTTCAAATATATTGTTTTTATCAACGTAGATCTTCAATATTAAAATGATGAGAAGTTCAGTTACTGCCTTGGTGTTGGTTTTGCTTCTGTTTGTCCTCACACTTTGACTGATGAACGTTGTGATATCAGATGACAATTTTGTGCTATAAACAAATTATTCAACATCTCATTTGAATGTTAAGGTCATTCAAATTTGTATCCGTACTAGTGAACACAATGAAGTTAACTTATCGAATCATGTAATCATAAAAAGTCAAGTTCATCAAATGATATGTAAACTCTTACTAATCAAATTTATAATCAATTTAATTTTTTACAATGACCTTATATATTATTTAATGACCTTACGGTCAATATTTTATTGAAAAGCTTTCAAACAAAAACTTTTTCATGTGTATACCGGTTATCGGCAAAAAGTCCGAACTTACCAGACCGTGGTATTAACAATTTATGACGGTATAATATTAAAATATTTATTTTTAATTTGAAAGTATACTTTCACTAGTAGCTTTTAACGGCCCAATTCGCCATCAGACCAACTTCCTACTAAGCTAAATGGCTGAGATATCCATTAAGACATAATATGATGCGCAACACGAGGAAAGTGCACTTAAGCTCTTTGCGTCGTTTGCGGTTAACGTCACAAACGTTATCGAGGTCAATTTTAGCGTACACTTGTCAATTCAGTGATTATTGCATTGTTTATATTGACGGTTTAACTGGCTCTCTTGCGTTATTTAAAGGTAATAAATTTATGCTCAGTAAAATATGAATGACTAAGTATCAATGTTTCAAGAAATCTATCACAAATAGAGCAAAAAATAAAGATTGTTGACCGTCATGAGTTTTTTTTTATACAACTTTCGTGAACGTGCCGTGCCGCCGTGTGGTGTTGACTCTTTTAAAATTAAACTTGTTACTTGACGTTTAAATATTCTGTATTATTTGTGCTTTAAAATTGGATTGCTTAATAGATAAGCAACAATAATTAGATTTTTGCCGGAGAATAACACGCATAATTTCGGTACAATTGATTTAATTTACGATAGATACAGATTCTACACGCGTCGCCATCTAATTGTTCACTCGTAATTACGGCTATACATGCACACCCCTGAATACAGCACACGCTATAATGTTAAATGCGGACTTGTACTTTTAATTCTGATTTTTGATTCAGTTCATCGTATAAGCTTTGCTTGATTGGGAAATTTTGTGAATAGGTATTGCAAAAATGGCGTCCATTTCTGAACTGAAATATCCTTTGGTCTTTTAGACTTTTAGTTTAGATCTGCTTTTTCTTAGACACATGTGCATCGAATGCAAACATGTATCAACCATTATATGATATTGCTCTTGAATTGCTGTCGTTTATACTTAGAAAGGTCATTTAAATTAAATTATGGAATTTGTTACCAAATTATTGTTCACCAGTCTGTAGGCCTACTTTAAACAGCAACTCCAGTTGTCACAATGCACCTAAATAGATTTGGTCTGGTTAACTATCGGCATTCATAATTATTTTCATCTTTGACTAGCTCTAAATAATATTATTAAAATATATTTAAATTTTATAATCTATATTTTCATGATCATATGGCCAACAAAAACGCAACGTTCAACATGACGTCACTTTTATTTTGGATCGAGTATTGAATTTCAAATCGCCGTAGCAACGTCATTAATTGAGATATTTTAATAAATTATACATTTTTGGAAACTACATTGACCATAAGAGCCCTTTTCTCACGTTGCGCATCATATTGTGAAGCTGTTATACACTCCTATGACTTTAAGTAGGCAAGTGAACAAATATTAAAATGATTTGGATTAATAATTTTAATATATTTTTATTATCAAGATTACTATCTAAAATTGTTTGTTTTATATTTGATAATATTATCAAGTATAATGTGGAACGTTCTAGATATTGTCAAGGCTATTATATGAAAATAATTCAACATAATGAGCGGGCGGATCTAGAGATTGTGGTTGAAATGAACTACAATAATTCAATATGGGATACAACATATTTTCGGTTAATGTATTGCTAACTACACTTTTTTGAAAATCGTACATTGAATAATCTAGTGAATTACAGTTTTTGAAATTATTCATCTTGATCACAATGAAGACAAAAAAAGCCATATAATAATATTCTAATCAGTCTTCCTAGAACTAACCCTCCTCTGCCCTTTATCCTCCACATATAATTTGCTATTTTTGGATACTGGCTCGACAGTTTGTCATCAAGAGTGAACTGTGGTAATAAGTCAACAACATTGACCTTAGTTGTATTAACACTAATACAATACAAAGTGTTAGACAAAAATAACATTGATAAAGTAAATACGTGTACATAGACATTAATCATACCGTATAATCTTCAAAAATGATGTTTATAAATGTAGCTCTTTATTGACGGGTCGATGTTTGTTGTGCTTCAGTTTGTTCTCCAACTTTGACTGATGACGATAGTTGTATCACGTGATGATTTCGTTCTATAAATAGATAATAAGGATATGTTATTTGTAATTTTAATTTGTTGACATTTAACATGGTTACCATAATACTGATTACAAAGTTGATAACTTATCCGATCATATCCCTAAATTAAGTCGATTAATGATCATACCATCATCATCTTATAGAAACGCCCTCAAAAAGATATTTGTGTAGTATACCGGTTACCGTGGAATAAAAATCTGACAGTACCATACTACAGTTTCATCGCAGACTACAGGTTTTGTATCATAGTGGCCTCATTTACTGCAAATATTAGTCAGAGACTGACAGCTTCTCTATTTGATACAGAACTAGTATTTCTTGACCAAGAACGACACACTTATCAATAATAGATTTTGCGTTGGAATCGAATCCATGATCCATGTATTTGTATTTAAACGCTAAAGACGATATGAACCATCAAAGACATCAGTCAAATTTTGATATGGTATAAAACTGATCATAAAAAAGGATTATTCATCCATATACGAGGTTGGCGTTTTATAAAAAGAAGTAAATATCCGTTTGATCAACAGTAGCGAAAATAAAATGCAGCGTTTACTAATATTAAATAAGTAACGTAGGTTTTAAATACAATGTACAAGTTAACTTTAAGATTAATATCTAAAGTATTTACTGTAACTCTAAACATTGTATCAAGTGTAATGTAGGACGTCCTAATTTATGACAAGGTCATAATTTAAGGAAATAGTAAGGGTCGGGAAAAATATTTGAATATTTGGATCAGAGTAATCGAATATTGAAAATCGAATACGAATATTCGAAATTCTCATCACTAGAAAAGCTTTTCAATTAAAATCGTAGTTTAAGAAGCATGTTTATAGTTGGCACGATTGATTACACATGTCAATTACGTTATTGTTATGACTCCCAATTTACTGTACAAAACCTTGGTTATATACAGATCATGAAGGATATATTCAAGATGCATTAAAACTCCAGATAATGTTTATTCAATATGAACTGAAGTAGCATTGTATTCAAATAAACAAAATTAGACATGGACATCGCAATATAAAGCACTGACATACTTAGAATCTTTTTTGGCTTCATAAAAACGAACATTCGAATATATTCCAAAATTAAAAACGAATATTTGAACATCAAAATTTGTATTTGTTCCCAGCTTAGTGAAATCAATCAGTTTATTTGATTACATGAACTATTCTATAAGTAAAAGGATTTCTTCACCACTCTACAGTTTGTTCTTTATATACTGGGCTAATAGCCTTTAATTGGGAACGAAGGGTAATTGTGGTGATAACCGTTATGTAATGAATAAGTTAGACATATCATATAACTAAGGCAATATATATAAGTTAATTACCTTATCGTCAAAGTATATGTTTTTTGTGAGAGATCTCTAAATAAGATATTCATAAAATACATTTATAGTTTTCGAAAAGTAGTATTTGAATACATATGCTTTACATATAGTATGATTTTTAGAGTGTATAACTTTATCATCAAGCAATTTCAACGAGATTACTTTATATCTAAATAAATTATATATATAATTTGATGAACGTTCTTAATATGTTAGTTTATTTTGTTTTTATTTGCTTTAAAACGTTGTTTCATTTATATTGTGGCGGTCAAACGACAAATATATTGAGTAATAACCATGAACCTATTTTACTTATAGCTTGTTAATGATAAGATGAGACATTATTTACATAGAATATCATTTAATTTTGTATCAAGTGTTATTCTAAACGATCTCAATCAAGATTACAATTATTAAGTGTTTGTTTTATATCGGATTATAATATCATGTATAGAGTCGAACGTTCTAGATATTGTAAACATTTTACAGAATATAAAAATTATATGAGCGGTGGATCCAGATATTAAAATCAACTTTAATACGATAATACATACTTGTATATAAATTGTTACTTATTTCATTTTTATGTCAATAATGATAATAAAAATAACAGAATTTCATTGCTTTTATTGTACAATGTATCAAACAAGCATGTAAAAAATGAGAGTAAAAACTGGGATAAACAAACATTACTCACTGAATGACAGAAAACCGTTTATCTAGAAACTCTTTGTTATGGAATCATTGCATGGGAGAATCTGGCGGGGTTAGAATGGTGAATACCCCCCTGAAATTTTCAAAATGTACCCAAGCATGAGTATACTTTTTAACTAAAATTCATTTTAAGCAGCATGAAGCAATTTTTCTCTTTGCCTAACATAGGTCTAAGCGTAATTCTGCAAATAGTGTGTAAAGTTGTAGTGGTTCGATAGTTTTGAACCCCCTAGAAAAAGTTTGGACCCCCCTATAGAAAAAATATTTGGATCCGCCCTTGCACAGATCAGTGTGTTATATTGTGTACATTTAAAATGAGAGTAAATAAATTTGACCAATATCTGCAGTGTTTTTACTGTGATGTCACATGGTCACAACACGATAGTTATAATGGGCATTGCACATCCTGATGTTATGAAAATAACGTTCATATCATAATTTACTATTAATCTATCTATCTTTTTGTGAAATTTTGACCACCATAGGACATTTTTATTAATGTAAATCTAATGGTTGATTCATGTAGCTGGATGCCTCCCTGAAATCGTACTGGGGATGTATAAAATCTAAGTCGCGTTTAAGTCCGTAATCCAGGCCAAATGTCAACTAGTTCCATTTATTTTTAATTAGACCCTATGCTCTATATACTGATATTTCAAGAATTTTATCGGTAAAGTGGAGAATTTTTTTGTTGAAAACTAATGTATTATGATTAAACATTATGTCTATGATAAAATGAGTGTTTGATTACATAGTTACTTCATTTTTTAGCTTTTTTGTCGCGAAAATAAATGACAATAAAAAATAATTTACAATAGCTCAACTAGTAGAACTACAGTTAGTGTTAAAAGTTTAAATCTACTTGAACTGTGTTTATTGATGCTTCGTGACGTTTGTAAGAGAAATTTAATACTCGATATGGTTAAAATAATGTCACAGTAGTGTAAAATTAAGGACGAGTGGTATAACTGTTGTTAAAGTTTTTTTCACAAATGTGGAAAACTTTTGAAAAGGCAGTTTAGTATTTAATTCATGTTGCTGGATGATTTACTGAGCCACATAGAGAATATTTTTTAAACCTATTTTGTGATAAAAATGTGTTATTTAGGTCAAAGGTCAACAAAGTGCATTTTCTTATTATCAAAGCTATGTGACCATTGTACAGTGTATTACTTGTAAAAAGTAAATTTATAATACAAAACTTTATAATTACTTTCAAATTGTTCAAAAGATTGTTTGATGCGCTTGGTTACATGATTACGTCCCTTTATGTAATGTTTGTCGCGTAAATAGGTAAAAAAACAGCTTCCAGCTAACTCAGTAGGTAGCACGCTAGTCTGCTGATCGCGAGTGTTTTATTTCTTTTCCTTGGCAAAGCATACGTTCATGGAGTTCATGAAATGATTTCTATGGAAATTCTCCCACCCATCACTGATTCTTAATTATGTCAGTCACTAACAAAAGTACGAGCCTAGTAACTGGTAGAGAGCTTAATCCAGAGATTAAGCTTTTCTAGGACGGCAGTGATATGACCATAACGATGTGCTGCAATGGCGTTGGACCCAACACAACGGGTAAATACATTATAAATCAACCCTAACATGACAAAAATTGAGTTAAGAACATATTTTGATTTCTATGTAATGTTTGTAAAATGTATCACAATCTAAATGATGCAAATCCTAAACATATAGTTTCCAAAAAGACAAAACAGGATTAGCACAATCTTGTATGTCACAACCACACCCAAACACGCATACTTGGCCAGCTTTATATCAAAAATGTTTGCACAAGTTTGGTCTCTTTATATTACGCCTTAAGTGGACAACAATATGAACCAAAAAAGAGTTGTTTAGTGCCCTGGTTATAACGGAGAATGCTTATATATTTGTACAATATGCTTATACAAAATGGCACTAAATGGAGCTTATTTTTACCCAAGTCTCATGATGATGTCATTTTTAACCATGGATTATATCATACACCATGAATTAATTCCATTTCTCCGTCGTCAGATGTCTTTTTGTCTCAAAAATCCATGTCAGAAAGCAGGACTCAGCCAATTGTATTTGATATTCAACAGTGATAATAAATATTTGACTATTAACACACAGAGGCGTAGTGATATTAAAATATAAATACAGACAATAATAGAATTAAAATGAATATAATACAAGCAATAAATTACACATACCGTTGTTTGTAGAAACGTAGATCTTCAAAGTTAAATTGATGGGATAGGGAAGTTATTGCCTTGATGTAAGTTGTGCGTCTGTTCGTCCTCCCACTTTGACTGATGAAGATTGTGATACCACGTGACAATTTTGTTCTATAAATAGATGATTTAATATCTGATTTAAATGTTAAGGTCATTCATATTTGTATCCGTAATAATGAACTCATTGTTGATAACTTATCAGATCATATGACCAAAATCTGTCAAGTTTTATAAAATGATATGTAAACTATTATTAATGAACTTGATTTCAATATTATAAACCGTATACTTCATTTAATTTCCTTATGATCATCATCTCATAAAAAAAATTCAACTAATTATATACAGACTAACTAGAAAGTTGAAATATTGCCATTTAATAATGAATGGTTGTATCATATCGCAAGTTTGTTTTTAATAAATTATTATTTCGACCGTAGCTGCCCACTGCCCTGTTCTAAATCAGAGGAATTTCAAAATGATCTAAGCGGCCGTCCATCTATTTTAAAAATTATTATGTTGTAATATTGTAATACACTGCTGATTTTTGCAAAGCAAATTGAAATGTACAGTGATTGTAGATATAATAGATTAATTTTGTTTAATAGATGTAAAAGATCTTTATTATCAAAATTACTATCTACAAGTGTTTGTTTTATATATGAAATATTATCATGTATAAATAGTGTGGAACGTTCTAGATATCATCATGGTTATGATATAAAAATTGTCATTGGTATGAGCAGACGGATCCGAAAACTGTGGGCGAAATAAATTTGATATTGAATCTTGGATTTGATTTTGTGTTTACATTAATAAATAATCTAGTGATAAATACAATGTAGAAATGACCAAGACACGTGAATTATGTATATATATATAGCAACATAGTCGATTAGACAACACAGTAAAGATAAAAAATACAATGAAAACAAGTTTTTTTATTTAATTCTTTCTTCTTGATCTCAGTAAGGTCAAAACAAAACAAAAATAATCACATTCTGATTATTCATTCCTCTGGTACATGCTTCTCTGTCATAAACAGACATTCTTTACTTATATTGAGCAATTTTAGCATACTTGCTCGACACATTGTCAACAACAGTGGTATAATGTCAACGATATTGGCCTCTAGTGTATTAATACAAAAACAATACAAAAAGGTAGACAAAAAACATTGAAAATGTAAATACACGTACATAAATTTTAAACATACCTTATAATCTTCAAAAATAATGATAATATAAATGCCGCTCTTTTTTGATGAATTGATGACATATAGTACACTTATTGTCTTGATGTTTGTTGTGCTTCTGTTTGTCCTCCCACTTTGACGGATGGCGAAATTGATACCACGTGATGCAATTGTTCTATAAATAGACAATACGGATATCGGATTTGTAATTTTTACAAGTATATGTTGACATTTTACATTTTGACCCTAATACTGATCACAAAATTGATAACGTATCCGATTATATCACTAAACTAAGTCAATTAATAATCGTACGATCATCATCCTATAGAAACACTTTAAAATACGGGTGTGTAGTATACCGGTATACCAGTTACCGCAGAACAAAAGTCTGACAGTATCATCCAACAGTATCATCACAGACTACCAGTTTTGTATCATAGTGTCCTTATTAATTGCATTATATTAGTAAGAAAATGACAGCTTCTCTATTTGATACAGGGCTAGTCTTACTTGACCAAGTATCACAAACTTGCTAAGGATACATTTTGTTTGGGAGTCGAAGCCACAGCCCATATAATTGTATTCTCTCGCTACAGACTTGAAAAGTCAACGTATACGTAAGGGTAGCATTTTATATAATTTTAAATTTTGATCCGTATAAGGATATCAATGTGTTACGTCGTTGTATTTTCTTTAATAATAAACTGAGTGTGACCATCGAAGGAAAAATTCGTCAGATCAACTTTGTAATATTAAAAAAAGAAAACTAAATTTTAGACTGTTATAATTAATATGAAGATAAATATGTCAAATATTTTATCATGTATATGTAGAACGTGATTGTTTATGACATGGTCATAATTTGAAGTTAGTCAAAGTTAAAAGCTAGACTTGGTTTCTTCTCCAGGGAAATATATGAGTTATAAACACGATGCTTGGTACGTATAAAGTCAAGATGTGTATGTAATACGATTTAACCCTCATTAAGCAGCCAGTAAAGGAAAGTGACTGGATTGGCTCCTTACAACAGGTGACCGCTTATAAAAAGTGGCTACGAGTGCAAGTTATACAAATAAACAAATCTTTGGCTAAGAATTTGGATTTTAAGATGGTTTAATGTATTAGTATCATTCAGTGATAAAACAAAATTATGATTTTGCATAGAAAAAGTACATTGTACATACATTGTTTTCTCGATATTAAATATATTATGGATTACCGTAATTTAGATAATTTAAATTGATAAGAAACTAGATCAAAGATTTGCATATGTAAACATTACGTATCATTATTTACACATACCTTAAATCTCCAAATACGTTGTTTATATAAATATTCAACTAGATGTAATGACAATATTATTCTCTTGACTTGATATTTCATAATCTTCTTTACGTTTTCGTAAGTTTTTACACATCATATGGCAAGACATGATTCCACACACTGAATTTCTGTAGGCACAGGACTCCAAAACAGACACAACATACTATCTTTGATTTGTTATCACATTTTTAAACAAGGATACTTTGATGGGTTTAATGGTGTCCATATTTTGCTTTTTAACGTTTCGGGCTGTTAGAAAAGACATTATCCACACTCATATAATGTGATAATGCAGTTTCACAGTAAAAGATGTAACCCGTATTTCATACAATAATAAACTATTGTATATTTAGAATAAGTCAATGGCATCCATATTAGTAATCTGTATGTACTGGTTGTACACATCAAACGGAAAGAAAAGGTTCAAAACAGTTAAGTTCCTGAGCGTGTTTGACTTTATAGCATACACATCCTTCCAACGATGATTAAAGAATACTAGGCTAGACATTTCGTCCACAGGCAGCATGGCATGCCGCAACACCAAGTACAAAGTGAACTTCGTAAAGGTAACATATATTTTGGCATCTGTAAAACTGTTACCGTGGCAGCGTGAAATTTTATTAATAGATATATGAATGACACAAAAAATAACATCCCTAGGTTGAAGAAGTTATGTTGTTACCTTTTGAATTCTCCCACTTCTAGATGATCCTGTTGCTTGAATACTGGGTCCTGATTGCACATCTACGCAATGCTAACCAATTATAAACCACAGCAATGTGTAAAAACTAGTACACGTTGTTAAGTTTATTAATGTAGATTTTACTGCTAGAATTTTATGCAACGTCATGTTCAGACAACCCTATCACGTCCAATTGAGTTCTGAGTTCTCTGTGCCGTCTAAGTTTCTTTAGTGCACATGGTGTGTAACGAGTTCCCGATACCAACATTAAATGAGAGTAATCTCCTTGGTTTCTTCCATGCCCATCAGTGACAAAAAGAAAGCCTAAATTCGTGTCAGACATGTGATCGACTCCCCTGAGTTTATTGTCAATGTACCTATACGAAATTACAATCCACATGAAGTATTGTCAACTTTGTTTATTGAAAGTGTGAAGTTTAATCCATTACTCTCTAGTTCACTTTAGTTAATGATAGTTGATAAATAACACAATGTTCCAATAATTGACATTATTTTGTTTAATGATTAATAAATACTTTGAAATGTTGAGCACGGGTGTTGTTGTACTGAAATATTAGGTTGATTAAAAGATATTCACATGGTCTTTTCATTTGAATACAAGTAGTAACTTTGTTTTTTTAAGCTAAAATGTCAATAAAGGCGTCATTGTATCTCAGATCATTCAGCACTTTGACTACAAATGAAATTATCAACTTTTACAGATGAGTTCATGGGCTCAGTTTTAGTCCTTTGTTACATAAACACATTATTTAATGTCTCACTACTCTACTGTGCATTCAGTACTTTGATGTCAATGGTTCCAGTTAATAATGTTTTAATCCTTGTTTCATCAACACATAATTTCATGTCTAATTCTACTGTACATTCTGTACTTTGATTTCTAATGCATTACTTCGAAATGAATGTCATATAATACTTGTTCTATTGCTTTATAAATCCGTTATATATCATAAGATGACAAAGTAATGTTTTTATCTATTAAGTACATTTAGTATTATGATGTCAAATTAAATGTACCACTTTTACAAATGATTTTCAATGTTTCAAGTAATGAAATTTTACTTGTTATATCCAAAATGTTTTTCAACATCATGTACCAGGACAAATGTCACAAATATGTACCATAAGATGTCAACGATAATGGCTCGACTTTACAGTAGATTTAGCACTTTGTAAAAAAAAGTTTATAAAGTTAGTCTAGTCATTACTGATTCCAATGTACATGCATATTCATATACTCCAAACAAGAATGGTGTCAAACTGATGATATGGAATGTAGAGTCAATGTTATTTTTAAATAACTATATGTTCCATACAAGAATATTGTTGTCCATCATCTCACTGTCAGAATCCCATAAATTATGATACCTACTAATATATACTCTATTTTGATGATGATTTACACATACAGCATTAGGACTACCCACATA
The DNA here is from genome assembly GCA_025267735.1 of Mactra quadrangularis. Classification (NCBI taxonomy): domain Eukaryota; kingdom Metazoa; phylum Mollusca; class Bivalvia; order Venerida; family Mactridae; genus Mactra; species Mactra quadrangularis. The sequence continues at coordinate 22,700,517 of CM046295.1, read as the reverse complement.
TTGTGATATAGCTGTACATGTCCTAACATCTTCTGATACTTGATATATCTTGTCTTCTATCCAGGAACATATCAAACTATTCCCATTAATTAAGAAAGCCATCCCTCTAGCACCCTTGACATTACATCTAGATATAACATTACAGTTATAATCAATCATGGTTATCTTGTTGTTACCTTGATCTGATATATAGATGTATTGATTGTTACAGTGTACATAGGACGGTACAGAGAATACATGTGCACCTGTTGTATCTGTTGTTATTGATTTTATCACTTTACCTTTCATATCAAGTATTTCAAGTTTACCAGAACAGCTGTATGTAACAATGAGTTTATCTTGATGATAACATATACCATTACATTCACCATTGGTATAAATCTTACGAGATTTCTCCAGTTTGTTAGATACTTTAACAAACTGTATATATTTTCCCCTAGGTACGGTTACAGCAATTTCTGATGTAGATATTGTTGTTATATCCAAGGGTCGATCTCCTAGTCTTAGCGTTGATGTAACCGCTTTACTTCTAACATCTACGCGTTTAATGGACAGGTTGTTTCCATCGGCAAGTACTAAAACATCAGGAGTGGTTTCTGTCAGTCCTGTTATATAACATTTTGATTTATCTACAGTTGTCTTCACCAATATTTCATCCTTATTGGTTGGATTAATGTCTATATGTTGATGTCTATGTGGCTGATCGTGACTTGATGAAGATGTTAAATGAACTTGTTGACTTTTTGGTTTTATAACTTCATGTATTTTTAAGGGAGTAGGTGATGTTACCTTTTGTGTTGATGAAATAGTTCCAAGTGCGTTTTTCTCATCAAGAATCTTCTGTATCGCTGTATTTGGTATAAAGTGATACTCAAAATGATGTAGGCTATCAATTGATTGTAGACAGTTCTCATATTCGTCTAGAATTGTAGTCGTTTGGTGTAATTCTATAAAGAATTGATTTGGCTGCGTTGACATATACATTTGATTCAGTATATCCTTCTTCAATTTAGCACCCGTTTTCATAACGTCGCATTGTGTTTTTAAGGTCTTTATTTTCTTGCTATTTTGTTCCGTCAAATCAGTAATCTTCTTGGTGATTTCTTGTTCCTGGGTATCAAGTCTTCTATTGATGTCACTTCTATATTTCTTTAAATCAGACAATGATGTTTTTAAAGAATATATCGTCTGTTTTGTTTCCCGAGATATTCTATTCTTCAATGAGTAACACTTGACCTCAATTGATTGTGCTCGAGTAGTAATATATCGCTATTCAGAATAGATTTAGAGACATCAGGAATATAATCAACTTTACATGATATGCTGTGGTTTAAAGTGACACAGATACTGCAAAGTGTCGTCTTATGATCACTGCAGTAAAACTCAATATAATTCTGGCTATGTATTTTACACGGTGTAGTAAGATTATCAGACGAACCTTCATTTACGGTTGCGTCGGTATGATCAAGTGTTTGTGTTGTTGGCATCGAACTTCTATCTACTAGTTCGTGGTGTCTAAGTGGCCTAGGTATTTTGTGATGTTTAAAACAAGACGCACACAGATGCTCATCACATGTCTTACAATATCCGTAAGCTGGTTTCGTAATATCATCTATGTAGCAAGGTTGGCAAATCAGCTTGTATTCTGCGTCCGACCCAGTAGAGAAGGAACTTGTTTTGCTAAAGTCCGATGTTGCCATTTCTGAAATACGAAAGTATATTGTTGCTCAACTACGATATATACCTACTTTATTGTCTTCTAAACATTTTGCCTTTATCCATCTATTCGAAAAACATAAATATATTTCGAATCGTCTATTTAGAAAGGAATGGAATACTTTTTCTTATGTATACTATTTTCTACTATATTTGACAATGTTTACGTTAACTTATTTAAACATGTCAAAAATGATAATAACTAAGATGAACTAATGACAATTGTTGTTTAGACAACGTTGTAAAAAGCGTGCAACATAAAAATAAATGCAACATTTGTACGCAGTGTTTGTATGTAATGAAAACCCTGCATGTAAATAAGAAAATAAAACATACACATTAAATATTTCAAGTGTTTGCAAACATTATTCAATTCGGATAATATTGACTTGATAAATTGTATGCGTCAATCTAACATAGAAAATTCTTATTTTCAATAAACAGGAATGAATTAATATATTTTTATGTTTTCTATAACCGTCGATTTAAAAAACCAACATTTTTATTCAAGAAATCAGATGATATATAGCGAGATAGCGAGGAATAGTAGTAAATAAAGAAGTATGTTTGCATAAGATTTAAATTTCTTGAAAGTGTCATTATTTTTCGTTCTTTTATGTTTCCTCTTTAAAGAAAAGATTCCATAATAAGAGTACAATACATGCCTTTGTCACCACAAAAATAGAAAATAAAAATTTTGGAATTTGCAAACCCAAGAAATGTATGCAACATGTATAACAATTTGTGATATTTTTGTCAAATAGGAACCGTGTAAAAACTGAAGGTATGAATTTCGAATGCATTTTTTTGTATTTATTTATTACTTTGATACAACTTATTTTTATTTAAGGTTTTTGATAATTATTTTATTAACATGGTTACGCGGTTATTAATTTGTTGTAATTGAACGTTATATGTTAACGTTTATATAATACAGTTACATATGTTTGTCTTTACTTCAGTTGCTCAAGACAGACTGTATGAAAGTTCTTTCTAAGAAATAAATTGCACGAAACCAAATATAAGGATTTCTGTGAATATTAAGTCATACTATGTTTGGTTCATCTTTAAAAATGTCTACACAATTAATTCAATATCCACTTTGCGTATTTTAAATATGCAGCTTCAAAGTAGTGTAAAACTCAAAATGGCGGACGTGAAAAAAACTGACCAACAGCATATTATAACTTGAACGGTGATTTATTTTAAAGCTGGAAAACATAGGGATCCATTGGCCCGTTATAAAATAAGCAAAATTTGAAAAGTGATATGTTAGACCTTTTGTTAAGTGTATACATATGAAATCATGATTAAATGGTGTGGGTTTAAATTTCTATATACATAATAGCCAAATACATTAATAATATACTGTAAAATTCGTAATATTCAATAGTAACCTATCATGTCATACTGCCGAACGCCGTATCGTTTGGACGTAGTTTTCAGCTGAGGTTTACTTCAATTTTACGGGTATAACGCGCATTAAAAAATCTGATAACTGAAAAAAATCAGCCGATTTATTCGGCGAAATCGAGAGGATCGGCCAATATTTCGGCGAAAAGACAATAAACTCTCGACCGATTTCGACGGCAAAATCGAAAAGAAATAGATTACGGCCGTTTCTTCACGGCGAAATCGAACGTTGTTAGGATGGCATAATTTTACTCTCTGTGGTAGACAGGCTAAAGAGTTACGGTACATCGGCCCATTATCATACTATCAATTATCAATAATTATAAGAACATTCACTTACAAACGACCACACAGCTCTCAAATCAATAATAAAGACACCGTCCGTCATTATATAGTTTAGGTCGGCGATTATCATCAGAAGTTCTAAGGGACATGGAACAGACTCACTTTAAATTGAGTTTAATGGCATTATTGTTAGAGCTTCGTTCTTACTCGGATAAAAAGTATATGCCCGTAAATAATACGATATTTTATGGATATTTAAAAATTAAAAAAAATGTCAAAACCACGACAAATTTTACTAAAACAGTAATTACTCGGTGCTAATTATCACCTAACTTTCTATGTATGAATTTACTGCCAACACGTAATCATTTATCAATTGACGCTTGTCCGCGGTTAAAAGTTTGCGTATGTAACGCAGGACGCACGGCAAAATGAATCACAGCTTGAACACTGTAAATTGAAATGCAAGCGGTTCCATGACCCGGCGAGTAATCCAGTTGTGTAATCCAGTAATAAGTCGGACAGCCGGACCGGGTTGGAAAAAGTCGTTGGTATGTCCTACATCCAGATTGGATTGAAAAAAATCCTGATTTCAATTTACACTTATGAGTAGGCGGGTTTTCTGGTCGTCGGTCGAGAAAGGGAAAACATGAGTATTTTTAATTTTGGTCCTAAAATAATTATGGTACAAAACTGTTCGAATTTGGGCAAGTGTTTAATATTAATGAAACAGACATCGGCAAAGAACGTGTGCAAATGAAGTAAAGAGTGATATACCATAAATCTGAACCATTTCGTATCATTGTATAAACCTGAACCGGTTCGCATCGTTTTCCAAAAATTCTATTTTTATGTCAAATCTATGTCTGAAAGACGTGATACTTTACTACAAGACTACACACGTGTTCTGTGGATTATACATAGCAAATTTAAATACATTTTTGTGATAAACTAGGCAAAAGTATGAATTTGAACCAGTTCTCATCCGTCTAATACGACCCAATTCTTGCTCACTTCGATTCCAATGTCCGGGATAACTTCTTGAAATTCAAATTGGATCTGTATGGTATATACATCATTAGAAGCGGAAAAAAGAGTATCGTGTTATGGTAAATTTGTGTTTTTTTTCATTGGTGGGCGAATAAAAGTGTAAATTAGAAAAATTACCTGATTTTTTCCAAAATGGCGTCCGTTTGTTTACGTTTTGAATGATACGAACTGGTTTTGATTCTCCACCCTGTTTACATGTTTTTCTGATTCCACTCAGTTTCAAAAGCTATATATACTTTGTTTTAGTGTTATTACTTGCATCATTTATTTTATTCAATGCAACATTACTTTATCAAGATATCTAAATAGTTAAAACATATTTTGAATGCTATATTTTCTAGTTAGATAATGTACATTAAATTACATGTTCTACTTGTCTGTAGTTAATGCCACATTTAGAAAACTACATTCAATGTAGAACAACATATATATAAACCAGAGCATGCCCCGAAATTGAAAATAAACGGCATCGGCTCTTGGACTAATAATATATACTACACAATATAAAAAACAAGCATGTAATAAATGAGGGTAAAAAATAAAATAGGATAAACATACAATGGCCATTGAATGACAGCAAACACATTATTTAGAACCTCTTTGTAATGGGATCATTGCATAGGAGGAACTGGCGGGGGGGGGGGGCTAGGAATGTCCACCCCCCCCCTGAAATTTCCAAAATGGTCCCGTGCATGAGTGTATTTCTTAACTGTAAGCAATTTTTAAGTAGCATGAAGCAATTTTTCCCTTTGCCTAACATAGATATTAACGTAATTCTGCTAATAGTGTATAATGTTGTAGTGGTTCGAAAGTTTGGACTCCCTTAGAAAATATTTGGCCTCCTCTACAAACATTTTGGATCCGCCCCTGTGTTGTATCGTGTACAATTTAAATGTTAAATCTTTTGAAAGTTTGAAAACAATCTTCTGCATTCAAGTATGTATTTAAATATGTTTTCTAAATTAGTGTTCTGATCATTACTAAGAGTATTTATACAATTCACTACAAAAATGGCGGTAAATAGATAATTTTACCGAAACCCCATTAGGATGACAATCTTCTTAACCATAGATTCTAGCATGCACCAGTAATTAATTCTATTTCCCCATCGTTAACTGTATCCTTACTCACAAATAGTTATTTCATAAAGCCAGGCTCAACCGTATTTTTTTAATTAGAGTTAACAATGATATAACTTTTAACTATTGAACCACAGAGACGTCGTGAAAAATGAGAAAAATAGCTAAAGAAAACAATATAAGTGAAAAAATGTATAATTATATACATAAATTACGCATACCGTAAGATCTTCGCGTTATGTTGTTTATATAAACATATATCTTCTATGTTGAATTGTTGGGATAGTAAAGTTATTGTATTGATGTAAGATGTGCGTTTGTTCGTCCTTTTACTGATAAAGATTGTGATATCACATGACAATTATGTACTTAACATAGATAATTAGGTTTTTGACCTGGATTTCAAGGTCATTCATATGTATATCTGTCATAGTGAACTTATTATTGATAGCATATCAGATCATATGACAATATTAAGTCAAGTTTATAAAATGATATGTAATCTTTTACCTATCAATTTAAAATCAATTTGTACAATGACCTTATACTTCACTTTATTACTGTACGATCAACATCCTATAAAAAGCTCTTTACAACAACATTTAGAATAAATGGTATACCGGTTATCGTGGTACCTGTGGTCATTTCGAATTCCCGTATTATATCGAATTGTATTGTAATTCAATAGGATGCCTTCGACATGATAAGACAACTATTATATTCTTAATCAGAATACTATACTCAAAAGTCATAAACCGCCACTAGATACATGGCTTTGTTTTATAGTTAAAACATTTATTTGTTTTCTTTTCTAACATGCAAGTCAATAATTTTCTTGCCTTTATTACAACAATTTATTCATATCATATTAATATAACTCACAAAAGTTAACGTAAACATAACAATCCCAAAATAGGGAATTCACATTTTGATATAATGCGGATTGTGACCGCCAGCAACTACAATGACAGCCTGATGGTGACGTCTCATACACAGTTGAATAGTTACTGCATGCTGCAGAATACTGTCCAATACACGGGCAACCAGATGTGGAAGCTCTTGCAGATTGCCTGGTGTGGCTGGCGTCCAATCTCCCTTATTTACCAGTCCAACACATTTTCAACGGCTTTAGGGCGGGAATTCCAGTCTGTCGATATTTATCAATAATTTGCTGGATGGAAAAATGATGTCCATAGGCGGATCTAGCAGGGATCAGGAGGGTCCGGACCCCGCCTGAAATTTCCAAAATGTACCCGTCCATGAGTGTATTTTAGCTGTTAGCCGTTTTTAAGTAGCATAAAGCATTTATTTCTTGTGCTTGCTTCCCTTGCCTTGTTTAACATAGATAAATGGTTATGTAATATTCATTATGAATATGTTGCATTATTTGCAAACACTGTAATGTGGTTGTGGTTCGAAACTCTAGACCCCCCCACCTAGATAAATAAAAAAATCATTGATCCGCCCCTGAAGTTTATGGTATCTCCTCGCAATCTCAATTTAACACACAAGGACATTAAAAAACTCAATTTGATTACCTTTTGATGATAACAATGCGACCGCACGCTTGCTAATTGACATACCTGCCTTACAGAGGTACCAGGTTCGATCATTCCAACTGCAATATCACGTTCTTCAAGTTACATTTTCGCCATGTTTTGTGTTTTACTTATGTCTTAATATGAAGACTGGATGAAATAAAAACAAAAACCTGTGCAGCTTATTGCTCGGGAATTTCGTGCTCATTTTATCGGAATAACTACTTCCGTTCTGATTCACTGCAAATTGCATAATCGATTCCGGTATTTGCAAAATATGATTCTGTGACTTGTAATTGACTACCATACAAAATTTTAAATTTGAAAATGAAACGATGTTCAAGTTATTAAGTTTTTTCTTAGAGGCGGTTTAGAACTTTTGAGCAGTGTAGTTTCAGATTGATCAGGCGACTGCGACATCCATTAAGACATAATATTATTAGACTGTGGTACACTGCTAGTCCTTTACTGGGCAAATTAACAAATATTGATATTATACATAAAATAATTATAATTTATATCTGTAATATTTTTATCCAGATTACTATCTACAAGGGTTTGTATATCATCATGTATAATGTTGAACGTTCTAAATATTGCCAATGTTATTATACGAAAATAATTCAATATAATGAGCGGGCGGATCAAAGGATTGTGGGCGAAAGAAATTTGATATTCAATCATAAAACTTGGAATTGATGTATTGAAAATTTTAAGAAGTCATTGGCACTGTTTTTAAACCATAACACTTCTATATGGGATAAAACTATTTTTGGGAAATGTATTGCTAATTACAAGTGTCCTAAAATCATACATTAGATAAAACAATGCACAAATGACCAAGACACGTGAATTGTGAATATCTTTAGCAACATAGTCGGTTAGACAAAACTGCAGAGATAAAGAAAATTACACTGAAAATAAGTTGTTGTTGAATTATTTCTTCTTGATCACAGTAAGGATAAAAACAAATAATTCAATCACATTCTGATCATTAATTTCTCCGGTACTTCGTTCTCTACCATAAGCAGACATCCTTTACTTATACTGAGCCATTTTAGGATACTGGCTCGACACATTGTCAACGAGAGTGAACAGTGGTATAAAGTCAACGATATTGACCTCTGGTAAATTAACACAAAAACAATGTAAAGTGTTAGAAAAAATAAGATTAAAATGTAAATACATGTTCATAAATTTTACACATACCTTATAATCTTCCAAAATGATGTTTATACAAATGTAGCTCTTTATTGACTGATTGGTGGCATAGTACACTTACTGTCTTGATGTTTGTTGTGCATCTGATCGTCCTCCCACTTATGTGTAATGTTTATATGTTGACATTTAACATTTTCACCATAATACTGATTACATAGTTGATAGCTTATCCGATCATATCACTACAACAAGTCAATTAATGATCGTACGATCATCATCTTATAGAAACACCTTCAATAGAGATATGTGTAGTGTACCGGTATACTGGTTACCATGGAACAAAGTTCTGACAGCATCATACCTCAGACTGCCGGTTTTGTATTATAGTGTCCTTATTTATTGCAGAATATTAGTTAGAGACTGACAGCTTCTCTATTTGATATAGAGCTAGTATTTCATGACAAAGTACCACAAACTTATGAAGGATAGATTTTGATTTGGAATCGAACAATTGCCTATGTATTTGTATTCCCACGCTACAGACTTGGAAAAAGACATCGTATACGTAAGGGTGGCATTTTATATAATTTTGAATGTCGATCTGTATACGGATATTAATGTGTAACGTCATCGCATTATATTCAAAGTTAAACTGAGTGTGACCATCGAAGGAAAAATTCGTCAGACCAACTGTAGCGAAAATAAAGTGGAACATTTAAAATTATTAAACAAGTAAACAAAATTTTTGACTGTACTATTAATATGAAGATATATATGTCAAATATTTTATCATGTGTATGTAGAACGTGATTGTTTATGACATGGTCATAATTCAAAGTTTTATCAAAGGTAAAAATTGTAAGAAAAATAAATTCTCCCTGATTTATACTACCAATACACCTTTGACGTCACACATCAAAATTAGCTGTGTAGAAAGTGTAGATTTGAGTCTGCGTCGCATTAACACTAATGTCAAATCAAAGGTAGCAAATTAAAAAAAGTTAATAAAAGTATGCATTGACATATTTAAGAAATTTGAAAATATATTAAATACTATTTTATGGTCTAAGATTGAGTGCAGTTATCATTTGTCTGAACATAGGATCGTGTCATTATAATATCTAATGTCGTATATTAACAAGAATGCATTACTTCTTTATCGTAATAATGAAATTATGCTGATTTATATTGATATTTTGAACTCAAATTATTAATTTTCAGTGTCATTATAATTGTCCGAGTGCCAAACATTTTGACTTGTCCGAAATTTATGATGTTTTACAAATTTCAAGGTGTGGAAGGAATGTTTTTTTTCATTTTCGGATTTTAAGGTTCGAGGAATCCAACGAACATATGATCAATTTGTTGTGTTCTTAAAAATCATTAATGAAATGCGCTTCACGCTTAATGTAATACAGAGCGGCCACCATCCAACCACTAACCTTACATTTCGTTGCTTATTTTTGATGCCTGTCCAACGCTTTACGTTCCCAAAGTAAACTCCAGCTATGTAAATTGCTTGTTAAAAGTATATTTATATACAAGCGTGTGGTAGTTGATAATGCGCAATAAAACAAAACTGTACGTGAAGGTTGGGAAAGTAGAAATATTAAATATCATAATTTTAAGTGTTTGTAAAAAACATTTTCTCAACTTATCTACTTTTCATAGTATTCATATTTTTTCTGCTGCACTATTTTCTTGGTCGCATTGACTCATTGATTTCTATTGATTTGAAACAGAATTTAATTAGGTGTTGTTCGTTCTTTTTCCAAATTTGAAGAACGCTGACATAGAAAGAATTTTTTTTGAAAAAAAAGTTACAAAACCTGCGTCAAATACACAATAATTATAATGGCTCATATCAAGGCACAAAAATATACAATGTCTTCCATAATTACCATTGCACTTTTGTAAATGCGTGATTTTGTCTTACATTTTTACCAATACTTGAGATATTAAAGACGTATCATCTGATCCATGACCGTGTATTACGATTAAATCCCTTTCAAATGTTATAATATATCATAACAACTCTTAAAATGCGTGATTAAAACTAAAACAAAATTTAATTGTATTAATGAAAATCAGTTTAAAGTTTAAGGTAATTCTGAATGGTACTATGTATATAAACATCATGTATTTTGACAGTAATTGTAAATAACCGTGTATGGTTATTTTATTTCTCAATTTTAAAAGTATTTTGTGAACATAAGGTAGTTGTTTAAAGTCATTTAGAATTATTTTAGAGGTATTTAAAGGGAGAGAAACATGACGTGTTAAATCAATCAAAATGACTACATAATAGTCTCTCTTAAAGTGTTCTAATTCTAAACAATAAAGCAGAATGATAAAACTTGTCTTAAACTTTTGAATATGAGATATAGTCTCCCATATTGTCGATATTTAAAAAAGTCAACAGTAAAATCTCGATCATTATTGTGAGAATAATATATGTATTATTATCCATCGAGCATCATCACAAACCACATACATGTATATTGTATATAAAGCAACATTAATATTTCTCCCCATAAACGGATGAGTTTCATACAATATTTTGAGCATTGTATGTATAATGATGTTAAGAAAAGAATAAGAGAAAACAACAATGTACACGTGGTTTATGTAAATTGCCATCAATAGTCTTATCTATGAACATTTAGTTCATAAGAATGTTTATATTCTATCTGATAGGTTAAGATAATACAAAGGGAGCGTAATATAGCAATTTTAATGTTATACCAGTATATTTCAAATGATTTTCTCCCTTTAACAAACTTTACACATAATATTTTCGTTTAAACTTAAGTCATTTATTCATACTGGGTATAACGCCGTGTCATCACAATTAACCCGTGTCGATAGCGCAGTTGGTAGCGCGCCGGGATTTGGATACTCGTGCCCGAGGGGTGCGGGTTCGAATCCCAACTGGGGAGGTTATACCCTTCCATGAAAATTTGACAATAATGTCGATTTTACATAGGTGAGTACTGGTTATAGACAATGGTCCAGGAAAGCTAGGTTAGGTGCGCTGGACGCCGTTAAATGACCTAAAATTGTGTTGACACGGCGTTAACTCCAATAAAAAAAATAAAAGTCATCACAATTGTAGGTTATTTACGGCGCCCAGCGTCCCTGACCTAGCCCTTCTGGACCCTTATCTATAACCAGTACTCACATACTCTTCAACAAGACCAGAGACATATCCATATACCCTATGAATGGAGAAAAATTGACATCATTGTCAAATTTTCATGGATGTGTATAACCTCGCCGTGTGGGTTTGAGCCCTTCGGGACACTAGATTTGAAACTGTACTACTTAGACTTAATGTTTTAGACATAAATGCAGATATCTTCTTAAAACTATTCACTCTTATATTAGACAAGTTATCTAATCCTAACCCTGACGTATTGTTTCAGTCAATCGAAACTTATAAATGCCTCATGTATTCACTATTATATGCAAACCTTCCTATGTTTGTAAGCAGTGTCCCATTTTAACAAAAAAACCAATCGAACTAACACAAACAATGTAATACTGTATTTTATGCTTACGTAATTCTATCTCCCGTCTTAAGACGTCGTGTTGTCAACCCGTAGATGTAACACATGCATGTAGTTATACCGTTCTGCACCAAATTACGTGTGATGTATCTTGTTAACCTTTATAATCAATGATTAACAACGACGTAACTTCTTCTCTTTGATACAGCCACTTTTATACAGAAATGTTTTAATAGTTTAATCAACCTGTGGCATAAACGTCCATGAACGATAATGATATATGTGTTTAAACAACATATAAGAGGTATTGGATTTGTTGGATACATTAATCGTGACATTATATCATATACTAATTATGCCATAAGTTTGTATGCGTGTTTTCATCAGACCAAGGTGTTATTTAATATTCCGTAATACTTACATAAATGGACAAATGTTCGTTCTAAGCAGAGTTATTTTACCTTCTTGACTGGGGTACATACACTTACTCGAATGTTTGGTTTAGTTATCCACGTTGGTTCAGATATCAAGGGAGAATCAACCTCATTGTTTTTATACTCAAGGAAATATACTATCCTAATACTGGATAGGAAGATAAATGTGAGTAAAATATATATCTGTACTACAAGTATCTGTATACCGAATAGGGCATATGCATTATGGACAAGCAACGTCATCCTAATCTTCAATCAACATATACATACCCGTATGTTTCGTTTAGTTCTCCACGTTGGTTTAGATATCAAGGGAAAATTCGACATCGTTGTTGCTTAAAAATATATAATACCATCTCAGTACTGTGTGACAAGAAGCAGATGTGAGAGTGATTAAGTACATAACTACATGTATCTGTGTACTGGATAGGACATACGTATAAGGGACATGTGATGTCATCCCAATCTTCAAAGATTATCAGTATATATACATGCAAACTCATTAAAAACGGATTATGAACTAAATTCATCCACAGGGTTTGCTTACAATAGGTCCGGTGGTAGTGCAGAGCAATAACAGAACGTGTGTGGTAATCAAATGCTCTTATACTGCCCCGTAATCGGCAAAGATTGCAATTAAGTATTCGATATGCGTCAGTACTTCAGAATCCAGGAAGCCTAACAGTGAGTGATTAATTTAAGATATAAGTACTTGTATGACAATCAAGATAAAATAAATAAATGTAAAAAAAACAACTACAAACAAAGTATATATGTAGCAAGTTTTATTTTACAGCGTTACCATAGTAATATAACTACAATTCAAACAATGCACACTTGTACTCTCATCTGAAGTTATATTCGGCGCGATATGGCCTTTTTGTGTTGGTGCGCCGGAAAACCCAAACAAACAAACAGAAGTTCTAAATATACACTTAGAACAATAAAAGAAAATCATAAAAAGAATAACGAAATCATAATTGCACCCTAACCATATATAATCCAAACATAAACCAAAACATTTAAAAACGAAATTTATATAAAAAGTACTTTATAGTTTAAGTGTACTAACAACTTTGATTAATACAAGCACAATATTTTACAAAATTCCCAATGTTTTAAATACGAGTATACATATGACAAACAACAAGAATAACATCTACGTAATCTGTATATACAATTAAAATATAATGTGATAGAAAATACATACATGAAATAATAAATAAAAACTGTCATTAGGTGACGGAATCATGATAAAAATGTCTATCAGGCAATATTGGCATAATTTTCTGTATTTAACAATTAGAAGATCCAACTTTAAAATCTTTGTATGCACTTTTATAAGTATTTTTATTTTGTAATATTAGCATAATTATTTTTATTTATATGTTTCAATTAATATTCAAACTGGCTATAAATAATCCAACGTTTACACCATGCATATACCGTATCAATATATTTTCAAACGCCTTTATTCATTCTTTTCGCCGAAGATGTTGGGCTTTTATAAAGTCAAATGGGGGATATACCAGATATAGATACTGTAAATGACTATGCTTGCCGTATACGTAAACAATTCTACCTTGGAATTTCGATTTTGACTAGCTAGAAATTAATGTGAGTAAAAAGTGCATTTACCAACTATTTGGTTTTGTGTGTTATAATTAAATAAAATTGTAAGCAGTGATCTGTTTGTATAGAAGGGCGTTCCAATTGTTGATAAGTTTAGTATATAGATAAACAATTGTAATAGATACACGTGTTGATAACTAGTAAAATGACGTCCAGATTATAAGTATGTATTTATATATTAAGAATTATTTTAAAATTTATTCTTAGCCAATGACCATACATAAAAATAAAATTCAAATGCATGTACATAAATAAAAATATAGGAATACACGTTACGAAACTATAATAAGGTTTATAATGTACATAAAATACATGAAAAACTGATACAGTAGCAAAGCTATTAAATTATTTGAAGTTCATGTTACAATCTAACATGCATTATAGGACCTCTTTGTCGAGCGACTGTCTATATGAATAGGAATATTTATCTCATTCTGCATTTAGGTTTAACATGATATAACACTCTGATTTACAAACATCATATCTTGAAATAACTTATTTGTAAACTCCTACAAAAGGTCTTAAGATACAAGTTAGATTGAACTGCACAAAGTTACATAAATTTACTTGCAACATGTTTGTTCAAGGATTCATAAGATATGATGGGATACGACATGATGCAATTCAATATTGCGATGCAAAATGAAATGATATGATACAAAACGATTTGGCGCAATGCGATATGACACGATACGTCACGAAACGATGCGATATGCCACGATTCGATACGATATGCCAAGACACGATACAATCTGATATGACACGATGCGATATGACACGACACGTCACGAAAAGATGCGATATGACATGATTCGATACGATCATATTGATGGCAATATACAATGCGATATGACACGTCAAGATGTGATACGAAATGACAAAACACGATGCGATACAATATGACACGACACGATGAAATACGATATAACACGACATGATTCTATACGATGACAAGATTCGATGCGATAAGACATGACATGATGCAATATGACTTGACACGATGCAATATGACAGGACACGATGCAATATGACAGCGATATGGTTCAACGTGATGCGATACGATATGTCAAGAAACTATGCGATATGACAAAGTACGAAGCAATTCAATTGAAACGATTCAATACGATACGACCTAATAAAATACGAGTTGACACGACACTGTATTGTACGATATAACATGACACGATGAGATACATATGACACGATACGATGCGATACGACACATCACTACACGATGCAATACAATGAAATGTTATACAAAGTGTAAAATGAAGCAAACTCTTGGAAGCCATTTTGTTTATGTTAAGCACTTATTCAAAGTATTTATATAGAATCCAATAAATGCACTATCTATGGCAGTCATCTTTGAACGTTTGTTATTTCTTTGTCAGAAATTGTGGATCCAAACAAGTTTGTTTGTATAATGTTCATGACTTGAATTTGCGACAATGTACTATCATCACTAGTTGGTGTGTACTCATAAGTTAATATACCATCAAAATAGTGGTCTGATTGGTCGCTTTAGATATTCTCAGTCGCGACTTCCAATGGGATACTTTATGCAAATTGAATTCATTTTCAGTAATTTCTTCGGTTTAAACGATTCAATTAGATCGTTTCAGGAAAGACGTTCTGGATACATATATATTTTGCCTGATACATGTTACAATGTATGGTATTTGCTTCAAGATATTTCAGAATGTCAGTGCAATGGTTCTGAAATCTCGTATATTTTGGATTTGGGTCGAATCTCCATTTATCGATTAACTTAAGACGTTTTGTCTATCAAATGTTTACTTTGGAGCGTCAACAATTCATATATTTAATAAACGTTCTCACTACTGTAGCATTACTCTTTAATCATGAGCATAACTTATTTGTGACCCAAGTTCATAAATAACTTCTCCGAAGCGAAATCATTTATTTCTACCAATTTTACTCCTTGGTATAAAGGAAGAAAGAATGAGATTTCTTACTTTGAGGTCTGAGCACAACCATATTTCTAGGTGTTTATCTACTTGAAATTCAAATATAACACTAAGTTGATGATGAATCATATTTAGGTTAATTTTCCACTTGTCTGTTATTTCAATTTTTTGGCATCTGTCGGAATTGATTTTTATAATTAATTTCTGTCATTCAATTGTTTCATGATCCACGTCTGTTTGATTGTTGTCGAAAGCGTCTTTTCCATCGTAAATAGTTTGACAGTCAATATGATATGTGATATAGTCCGTATTGATCTAAATAATTATATGTTCCATACAAGAATATTGTTGACTATCTTGCTGTCACAACTTGTATGAAACCTGCTGATATATGCTTTATTTTGTTGATGATTTAGGCATATAGCTTGAGAACATTCTACATCTGGTGATATAACTATACACTTTTTCACATCTCTTGTTACTAGATATATTTCATTTCCGGAACAAACCAAACTACTCCCATCAATGAACAAAGCAATTCCATGAGGACCTTTTACGTTACCTCTAGATGATGTTTTTATAATATTACAATTATAATCAATCATTGTTATGTTGCTTTTTATAGCATCAGATACATAAAGGTATTGATTGGTACCTTGTACATGGAATGGTAGAGAAAATACATCTTCCTCAGTTGTATCTGTGGTTATTGATTTGATCACGTTACCTTTCATATCAAGTATTTCAAGTTTACCAGGATAGCAGTATGTAACAATAAGTTTATCTTGATGATGACATATACCATAACATTCTCCATTTGTTTTTATCCTGCGAGAGTTCTTCAGGTTTTTAGATACTGTAACGAATTGCATATATTTTCCATTAGGTACGGTGACAGCAACTTCTGTAGAAGTTAGTTTTGTTATATCAAAGGGTTGTTTTACTAGTGTGACTGATGATGTAACCGCTTTATTTCGAACGTCTACAAGTTTAATTGAACTGTTAATTCCATCAGCAAGTACTAAAGAATCCGGTGCTATTTCTATCATTCCTGTGATAAAGCAATCAAATTTATCTCCACTTGTCTTTACCAATATTTCATCCTTGTTCGTTGGTTTGATATTGGTTTGTTGGTGTCTTGACAATTGATTGATTCTTGATGTAGTCGGCAATGGAACTCCTTGCCTTTTTGGTTTTATAACTGCATGTTGAGGTCTTTGTGATGGTATGTTCAAAGAAGCAGGCGGTGTTATCTTTTGATTTAATGATATCGTCCCAAGGGTGTTTTCTTCTTCAAGAATCTTCTGAATCGCTGTATTTGGTATAAACTGATACTCATCATGTAGGTTTTGACTTTCACTTGACTGTAAACTGTCCTCATACTCGTCTAGGACTTTTGAGGCTTGTTGTAACTCTATGAATAGTTTATTTGCTTGTTTTGATCTATACATTTTATTCAGTGTATCTTTTTTCAAATGAGCACTCGATTTCATAACTTCGCATTTTCTTCCTTTCGTCTTGACTTTGTTGATATTTTGTTTCGTCAAATCGGTAATCGTTTTGGTAATTTCTTTTTCCTGGTCATCAAGTTTCCTATTAATGTTACTTCTGCATTTCTTCAAATCAGACAATGATTGGTTCAAAGAATCTATGACCGGTTGTGTATCCCTAGTTATTCTATTCTTCACGGAGTCACACTTGTTCTCAATTGACTGTGCTCTAGCAATTATATCTCGTACGATATCGCTATTCAGGACAGTTTGAGAAATATCCGGAATATAATCCACTTTACAAGGCTTGGTGTGATTCAAAGTGACGCAAACGCTGCAAAGTGTCATTTTGTGATCATTGCAGTAAAACTTGACAAACTCCCCGCTATGTTTCTCACACGGCGTAGTTAGACTATCAGATGGACCTTTATCTATTGCTGTGTCATCAAGTGTTTGTGTGGTTGGCATGGAACTTGAATCCAATAGTTTGTGATGTCTACTTGGTCTCAATTTCTTGTGATTAACATAGCACATAGAACAAAGATGTTCATCGCAATCAGTACAATATCCAAAGGCAGGTTTTGCTATATCATCAAGATGGCAAGGTTTACATACAAGATCATACACGAAGTCTGATCCTTTAATACTTGATGTCATTTGCTGCTTGCCTGATGTAGCCATTTCTATAATAACAGAAAACAATTTGTTTTACTTAATGAAATTTTATATATTAGCTGTTTAATTATTAACTATTTGTAGTGTGAGCGTAGAATAACACGCCCATTAATATCAATGTGTACAGGTCAATTCACACAACTTTCTCTTAAAAAAATACTTAGGTTTATACATTGTTGTTATTATATATGACTTTATATCTGTAATCGTTGAAAAAAATCTTAATCTGGTAAAAATATAGTCAAAAAGTGTTATACAGGCACTCAGTGCGTGTTTGGAATTTACGTAAATCTCACTTTGTACATGCTCAAACCAATAACTTGGTATTTTATACATAAGCGACGGGTAGGCCTTTAAACGTTACAAATGGAACGGAATGTATTGATTGCCAGTGCAATACTTCATCTAAATACAATGGAAAATGTCTTTAAAAATCAATATTCAATACGAAAATCTCTCAAACATCGTATATGTAATTAACCAAGGCAATCAATTGATACACCAAATGTAAAACATAACAGAACACACCTTGTATTTAGAAATGCAGAAATGCAGACAACAGTCCAAATGTAAAGTCACCTTCAATAATTATGCTATGCACTTCTTTAATCGCTCTTTTCATTTAGATTTGTATATGTTCAAACTTTTGTACTTCAGCTGTGATTAGAGGCAAAAATACAAATAATAAATTTTGCAAGACGCTGTTTAAACAACCAAGTCTACAAAAATCAATATAGTTTTTACATGATTTTTAAGTATGTTGTAAATATGCATTTCAGTTTGGATGAAATAACAGTATTGCCCTCGTGATAGAATACCTGCAGTCTTTATACTTGGGCTGATTTCAAAAGATAAACTTGATTTACGATAGATACTTAAGACATAAAATAATAACGATATATTAGTTTCATACACTTGCACGTTTATTGATAAAACAGATAATAAATTTAAAGCATCACACGATAAGGTAAAACGCATTTGGTCCGATGATATTTAGGACTATTATTGCACAGTGCCTGATCTATAGGTGGCGTATGTTGGGCAGGTGGTGATATTCAGGAGTGATATCCCCTCCGGAGGTGGATACATTTTAAATGCTTGCATATCAAAGATAAAAATATGTTCTCTTTAAAACTCATAAAAAGATAAAATCAAAGTGTAACTCGGTCATTTATCATTTAATTCTAAAAAAACCACAAATCAAATGTTTGAGTACCTTAAGGCCAACCCAAGTGATGTAATTTAAACATCCCAAACCTGCCTATATTTTTTTATCCTTATGCATGGTCAGACTATATGAATTGATTTATGGAACGTTGGGTTGAGTACTGAAGTGATATTCCCAGTCGACGCGAAAATTGGAACGCTCTCGGACAATCCATAAAATATAATCAATGAAGTTATTCACTTGATATTGCATAACATTGTTGTAGTTCTAATTACTGAGCTAATTTTTAAATGAGACATTTGATTTATATTAGATACTTAAGACATAAAATAATATAGATACTTGTTTTTACTCTTGTACAAAAACTTAATGTTAGAACATTTAATACATAACTGAGATAAGATAACAAGAAATTGGTCCGAAGTTCATAAGTATTCATAAGTACACAAAACCAAATTCAGAGGTGACGTAAATGGGGGGGACAAAAGGTGGTGTTCTGAAGGTACCTTCTCACTGCAAGTGAGATAAATTTGAATTTTCGCATTGCAAAGATGAAAATATGTTCACTTTAAAAACAGTTAAAATGCGTGTCATGTTTCATGAAACATTAATTGTTCTGATACAAAATAGCAAGTACTACATTTTAGTACATTTTAAGTGCTATTTTCAGAAAAATGAGTTTCTCCTTGTTCTAAATATAGTAATCATATATTTTCAGAAAGTCACTCTTAATCAATGATAATCTTTGAACTTGATCAATTACAATTAAAGTTAACTAGATAGTATAAATAGGACATAATTATGATTTTGCATTGATACTTTTTATGAAGCAAATCATGTATTGAGTACTAGCTTATATCGTGACAAGGGAGCAGACAACTTCTCTACTTGATGCAGTTAATGATAGAAAAACGATCATATACTTTAGATCCTAAGTAATAAAATGTATACACCCTTTGAAGGTAATGCCCTTGAATTATTCATCAGACGCACTGCTGACGGAGTTAACCGTGATAGTAAGCAATACTTGAATTGACATCAAAGATATTCAATTTGATAAATGACTAGGAAAATATCTTTATTATCAATATAACAATATTTAAGTATTTGTTTTAAATCTTGTTCTATCAGTATATTAGTAAAGAACGTTTTAGATATTGTCAAGGATGTATTTGAAGTGTTTTGTTTACTATGAGCCGAAGGATTCCGATAATGTTCAGGTACTGACATACTGAATAAACTACAATAATTTCATGGTGCATTAAAAAAACATGTAATACACCTGTACTTCATAACAAAACTAACATGTACTAAAATATAGTAAACTAGTAGAATTGGAATAAACAGAAATAAGGCATTTTGATAATATAAATACATTTGCTTTACGCTATCTAGAACGTCCTTAAATTAGCATTTATACGTCAAAAACATTACAAATTACGTTGAATCCATTGTAACTGAAATATACCAATTTCTGCACAGCGTGTTTCTTTTTTATACATGCATTCCTTTAAGCTTATGTTTCAATTAAATCCACTAGTTAATAAGGTTTAAAATTTGTATTTCGTAAGGTTTTTATTTATTTTTTACTAAAGTTTGTGAATATGACAAACAAGTTAGATAAGCATTAAATTTCATACAATTGTTGGTTACAAATATGTGAGTAATTTATCAGAACAATTAAACGTACAGTGTTACAAAATATCACTTCTGTTCTCGAGACGCATCTTATTCAAAGTTAAACAAATTTTTTTGCGTGGTTTTTTTAGAGAAAATGTTATACACATAGATACTATTTTGTCCTTATGCCATTAGTTGACGGTTCTCCTCTTAAATGATATCAAATGTACACAATAGTTCACATTTGCAATTAAGTTTTGTGGCATTGATTACATAGTTTTTTTATATCAACATACGTTATGAAATAACTGTTTCTTCAAATGCGTCTCTCAATTTTCTAAACATGCAAAGTATATATGCTGTAAAAAACCCGGCAATTAACATGCTAATACTAGTAAGCAAAATGCCATGACCTTACATGCGTACATTTAGTTATTTTCCAAAGTCGGAAGCATCCTGATCATGGAATAAAACATTTAAGGTGTAAAACCTTTTACAAATCGTGCACTATTTTTATCACAACCAAGGTCCACCTTCTACACAGGAAGCTATCACATATTTTTATACAGTTGGCTCGGCCCTTTAATGTGTACTCAACAGTCTAAATTTCTGGTTTAGTAACAGAAAACAATACAAAAAGTGACAAAATAATCATTATTAAAGAATGGTTATTAGACATATAGTTTACACATACCTTATAAGTTTTAGATGTGTCGTCAATGTAAACAATAATCTTAAATGTTGAATTGATAAGAAAGTGCAGTCACTGCAATGATTTTGTCTGCGCGTCTAGTTGTCCTCTGACCTTGACTGGTGATTATGCGTTCACGAGATAAGTATGTTCTATAAATAGATATATAGGTCATTTGATTTGTACGGTAATTATATTTATGTTTAAAAAATGTTTTAGATAACATGTTTGATAGCTTAACAGTTAATGTGACTAAAATATAACAATTGTATCAATTAACATGTTGACAGTTACAAATAATTTATTATCATTTCTATATTGACTCCACTTTTCTTTAATCATGCGGTAGTTGTCTTTTGGTTGAGATGTTCCTACACTTCCGTTACGGAACGTCATGAAACGTTCGGGATAATTGAACAGGCTACATTTGTGTGAAGAAACCAGTAACCGCGGTAACAAATCATCCGACACTGCTTAAGCCCATTATTATCGCAGTATATCGCTATATTATCTAAATAGTATGTTTTAATCGAAATTTGAGTTATTCTAATATGTTAGCGTGGATAACTTCCCCGTTTGATAAAAAGGTAAGCGGGATAACAGAAGAAAAAATATTTAGACTAAATAACCCAGAAGTATTTAGTGAAGATCCAGTCAGGGATTCCACATAAGTCTACGAATCTTCAAAAATCATTCAAGTTTTAGATAGTTTCGAAACATTTTAAGGAATATTTAATGACTAAATGAAAACCACAGGCTACCGGCATACTACACTCCCGGGGTACAAGGTTTGTTTGTCATACATTTTATATACCCTTTTATTCTTTTGTTGAGTGAATATATGATCTTTGAGAGCTTTTATATTAATTTGTTTATTGATTTTCTAGAGTAGAAGATTCCAATGTATTGTTAGTTGATACTTAATGCATTCCCGTTCCATTCTAAATAAGTCTGTAGACACCCATCGCTAATATGAATTGCCAAGAGATCGGTTTTAACATTTGCACCATTTATAAAATAGGCCTAGTTTGAAACATTTAGATCTACGTAAAGTTCCGTATATACATTAGGAGTCTGTTTAATGCTTTCCAACTATAACTTGTTGTTCCTGATTTTGTTATGGATAAACCGTTTACATCTATAAATGTTATTTAAAATGACAACTGCGTAAAGATCAATGTGCTAAAAACTATTTTGTAACACGAAGTTATATGAATTGAGTAATAAACTATAAACTATAAACCAGCACGTTGTTATACGTCCACACTTAATAAAATTAAAAAATAATGAATATAGATTATGTTTAAATAGTGATAATCTGTATTTAGTTTATCCGGTAAGTTGGCGAAAAATTAAAGCGGCGATGCTTGCCGAGCCGTATTATCTTTTTGCAGACGAGCCAAATAAACCTAAAATTGTATTTAGCCTAACCGCATTTGGTTGAATGTAGGATCTTTCAGATCTAATTCAAAATAAAAAAATAGCGTTCAACATGATTTTTATTTCGATGGCCGATTCAGAAGATAAAGTGATAATTAGTCAAAGTCTGCGGACGTAAGAAGACTTTTCAATATCAAGACTGAAACTCCATATCAACAACAGTTTAAACTGTATGTATGAATTATTTATTTCGTTATTTACATTTGCATTCTCATAAATGCACTTTTTAAAACGTAATTGATAATGCATTTTCATCCAGATTTGAGCCAATGTCGAGGAAAACAGAATTCGGACCTTTATTTACTTATGTTTACAAATCGTTGCTTTACTATGCAAGAACATAACATTGTTTTACTAATGAATGTAACAAATACATAACATGTATTGTTGTACTTCATTGTATTAGATGATGATTTTTACCATTGCTCACATGTCTACACAATATACATGATACATGCAACATGTCACGATTGTAACTCACAAAAGAATTAAGTAATCCTTTTGGAAAATTACACTACTTTTTTGCAATATCAACATGTGTAAGGGACAAAGGGTTAGCAAAATTATTTTATAATTAATTGCCCTTCCGTGGTGAGTTACAACAGCCATGGTCATCAAACTTGTGTCATTCCAACAAACCACCAGCTTTCAGGCCAGCGGTTAACAAGACATTTATTTCTGTTTTTCATTGACAAAACATAAGTATGAATTAATGAAAGATAAATATTGTAAAACAAAGAAATCATTAATGTACATTTTTTTTTATCTCGATGTTGCATTATTTTAAGGTGACAATTATTTAGAAAGTAAAACTAGTTTGTAAGAAATAAAATCAAATAGATTAAAAAGCAATTGTAAATATCAAAGTTGATACATAATTTTCATTTACCTTAAAATCTTCAAATATGATGTTGATAGGAATATTAGTTTTGATAAAACGACAGTATTACTCTTCTGATCGCGGTTAGTTCTTAAAATGTAACTGAATATCACTGGAAAATTTACTTCATGTCTTGCGCCAAACGTAGTATAGCGACATCTATGTCTTCCTGTTTTGTATTCAACATACGGGTTTCTTTATCTCCTAGTAATATGTCACGTGATATGAATCGGTTAGAGACGGGAATGTCACACGGTGCATTTATTTAGTATACTCTTTTCTAGGTTTAAATGTGTCAGCATAAATATAAATGAATGTATGCTCGTAAACTTTGTTATATACTGTATAGTGTATAATGACGATAAGTTTATTGTGAAAATTACTCTAAACTTTAACATGTTATAAAAGTAGGATTGGATATTTATTTGTTGTCGGTTTAATAGGCAACAACTGTTTAATTTTATTTGCTTCATTTGCTTGTTTCTGAACTTGAAGACATTTTTACACCTTTAAATTTGTTGTTTCGTAAAAGGCAAGCGTCTGCACAAGAGAGGTAACCCAAATTGAATGGCTAAAAACTCGGGTCCAGGTATTAGCACATTCCAACGCAGTAGTCTCCCATCGGTTTAAACGGGCCGATAGGTGATTTTAAGCGGGCTGATAGGTGATGTCAAGAGGGTAACATTACGGGTTGTCACCCGGTGACATCAGATTAGACTGTATGGTAAACAATCACGTGATGTATAATAATATAAAAAAGACCATTGTCATGTAGAAAAAAGGATAAAAAAACATTTCTATTATATTCTGAAGTCAAGAAATAAGTTCTTCTATAAAATTTGCTTCCACTATGTCCAGGTTGCATTCAACGTAATAATGTGTGGAATAAATCTGTTCATATATTGCCCGTTGTTACCACGGATTTCAATGAAAGATACGCTATGCTAGTGTACATGTGGAACAAGGGAGAGTTACAGTGAATGATTATTTACTGTATGGTAACAGTGTACGTTAGAAAAGAAACGTATCCCAATATGGTGGACGCGTCAACTGACGAAATGTAGAGTACTTAGTTACTTATTGATATCTCCATTCACATCTCACATTTTATGTTGACTTTAGTATCTTCTGAAAGGACTTGTAATTCTCTTTCCTCGGTTGTATAACACCAGCTGGCCCATTGATATGTAAAGCCGTAGTTTTGATTCACATAACAAACATATTCGTATATTGAAAATCGTAGCAGGACTCAACTTGTTATTCCTTTGTTTTTACAATCGATGTATCAACGATTCTTGTCACACGATCCCATATCAATTCATAATTTTGAATATCGATACAATTTTATTGATATTTATTCTGTAGACCTGCACGTACGATAATACATAATCCATATATCAAAACATTTAAATACGGAAGACAAACGAAAAACCGTATGGACTCAATTATGACTGAAGCAATTGTCTCGTACTTGTTTACATATGTGATAGTTCTAGCTTGGAACAACTTTGATGTTACCATGTCTAACTACATTTACAACATTTACTAACTTATAGTCTATGTTCTAAGTAGACACCACTACAACAACCTACATGAGGTGAGGGACAACTGATAACATATCATACACTTGAATTATGACTTTAAGCTATACGCTCCAGAATTGATAACATTATATATTTTAAATAAGGCTTGTAAATGTCTGTAATAAAGTTAAGAAGTTAAGAAAACAACTTGCCAATATTTCCAGACCTAAATATTGTCAACTATGCAAATTAAGGCAGAAACAAACATTGAAATCATCTGTGCTGTTTTGCGGTTTAACGATTGTATGTCATTTTGACATACATTTTCATCATCGAAATTCTTCCTTTCTTCTTCTAAACTGTTCCTATTTAATGTTGCGAACTCTTAAAAGTTGATAGTTGACATGATTTAACTTGAAATTAAGGAAAGATCAAATTTAAACTCATTCTTGAAAAAAGGGTTCAGATCCCTTTACCACTATGAATTTAATGGGTTTTTTTCCGGAACGGAGCTAAATTTGTATAATTTTGAATAACAAATAAGTTTTTAGATAATTTACGCGTACGTTTGAATATTCAAGTACGTTGTTTATATGCGTTTTTAGTTTTAACGAAATGGCAATATTAGCTCTTTTTATATTGCATAAAATTTCTGAAGTGTTTATATAATGGGCTGACTTCAAGTGATACATTTGATTTACAATAAATTGTTTATACTTAAATCATAAAACAGTACATATATGATTTATACTCTTGTATGTTTAAGATAAAGTAATTTATACATTGAAGACATCACATGATAAGATAACATGGTTTTTGTCCGATAATATTTAGTATTTTATTACAAATTCAGAGATCCAGATATGTAGTATGTGAGCACGTAAAATTTGTGGAGGTATCCATCCCGAAGGGAAAATAAATTTTCAATCTTAGCATATCAAAGAAAAAACCTTAAATCCAATAAAGTTTAAGCAGTGTTGGTGTTGTATACATGATATATATTTACACACAAGGGAGGAGTTGACAGTATCCAGAGATAGAGCTAGGCTAACAAAACTATATAATTAGTTCCTGGCCTCGTA
This sequence comes from Mactra quadrangularis, assembly GCA_025267735.1. Classification (NCBI taxonomy): domain Eukaryota; kingdom Metazoa; phylum Mollusca; class Bivalvia; order Venerida; family Mactridae; genus Mactra; species Mactra quadrangularis. Next base: position 22,674,203 of record CM046295.1, on the reverse strand, counting down.
TAAGAACGTAATTTTGTCCGAAATGTAAGATTATCATAAATATTTAATTGCTATATTGATATAAGTCCTATATAATTGTTTGTTTATTTTTGTTGGGTTTAACCCTGTAGCAACGCGTTGTGAAGGTCATGTAACAGCGGTCAGTCAATCTACTCGCTGTTCCTGGACAGGCGAAATATCTGTATTTAGCTGTTAACCAACTACTAAGCGCATACTTTCGTCCGTGACTGACAACTACCCTTTATAATTAAAAATCAAGCTCCACGAAAATATGCCCCGATCCTCGATCGGTAGGCTTGTGTGCTACCGACTGAGCTAGCCGTGCGGCTGTAATGACTAGTTGCTCTGAACTATGTAGATATTTATTCAGCTAAATGAAAAGGGAGATAATCATGGCATGTTAAATACATTTTAAATCAATACATACTAGTCTCCCTTTAAAATGTCAACTGAATTTGCTTCTTTGTTATAACAGTTAAGAGAAAATATGACAACTCAACCGAATTATTGAAAATGACGTATTGTCTCCCGTTTACAATTTTCAAAATACTTTTACCGTTTACTAGATTAAATGTCTTTGACATTAATTTGCAGTAAAAATACATTACTTTAAGGCTACAAAAACCCTTAAAGCGGAAGAATCACTGTGTCGATATTCTTGTAACTAATAGCTTACCCCACGAACTGCGAAAGTCTACGAATTTTTTTAATCTTTCGGGTTACATTAGACTATCTTAGATAAAGATAATACAAAGGGAGAGTAATACAGTAATTCTAATTTTATATCACTTTTATATCATAATATTATATCAATATATATAATTTTATATCAATATTATATAACGCCTCATATACGTTTTTAACCCAGGTCGATATTGCAGTTCGTATCACGCCGTGATTTGAGTCTCGTGTCCCGAAGGGGATGCGGGTTCGAATCCCACTGGGGGAGGTTATACCCTTCCATGAAAATCTGACATAAATGTCTATTTTCTTACATTTATTAAATAATATGGAGAAGTTTCCGGTCTTGAAGAAGGGTAGGTACTGTTTATAGTTTGTTTATTTTGTGGGGTTTAACGCCATAGCAACACATTGTATAGATCATATAACGGCGGTCAGTCAACCTACTCACTGTTCCTGGAAATATAAATCTCTGGATTTAGCTGTTAATCAATTACTTAGCCATATTTTAGTCAGAGACTGATAATTGCCCTACATAATTAAAATCATTTGTAGGAGGGAGAATGGCCGTAGAAAAAAATTCAAGACCATGCTCCATGCAAGTATGCCCTGCCCGGTACCCACGACCCCTCGATCAGTAGATGTGCGTATTACCAACTGAGCTAGCCGGGCGGCTTTTTTATACACTAAATTACTTCTGTGGTTTCGTGGGAAACCTGATGGTCAATGTTAACAACGATTTTTTTTATCGTTTTAATACAGATACTTACTTAAAAATATTTGGAACCTTGTCATGTAATAAATGATACTATCTACCAAATTTGACATATTTTCAAAGAAATCACTAAGCATGTCAGTCCTATTTTGTGTTCCTGGGTAGGCCTAGAGCTCTAGATCTAAGCATTTGACCTAGCACTAGGAACATACCTTCGTTCATCAGTGGCTAACGACTGCACTATTTAACACAAAGTCATGCCGGAGAATGTACATAGAAATCAGTCTATTTTACGACGGTATGTACATCCGTCTAGGAATCAAACCAACGACCTCTGTAACATACTTTGACTATATAGTATGTTTTAATGAAGAAAGGTTCAAATTGGTCAACTTGTGGCATAAAACCTCATATACGATAATATTGTTAGTGTTTAAACACCATTTAAGAGGATATGGATTTGTTGAATACAGTGATCGTGACGTTATATCTCATACTTATCATGACAACAAGTTGATTTACTTGTTTTATGTATAGCGAGTCTTAGGCAATTCTAAGTATAGTGCGTAAACTTTGACCCCGATTTGAACTTTCAAATTTATATTTGATAATAATCTACACATATCCCGACGAAAATCAGTACCACCCCTACTCTACACTTTGGCAGCGATTGTAGAATTATAAAGGTACGTTTATGTGTAAAATTTTAGCGCAAAATCCTCACGGTCATGGTGTAATCGAGCATTTATACTGCAATCATATTCAATGTAGTGAATTTTATTTCATAAAGGTCAAGTCGGGGTCAAAACTTACGCACAATAACACTTACATAAAACATCTGAACATAGGTTCATTCAAAACAAACATATTTCATAGCATTGGTCGAAAACATATGACTGGAAGCATGTTTCAATTAGTTTTCTATGATGGCTCAATAAATATTCAGAAACTAACCATCGTAGTTTTATCTAGCAACCAAAACTTCATTTGTACCAACTCAATACTTTGTGAACCAGGAAGTGTACTCAATAGTGATTAACTTAAGTTGCATTATGTTATTCTATTGAAATAAAATAAACTAGGACGATATAAAAACACAAGGAACAATATTATATACAATGTTTATTTTACAGCATGCACAAAGTAATATATAATACGAGATAAAAACGATATAAAAACTATTCAGACAACTGCAAGCAGGCTCAATTAGTTATCTGTAATAGTTCAATTCATATTCAGAAAATATCCATCGTGCTGTTTTATCTAGCAACCAATCCTACCAACTGAACTGGCGAACCAGGAAGTGTACTCAAGAGTGTTCAATTTACGTATGATCTACAACTTAGATAAAATAAACTAGAGCAACATATACAATTTCAGTAAAGTATCAATGTTTTGTTACAGCAAAATCAAAGTAATATATTAAGCACAATACAAAGATATAAAAATATAAACTAGAGCAACAAATAAAACTAAGTATAATAAATAATCAAGGGTTTTTAACAGTAATGTAATTTATTAATCAAAATTCAAAGATTTAACAAATATATCATTGAACATAAAATATTTAAAAGTGAATTTCATCTAAGAAATACTATGTTAAGAATTATTCAGACAAAGCCACACAAACAAACACACAAATCCTTATACCCCCCATTTTAATAATTTATTATATTCATATACCCATGAAGTCACACTATCAATTACTGTCTGATTTACGTATTCCACTTATAGCCTTTTAAGGTAAAATATATGATTAAAATAATAATTTAAAGTCGTTCCTTTTCTAACCAGGAAATTCGTTCTTGTTAGTATTATAACTGCAATACATGTAAATTTATGCCCATATTTAAATATTGATATTTAAACTTTTAGAAGATCACAGTTACAGACGCCATTTCTTGTCAATAAATTTTCACACGTATTGCAAAACTAATCTGCAGTTTCTAACATATTTGAAATTAATTGACTGCAAGAATGTCATCAATTTTGTTTTATATGTACGAGTATTGTGCGGGTTTTTTTTTCAACTGTCAAAGTTTGAATAATTACACGGTGACTAAATGCATTGTTTTTGTACTGGTGGCCTAATTGAAATATATTGACTAAAACATATCATACGGCATAAACAGCTTTACTTGATCATAATACACACTTTCGGAAACTCATGGATGTATTACAACGATGATTTTAATGAACGCATACACCGTGAAATTATTAATCTTTTGACCGTGGAGAAAAAAAGAACGATATGATACACATTATATGTATACATTAACAAAAGAAACATACAGCGGAACAAACTATTCTAATTGAACAAAACCAAAATAAAGAAAGTAATATAAATTCCAAAGACTTGTAACAGTTCCACAATTCCACCATGGCACTTTTATCAATTTATAGCAAATAAAATGTACAATCGTTGATAACCAGTGAAATGTAGTTCAGATTAATATACTTTGAACATTCTTTTTTTCAAAGATTTAAAGTTTTTATTCAAAATATTTAACCTGAACTCGTACAAACACTATCCAAAAAGTTTGGATGCATTAAAATATTGTTACGATAATAACAAATTAGTGCAAATAAACATACAAGCGTAAAATATGATTACTATAGTAAAAAAACAACATTTACCGTTAGAAACAGTATAGGTGATTTTAGAGCCTTTAAGTAACATTAATTGTGATATCTCATTACATATATACGTCAACTTGCTTAAGAATAGTAAAACTTTGTTTTCGTAACATAATTACGGACACTAACAAGTGATTTTAAAATATAAAGATGACCGAAACTGTGAGCGAGTTGCTTAAATCAAAACAAATACCAGACCGATGGTCAATGCAAATTTAAAAGTATTAACATACATAATAATACAAAATAAAAAAACATCAAGGATAAAATATCTAAGATTCATGTAGAATTATACAGTTGAACCTGCAATATCGGCCCCTTGAATTAAGAGACTGTCTTGTACAGAATATCATTAATATACTACACTACATTGCACTTCACTACACAACACTATACTAAAGAACTCTACATTACAGAAAACTACACAACAACACACAATGTTACACTACACTTTATTACACTGCACAACGCTACCCTACACAACCTTTTGCTACATAACACTATATATAAAACTTTACTCCACTACTGTACTCCTACACTACAGTAAGCTACACTACGCTACACCGTAACGCACCATAATAAACTACAGTGCCGCAATACAAATGGGAAGGACACAAAAACTTACATATGTAATTAAATAAACTAGCCTAGATATTATCAGGTCGTATTTATTGCAAGAGAGCTCAGAGTGCGTCGCTTCCATCCCAGCAATAAAAGTACGAATAGAATGACATTGTCGTAAAACTATTGGGACTCTTTACCGCCAAAGTTACTTTGCAATTTGTCTGTGCAAGTTCTTGGAATAAAGACGTGTGTAATGATACTTTGAATAGTTAACGTGTTATAAGCCTAACGTCAACTAGCTTGTTCGCATGAAAATGATATTAAAACAATATTTTCTTCAAGCCACTTAGTTTAAGTTTTGTCAAATATAAGTAACAAATATATAAACAAGTCATGAAATATATACACATAAAATAAAAAAAATATCCAGTTAGACTGAAGCATCAACACGCAGTTTAATAACATGAACAGCATGAAATCAATTTAACACACATGAGAAAAACATGAAACAATATTAAGTAACAGTACGGAATGAACGATATGGGCAGAAAAGCGTCAAGCAAATAAGTAATCATTAAGTGGCCGTGAGTAGAATGGATAAAAATTAAAACGAATAAAGACAACTTACACACCGAACCCTTTAATAAGCTCGTATTTGTTACATGTATTAAGTGAACTGGCGATCAGAATTTTCTGGATCTCTGTCGAGGTAACTATCACTATAATTGTCAAGAAAACAATTGGTAAGGACACAAAAACTTTCATATGTAATTAAAAAAACTAGCATATGTATTATAAGGTCGTATATTTTGCTAGCTTACGAGGGTTAAGAGTGCGTCGTTTCCATCCCAGTAATAAAACATTCGAATAGAAGGACATTTTCTTAACACTACTCAGATGACTCAAAACATATTTTGTTTAAAAAAAGACAAAATGAAAGTTAATTTAATTTGCTATTATTTGTGGGCATTTTTCATTATTATAATGTTTGAAAATAATCTAAAAAAGTCAAGGAAACTTATAAAAAATCACGTTTTTACCAATTCTATTTTAACATTTGTGAAATAATATTTTTTTCAAGTTTAGAAAATATCTTACAAACGCCAATTTCTTACTTTTTATAGATTACGATATGTACCACATATAGTTTCAATAAAAAATATGGAGCTGAAACTCATACATGGAGCTTTGAATTAAAGTGCTAAGCGTAAAAAAGCTAGATAGTATTTAACTACATTTTTAGAATAAGCAAAAAATAAACATAAAAGGTACAACATAACAAACATTTACGAATAAATGATTAAAAAAAATACAGTGGAACCTGTGGTTATGACCATCTAATCAGATTCGACCACATACTGACAAAGACCACTTTTAATTCCCCGATCAAATTTACTATAAAATGACTCTTTGCGTTGCAACCGACTGTCCACAACGACAAAACGCTAAAATATTAAGTCACCAAAATGGTCAATCTAAATGCAGAGCGATTGTATTATTTAGACTCTTTACCTCAGAAGTTACTTTGCATTTTATCTATGCACGTTCAGGACATAAAGCCAGTTGTATTGATACTTTATCCAGCTATTATGTAAATATTGTAAATATTGTGACGTAAACTGTCTACTAACGTACAAATTGGTATTAAAACAATATTTTCTGCAAGCCACTTAGCTTAAGTTTTGTCCAAAAAACCCACACAAAACAATAGTCATGAACTATATACACATAAAATACAATAGATATCTTTTTAGACAGACGCATTTAATAACATTTTAATAATGACCACTGTTCTATTTTAACTCTTTATTATAAAACGTTTCAGCCATAGGTCTTCATCATTTGATAAATTTTGCTACCGCAAGTTTACATCTTTTAAATTGTGGAATGGCGCGACGTCAGACGTCAGTTGGCGTCATACACTCATTACTTTCTGTATGTTAGCTTAATTAGAAGATGTAAACTTGCGGTAGCAAAATTTATTAACTGATGAAGGCCTATGGCCAAAACGTTTATAATAAATAGTTTAAATAGAACAGTGGTTATAATTACTATCCCTATCAAGGATATAATACAAGTAAATGATAATAATGAACAAATTTAACAAACATGAGAAAAATATGAAGCAATATTCATATTCAATGAACGATATGGTTAAAAAGCATACAACTTATATGCAATGCTTGCGAAATGATAAGTGGATGATACGGATATAGCTTAAAACAAAAAAGACAACTAAAACACCTGGCCCCTAAAAATGCTCGTATTAGTGTCATGTATTTTTGTGAACAGGTGATTAAAATTGACTGTCACTATCGTCCAGGTATCTATAACTGAAATGGCAAATAAAACACAATAGGAAGAAACAAGCAAACTAACAACGAATGCAAGTGAATAAAACAGCCGAGATATTATCATCTGTAATAAAATAAAAATGGATGTCATTCGTATCTGATCTACAATATAAGTATATGCATGTGGACACGTGACTAGAGTCAATGATGTTGATGTATATAACTATATATTAGTCCAAAAACCGAGGCCGTTGTCACTGTATATACTTGTATGAATAATCAATCAGTTTCGCTCGTCTATATAGATACAGTAAGCATATAGATAAACCATGAACATTTTAAAAAAAAGTCATGACCTTTTCCTCATACTCACAAAGATTAACTCTTAGTGATACACATAACATTTGCAATTATCTATTCAGCTCCAACATGATCCACCAAACTATCGGAATATTTCATTACATGAATCATCGACAAGTTATAACCAGGACTAAAACCCTGCTCTAATGCATTGGAACAAATTGCACTCTAAGCGATGATACTGGAAGGACAATGTTTACATTTCTGTCACAGTCACTCATAATATACAATAAAACGCAATGTGAAATCAATAGGAGTTAAGGAGAACTACATTCTGACATATTGTTCCCCAATTTTGCCACAAAACGTTTTAGCAAGCCTTTACACTAATAAAAAATATTGAAGTAATTTCAGAAATCAGAAAATGAAACGTCCAAGTATGCTGCCCAATACCCACTCACTGAAGTTGTTCATTAACTTGTTTCATTAATCAGTTATACAACTCAGATGGAACAAATGCGTCCACCAACCATGTGTACATAACAGAAAGACATCAAATGCTAGTCACTGTAGTACAAACTGTTCTCAAATATAATTCCTTTTTTCTATTGGTCACGTAGGTTCATTACTTTCAGGTAGTTTCTTTACGCCAATAATTTTGCTTCAAGTTCCGTGTGTAAATCATTACAAAATGAAATATTTTTCCTACCTACCGATCCAACCCATACATTTAAGGTCGGTAAGGGACAAATAAAGTATTTTTGCTTCAATTTCCGTGTGTTAATCATTACAAAATAAAATAGTTTTCCTACCTACCGATCCAACCCATGCATTTAAGGTCGGTAAGGGGCAAACAAAGTATTTTAGGTTAATTTAGGCCTGACCACTGTTTCATTGTTCAGCTTAAAATCTGATTCCTAATGAATTGTTCATTGTCAGGTATGGAAATAATTAGAAGTCTAAAATTAAATATTAAAATGCAATCAAGAATTTTGATTTAAGTATTCAATGTTTCTATTTCATGTATTGCGATCAAAGCCAACGTCAATCAAGTAGATGCCAACTGCTGTTGCTGACAGGTTTCGCATGATGCAATGGCTAATGAAGCCATTATTTGTCCATCATTTTCCTCTCTTGCCTGTAAGTGCTACAGTGCACTCAGATCGTGTCTCCATGGGAAAACAGTAAGTTGGATGGTAAATATACACAGTAAACTTATATTTGTTTAAGACTACATGATATACCTTTTTAACAAACAAACCCAACATATTAGGGACTGTTCACTATTATTTTGAGTTTGAACTCACGTCCATAATTGTCATCCAAAGATTTTATTCCGACGACAATACTTTTTTCCTCATTCTCACCAACATCTTCTAGTTCTAAATCACTAATCATTAAATGTACATCTGCTGTCCGAATAAATGCACCTGTAACACTGCGTGTTGTCAACTGGTCCGTATCGATCTCATTATCACATTAATATGTCACATTATTATTTTTATTTGCCCAGAAAAAAAGATGATCATATCGATTTACTGTGGACCTTTATGTTTCACCAACTATCTTCCTTGCATGTTTGACAACCTCATTTGATGGCTTAATATCGCAAGGATTACAATCAAAAAGCCTTACTGTTTGTTTTGATGGATTTAAATCAAAGGTCTTCTTGAACAATCTTTATACCTAACAATGTTGGCAATGCGTGATGCACACATGTTACCCTGTTGTCATGATCATTTAACTATGTTACATCACCATAGTGCTCAAGTCCGTAGTATGTAAATAAAAAAAATTGTTGCCGATCCCTATCTCAGACAAACGTTTTGGTTAGCTTTAAAGATCACTATGAAGAACGTAAAAGAGCAAATTCAAACCACAAGTCCATTAGTTTTGCCTTAAGGCATGAACGACATATGTGTCCATCTTTAAAATCTGTTATATGATTGTTTGTCCTATTTATACAGTACAAAGCATATGCATCAGATGAGTCTGCCTTCCAAGCAGTGGGTATCATCTTATTAATGAGAGCCTTCCAATTAGATGGTATTAACATATTAAAGACAGCGTATACTTTGGTACCTAAACTTTCTAATTGTTGGACTTGAAGGCTTTCACTTTTTCCATTGACACACCAAGTTGCAAAATGTTCACAGTTACAGGATAGCAGTTTGTACTCTGTAAATTGCGAATCTTTTTCTTTACTTTGTTTTAGAATGTCTTTAGCTCGTTCTACAACCTGTTGAGGCTCGTAGCCTGGGCGCTCATACTCGATGTAGTAAATTGGTTTTTTTCTTTCTCGTAAATCATATTTTTCTTTTGTTGTAGTAATTTGTAGCTGCTTGTCATCTTTATAGTAGAAATGTATCAGTTCAAGTTCTGCAACCGTAGATACAGTAGATATAACTCTTGTTACAATGGCATGATGTTTGTAGATGTTACTTAATTTTTCTCTGAAACCAGGCATCGATAGATGTTGACCCACACGGAATTGACTTACTTTTGTAATTTCGATTTCTGTCGAACACTTTGCACATGATGTTTTAGGTGGTTCCTTCAAAGATTCAACTATTTTTTTTACTGTTAATTCAATTTCATTGAATTTTTCCTCTGAGGTTTTTAGATTTTCAGCGTCTTTTTCTAAATTATTTGTATCAAAATACGGCTCTAGTTCCTTGATCAGGCGTAAAACATCTTCATCTTCTCCAGCGAGACAGCCCCAATCGATATCTGATTCCTTCGAACATGAAGCCATATTTAATTGTTCTACAAAAACAATATTGATTTAGTTGCACTGTAAACTTTTATTTATATTTTATAGTTATAAAACATTAACGTGTGCTTGATCGTTAGGCATACATACATACCACGCTTTATTTTAGTTTTCATAGATAAATTGAACTATGTAGGGACATTTTGTCTAGGCGGCAATATGATATTCCTGTTTACACTAATATCCCATCAGTTCACTTAAAAAGCGTGAATAATTTAGCTTATTAACTCTTGGTAATCGTAAAGTAAATCTAAAAATACAACAGTTGATCTTATTTGAAAATATTATTTTAAGAAATTATCATATTGCTTTTCAAAAAAATCTTAATAATAAATTTATGACGCATTTATGAACGACGTTGATGTTTCATTTGTGTCTATGCTTTAGATGTAACAATCAATTCAACAGATCTTTTTTATTGTATACCATGTGGGTTTGTCAATATATTTAATAATTATTCATTTAAATGTGAATAGAATGCGTCTCATATTTCAATATTTAATGTCAATATCATTATATTTTGAAACTGAAGTATATAAAATTCAAACCATATTTACACCGCTAATGTACAAAAAAAAATGTATGAAATGTTGTATATGTTTACACAATTTATGTGTGGTAATATTCCAGCTTTTATATCTTGAACTTATTGTTTTGATAACTTCGTTTATACACTCATATCTGGATACATGAATCATGTACACTTTATTTTGGGACATAAAGTTACTTGCTCACAAGACGAATAATTTCACTCTTAAAGAAAAAAACTCTTTTAAACTAAGTTTATGCGATTTTTAGAGAATGAAATCACTTTGTTTCAAAGGAATATTTTCTTTTAACTTAGATTTTAAAAATAATGAAAATAGTCAGACATTTTTCTTTTTATCTGAAATAGCAAACACAAAAAAACCAATACGAGTATATGAAAATATACTTCGGTAATATATTATTATAATATATTATATTATATTATATTATATTATATTTTATTATATTATATTATATTATATTATATTATATTATATTATATTATACCCACATTATATAATTATAAATACATATTTACCATTATCAAGCAGCCTTATGCTCATTGTTTTTTTAATGAACTATGTTAGCATTTTAAAGAAATATACTAGATAATAACATGTAATATAAAGTTATTGATCATATCGAAAGGAACTGTTTGTGTGAGATAAAAAGTCATGAATAAGTTAGACATATAATATAGCTGAGGCTATATGTACTTGTATATGTTAACTATCTTTTTGCCAAGTGAATGTTTTTGTGAGCGGTCACTTAATTTGATACCTATAAAAATACATTTATCGTTTTAGAACACTAGTATTTGATCAGATATGACACATATATAGTTTGATTTTACGAATGTATGACTATATTATCATGCATTATTAACCATGAAAAATATTTTAATTACATCTTGTTAAGGATAAGATGAGCAATTATTTACATGAAATATCATTAAAATTTGTATCAAGTTATCCTTAACAACCTTTGTTTACACTGATTATAATATCATGTATAGTGTGGAACGTTCTAGATATTGTCAAATTTCTTATACAGTATAACAATGTCATTGATATGAACAAGTGAATCCAAATATTAAAATCATTTGTAACATGATTATGCATACTAGTATTACTTATCTTAATGTTTATTTTGTCATTAACCTGGGAAAAATTAACATATTGCATTGCATATATGAGAAACATTTATTATACAGAATGACAAATAGTTGTGAAATAAATAAGAATAAAAAGTAGTAAAGAAGGGTAAACAAATGACAGCAAACAAGTTATCTGTAACCTCATTGTAATGGTATTTAACTGTCCATGCTTTAATAATGTTCACTTAGAATGCTATATGTAAATAGATTTGACCAATATTTGCAGTGTTCATGTTATGAAAATATTGTTCACAGATTATAATTTACTTTCTTACTTTATTGGTACTCATTCATATGCTAATAGACACGCGACACACCCACCTAATTAATATTCATGTTTAACATTGCATCTTCTACTATGATTAGGGAAATGTCTGTTTAACAGTGGCGTTATGTTACACTGTTCATGAAATATCCGGTTAACAGTAGCATCATACTATACTGTTCAGGACTTTCAATATCAAATAAATAAAAAAATAAAAAATTAGTGATAAAAAACTAGAGCTGTCAAGATTTGCCAGAACGATACCACGATATATTGTACTACGCTGTCATCGTATCGTGATACGTATCACGATATCATACATAATACGTACCAGTATTTACGGTCAATTAGACTGAGATGCGTCCCAATCGTTTTAATTCTTGCAACTTTAGGTCAGATGAAATGAACAATGCAAAATAATGACGTATCGCTACTGTTTTGCAAAGGAAAAAAAATTCAATAACAAAAATATCGCAAAATACCGGTACATGAAAATCGTACTACGGTACGTATTGCTGCAGCTGCGTATACCGGTATATCGTGACAGACCTTTAAAAATGTAAAATTAAGTCGAATCATGTCCTGTGAATGACGTAGGTCCAAAAAATACGAAATTTAAAAGCTCAATAAAAATACATATACTGTAGTTACACACTATATTACATCATGTGTTATAAATTTTCATCGGTATTCTGTTATTGTATATATTGTATGGACATTCTCCATCCTACCACTGATTCTAAATCATATCGGGCAGTAGTCAGTCACTGAGTTGTGTCTAGTAGTTATCCAGAGATTTATCAAATATCAAAAGTTAAAAAAGGCATAGACAGTATGGACTTTCTTTTATAAGATACATGTATAACCATAAGTAGCTATATGCAATAGAAAGCACGTTAACAATTACTCTAGATGCAAATTCAATTGAAGTAAGGAGTAGGGGTGAACAGGTAAACACCTTGATGAACTCAAAAGTAAAAGGTAACTTCATTTGCCATTGGTATTCCTTTTCTTTTATCAACACTAGATAACTAGGAAGCACAGAATATTACTAATTATCAGAACCACACTAACGAGATTGTACTGTCAAACTGTCAAGACGTGTTTTTGTACTCCTAAATATATGGATATATATAGTGTTCTATTTTGAATATAATAATGGAATTTATATCAGTGGTTTCATTAAAGAATTCAGCATATGATGGAGTATTTTGTGATTGAAAAAGTTAATTAATTAAAACGTAATTAAAAGAATAAGCGCAAACAATAGATTTTGTGAACTTTTACTCCCCATTGCGTGTGTGTGTATATATACATACATATATACCTAATTCTTATACAAACAATACAAATCTCACTGATGTGATATATTAAAATGGCACATTACATAGAGGATTATAGTCCTTCACAACCCTCTACACCTACAGCTACCTATGTATCGGATAGTTATGAACAATGTATTAGGACATATAACTTCATATGACTTTTTATGAGAGCCCAAATAAACTTTTATATTTGAGCATTTACAACATACAGTCAGTCATATAGCTTTAAACATGTATAGATGTGAAACAAAGAAGGTCTATCAGCCATGTTTTTGTATTCTAATTTATATTATTGAAAGTGTCCACATTAGGGATAACATACTGTAAATGCATATAAAAATGCAAAGAATTTAAAGTATACATTGATATTTAGTAAAACTGTATATCATTATGTACGAATCATAACAAAAATCTTCTATAGTTTTACTCCTAACCATGGAAGTCAGATTTTTATCTTAATGTTGTACGTAACATCATTAGTAAACAGATACTCATTGTTAGTACCAGATTTTATCATTTTTGTAAGGTTTTTGACAAACTTGTCTCATTCAGTTATAAATAGCGCATTATTTAAAAGCATGATGTACAAGTTGGTGAAACCTGATCACAAGAAAAAAATTGACAGATCACAATGGCTTCAAATACAAGCTATTCATTGCAACATACTTGCATGTACCTGTCCTGTAATGTATTTCTTGCCTGTAAGACGTTTTAAAGTAACATGAAGCTATTTTTCACGGTGCTTAACATAGATTTAATGGTTATGTAGTGTTTATTACCAATATGTTGCATTTTTATTGCAAAATGGGATTGCTGTTGAGACCCCCCCCCCCCTAGAAAAGTTTGGACCCCTCTGGAGAAAATGCTGAATCCATCCCTGCTATTGCATATAAATTTCGCATAATGAATCTCAAAACCCTGTTGGGTATAAGCAAGTTCTGGTAAATTGTCCTGGGCAGTTGTTTATGTGAATATGCACTGCTGAATTTACTACATCAAATATAAATATGTACAAGTTACAACTGGGCTATATTTAATGAGTTGATAGCATGCACGTTTAGGCAAAATGCAGCCTATATTGACAATTTGACATGTTTTTTAAAAGTAATTACAAATGTATGTTTTGAAAATCCTTTAACAAATTTCATTTACTGAACATGAAATTAGGTCAATTAGGTTTGTAATTTATGTAATTTATATCAAACCCAAGCATTGCATATGTCTTGTATAATGTGCATGTATGGCAGAACAGCAGCAATTAGCTTCAATGCCAAGTCATATCAATAGTATAGCACTGATGCAAATAGTGTGAAAATTTTAAAATTATCTACCTGATTTCAGGGAGTTTTATGTCTCTGCTGATTTGAAACCGAACAAAGAAGTTAAATTTTTATCAAGTTACAAAGTATGCACAGTCACTGGATCCATTTGTTCAATTGTTCTTCGATGATGTGACAATAGTCCGGTATATAAACTACAAAAATCGACTGAACCGTGCATGAAAGGATGTAGAAAATGTTTTGCATTTTCTTGAAGCTAAAAGACTGTTGTTTCCGAAACTGGATGATGCTACTTCGGCACTCTTGGGCAACTCCCAAAATTCAAGATGGCGGACAAAATGGCGGATGAGAACAGATGAATCTATAATAAATCCATCATTATGACAGTCTGATCATTTAAAGAGCTAAAATTAGTCTTACATTATCTGTTATATTAGTTCATGCAATTTTGGTACTTCGTTGATTCTCCTATCAAAGATGGAGGACAAAATGGCGTATAAAAGCCCCATTTGTCATGTATGTCAACCACAATGAGCCAAATCGTCCACAGAGGCATATCAAAAAAATAATGCATTTTGTAGTTATACCTGAGTTTATATAACTGTTTGATGCCATACTGGCATCATTGGGCTATTCCCAAAATTCAAGATGGCGTCCAGAATGGCGTAAATAACAAGCTGTCAGGTATATATCAACCTCAATGAGTTCAGTCATAGAGTGGGGTATACCAAATAATTTCAATGCATTGTTTTGTCGATAATCCACTTTTATTAATGCAACCGATTGATGTCATACTGGTATTCTTTGATAACTTCAAGAATTCAAGATGGTGGTCAAAATGAATGATAAGAGCTGGGAAAATAAGTCACATAGATAGACATGACTCCACACTAATGAGTATACAGCGACATGTTTAGGTTTATATATTTCTTGGTCTTGCGAATATGAAATAATGATACTAGCTTGTCAGTTGACTCTAGAAGCAAATTGTTTCTAAGATGGCAATTTAGAGACACTAATCTGATAATATTTAATTCATTAAACAACATAAATTGTGATACGAAATTTGTTTATAAAATTAGAATAACGACAACTTTTCCATATAAGTTTGCCATTTCAATAAGTATCAATATGTACTAAAAGGAGGTTATAAACAAAGAAAATTACAAATGATGTTGAAAGTATTGTGCGCAAGTTCAATTACCTTTTAAGGTATTCTAAGAGTACTTTAATGCCAAAGCAATTGAAAGAAGTTATGTTGCCATTGTAACACATTTTGATAGTAATTAAGGGAAATTGCAATATGATTCAAGTTCGATCATGATATTAGATATCACAACTGGATCATGAGTGTTCTTTATTTCTTTGTAAATACTCTATCCATTGATCAAAAAAGAGAAATATCAAACGTACAATTCCATCAAAGTTTGTAGTATAATTTGTTTTGTTATTTACATGTACAAGGATAGAGAGAAATTAGATGTCAATTCTGTAAGCGTATACACTGCTATTTAAACCCATTGTCTAGCTCATGATTTAGCCAACAGTGTTACCCTGTGCAAGATGGTGGTTTTAAAGGATTCGTCAATTACAAAAATGTGGCAAAGTAGAAAATTTAGAAGTGTCTTGTTTCACTTGCATTGCACTCGTGCCTGCATTCTAGCATTATTGTCAACATTATTCATTAAAACGTTAACACGATCTATACAATTACTCGCAATGTGTATTGCGGTTTTATACAACTTATACAAAAAAAATTTGCATACTTGCCAGACGAAGTATCCGACTATGCGATCGTTATTTTAAAATTTCCATTGAATGCAAAGCAACACGGAAGTACAATTTCGAAATAATCGACCTATAAACGCTAAGATAACAAACTTATTCATTGTCAGGAGGGTGTCTGCAAACTTTTAAGTAGAAATATAAGTTTTAAATAGCCTTACAAATTGGTTATAACGATCAAATTTCTTTAAGGAGTAAAATTATTTTGAATGCAAAAACAATTTCAATTATTATCGGACTAGAGTGACACTGGTAAATGCTATTAGCTTTAAGAAATTAGATTTTGTATGAAACATATGTGACAGCAACTCATCATTTGTCCTTGTTTATTTACATTATGGCGCCCAGCGCACCTAGCCTAGCTTTCCTGGACCCTTGTCTATAACCAGTTCTCAACTATCTTTGAATTTGCCGCGTAACCGTTATCTTGGACTCCACCTTGAATCTTGAGTTGCTAATAGATAATCAGGTAGGATTAACTAGTTTTACGAACTGGAGAAAGAGTCAAAAGCAACAAAAAAAACAACCCAAACATCGAAACTTTAACCCACGCATGTTTGTTTCCGTCCATGTATGTATATTTTATATACTGAACAATAAGATCATACCCGCCATTTAAGCCGCGATTTTGGATTAATAATTGTTTATTATAACTTAAAACTTGGTTAAATTAATCGGTTTCTTTAATTACATGAACTATTTTTTAAGTAAATAAATTTCTACACCACTCAGTCTCTTTCTGCCATTTTGTTATTTATATACTGTGGTAATTGCCCTTTATCCGCCATTTTGACCGCCATTTTGAATTTAAAGATTTGTATATGAATAACAAAATTTAGCCAACTGGATCCACATATGTTGAAATCACTTTTCAACTTTATTTTAAGAACATAATGTGTAAAAATACATTTTGCATGTATTATTTAGCCTCTAGCCGCCATCTTGGTCGCCATCTAGGATTCTGAGAGCTGCCCAAGGATGAACATTGATCGTGACATTATATTTTATACTAATCATGACAATAAGTTATATATACATGTTTACATTAAACTATGGTTCGTATCCAATATTTAGTAAAACTTACATAAAATGGACTTCATTTAAAACAAACATATTTTACAGTCAGAAACATACACTTGCAGGAAGGTTTAAGTTTGAATTAGTTCTGTGAGATTGCTCTATTCACATTCAGACACTATACCACGTTGTTTCATTAAGAATGACAAACCTAGTTTCTCAATACTTGGTGAACCAGGAAGTTTGCTGAAGAGTGAGTGTTTCAAGTTGCATGATCATATTTTGAGATAAAATAAAGTAGAACATAATAAACAAATACAAACTAAGGATATTATATACACTACAGTATAACCTCTCTACAACAGCCAGCAGCCGGCCATGAAAAAATGACTGTTGTAGAGAGGTGGATGTTGTTGGGAGGGATATTATTATATCCATTGGTATATATAGTGGTATGTCTTTTATAATGAGCTATGTCTTAAAAAATCTTATCAGCTGTACATATATGATACATCTTTGTAATTGGTTTTTTTAATAGATGTTGATACTCATGCGTAAGAATTTATATTTTTTAGTACTCATAGCTCTTATATTTAGACATGTATGATGCAGATAAAAGACTACCTTGTCCATGTTGATAAGTAGATACTATTAATTTAAGGAATGAATGTATAGAAACCGACTTTCATCGAAAAATAAACGTCACTTTTGGTGATAGCTAATTTGCATAAAGGCCGAAGGTTTATCAATGTTTAACATTGTTAAAAAGTACATATATAAACATTACACATTGTCAAGTTTGTGAATTTGGTATTTGATCTTTTAGCAAAATATAAACACGGACATATAACTTTAAAATGTTTTACAAAATATCTCAAGTTTCAAATTTAGATCATTACATTTTAAATGGAAGTAATACAACTTTATAATACTGTTTTTGTTATACATGTGCATGTACATGTGACTCTAAGTAGGGAACGTTTATGTAGATTAAAAACATTCCAGAAATGTTTTGTTATACATGTGCATGTATCAAATGACTTTAAAATCTCAATACTTGGTAAATATTAAATAACAACAAATCGGGCATTTACAAAAGTGTGAAGGTAATCATGGATGTCACTACATAACCCAACAAGAAAAAACCTTCCATAAAATAACGAACCATAAATATATCTAATTTAACAAAAGAATACTCGAACAGTTTAACAGTCACATTAAATGGCATATCCCATGTTATTATTTTACACTTTACAACTTTTGTAAGTATACACATGTCCTTGGCATTTGTTAAAATATTTAATCGAAACTTTGTAAGTCAACTATGGGATACTATATATTTCATATATAGTTACCGACTTACAATATGCACGTGCATTTCGTGCTTTTTACTAATATGAGCCAAACGGTTTATATTAACTTGTTTATTTTGTACATGCCGATATCTAGACCAATTTACACTTAGAAAGAATATCTACTTCACAAATTGTAAGTGTGAAACGAACTAGCTTGGCAGAAAGAGGACGGACTATCAGAATGATAAATGGTGGCTCGTCAGTACGAGAGGTGAATTGAATTGAATTGAATTGCTTACCCATGTCTTGCTCACATCATATTCATCACTGAGACTGATTCTAAGAATAGCTGCAGTGCAAAGACCTCCAACAATCGTGACAAGGTGAAACCATCTTTGAGATTGCCTGTAATTTAAAGCGTAACCCTTTAACTGTTATAACAATTTTTAGACAGTTTGAGCAAAACGGAAGTGTTAAAGACCTGCCAAGCCAGAGAAGACGTCGTAAGACAACACGAGGGCAATAATTGGCTATGATACGCCAGGATATTTTTCTGATCTTCAAAATCTCAATGCGAGCAATGTGTCCTGCAGTTATACAGGCTGAAGGTGGCTATACGCGTTATTGATGTAAACTAAGATCATTGACCATTTCATAAAAATAAAAAATAAAAAATATTTGCATAGATAATAATCGAGGAAAAATAAAAACATAAAAATTGTACTGTTTTAAAATAAAAAATAAAAAGTCTACTTATACATTATATATAACAATGATATAAGTAATGTCATATAATACAGTCTAACCTGAATATCGACCTTCTGAATTTAGTGGCTGTCTGTACTAAACCACATTAATTTGTCCCTCCCTTTAATTACAACAGTACAAATGTTTTCCCTTATTCATAAACCCTCTATCTATGGTTTTTATATAGAAGTTAGACTGTAATGAATACAATGCAATGCTCTATATTAAACTACACTACGATGTGCTTCGTTAAACTACGCTGCAAAACAATAGACTACACTACACGACACTTCACTACGCTACACTACGCCGCGTTACACTACGCTGTGTTACACTATAATACGCAACGCTACACTTTGCTACAATACACTACACTACACGACACTTCATTACACTGCACTACACTACACTACGCTACGCTACACTACGCCGCGTTACACTACGCTGTGTTACACTATACTACGCAACGCTACACTTTGCAACAATACACTACACTACACGACACTTCATTACACTGCACTACACTACGCTACGCTACACTACGCTGTGTTACACTCTACTACGCAACGCTACACTTTGCTACAATACACTACACTACACGACACTTCACTACACTGCACTGCACTACACTACGCTCCGCTGCACTACGCTGTGTTACACTATACTACGCAACGCTACACTTTGCTACGATACACTGTACTACGCTACGCTACTCGATACAAAACAACAAATTTTAACACAAGTTTGTATCACGTCCATTACTTGTTTTTAAGAAAAGATATTGTTACCATTCTCATCATGCTACACGTGGTCAAAAGTTAGTAAATATTAAAGTTATTGTACCATTGGTCGCTATTACAGTATCACAGAGATCACATTAGTTTTGCAAAATCGTGCAATCCTTGACAATCATTTTGACCTAGATGTTTCTTTTGAGGAGAAAATGTCTGAATCATTGATACTAATTTACTTTATAAACTAGGGATTTAAATGTGTCAAATTGCCGAACTTAACTGGAAATCTTCATTCTCGACTCTAAGTAGGGAACGTTTATGTAGATTAAAAACATTCCAGAAATGTTTTGTTTTATTTCGCGACTATACTAGCTCGTTTTCGTACTGAGGTTCCATACACGTTTCTGCACGACCCATGTCATAAAGTACAGTCTGTGCTTCCAAATATTTAAGTAGGTCATTGCGATGGTTTGCAATTCTGAATACCCTTATACCGTTGTATTTCGTATCAGTGCAGTTATTGTCCAAAATATTTGTAATCGTTTTATAGACATATCCTCAAGTTTGATTTCAATACAATTATCCATTTTCATGGAATTTAGATATAAAGTCTATTCGACTCTTGAACACGTTATCACCGTCATCGTCACACAAATTCTGATACAAATTAAATTAAAATATTTGCACAATTTCTTTTGAAGTTATACGCTGCAGCAATACATGATTTATAACGTATTCGTATGTAAATATATTCAAGCTATTTAAGCGCATCGATTCCAAGTTTTACAACCGTTTAATCTCCTTAAATAAGAGAATTCTTGGGAACGATGTATGTAAAAATATAAAAAAAGATCAGATTACATTCTGAAAAATAACACTTGATTCTTCAACAAGTTAAGTATCAACGAGATATTTTCATATGAACAATAACATTTCTAGAACCGCGATTACTACGCGTTGTCTCCCTTTGACAAACAAAATGTACATGCTCCGATGAAAACCACTAAACGTGTCTGCCAAAGATTGCAATATATACCAATACCACGGTGAAAATCACAAATTAAAGATAAATCCCGGCTTATATGCTAATTATACTTATTCTAATAATTTGTTTGTATTCTAGACATCGACCGATTCAAAATGAATTGACTAGTTTAAAGCGTTCATTCTCTTTGGTAACAATTGCCAACTAAATTTGGAAATATGCGCTCTTACTGCTGTCGTAAGATAGAAAAAATAGGAAAATGTTATGGCGGACCTTTAAAATTTACCAAGGGATAAGTCAGAAATGTTAAATGGGTCCGATCCTCTCCTCGGGCCTTTCCTCTCCTGGAGCCATTCCTCTCCTATGTCTATCTGTTGAAATAGAACTCAGCAAGACATTGGAATCGGCCTAGGCGTTTCTTTACTCGGAACATAAACGGTACGCTCTGTAGATAGTAGATGGTCACTTTAGATGATTTGACTGATATTTCAGCGTCTTCCGAGGCTTATGTTTCTATTTGTTTTCTGAAATGTTGAAACTCTTCTAGTTAGAGATTTCACTAAACTTCTCTATTCCCTCTCCTGTTGATTGATTCATGTTGTAAGCCGTCCTATCAAATTGTGCATTTTGAATTTAATATTTTCTCCTATTCAATCATCCAAGGTTTGTTCAAGTGAGTCAAAATTAACATCTTACTGGACTTTTGTTTCAGTCTATTGAATATAATCAGAAAAGTTAATCCTTGTCAATATCGTTGACTGTTGGGTCTAGAATGTGATTGCTGTATGTACGTATCCAGGATGTAAATGAACATTGACTGTTAAAATTGGCACATCTATCTGAAATCCCTAAATTGACAAACTATGTTGCTTCATCACAAAGTTTGTTGATTGATGTTCCTTGTCTTCTTGTCTTACTTCTGGATTATCTTGTTGCGTATCGTGTGAGTCAAGAGTTCACATCTACAAAATATAAAGCAGGTATATATCACAGTATAAGGAAGTGAAAGCATTATACTGCTAGAATATTCCACAACGTCATGTTCAGACAACTCTATCACGTCCATCTGAATTCTGGTTTCTCTGAGCGCGCAACATTTCACACATCAAATGACTAGACATTTTTTTAGATTCCGAAGGACTTGTGGGCGTATTCACCCTCATAGCGTTTACAACATTCTTACAGGATTCAATCAATGTTAGCTTGATTCATTGTCAGCATGTCGAAATAAAGTTGAAACGGCAACTTTAAGGTTGACTTCGAAAATATAAATGATATGTTTGCTCATAGAAAATGACAGCATTAAACCAGCACAAACATGTTTTGGATATAAGCACTTAAGAAATAATTGGTTCAGACAGATCGCCATGGTGTGGTCTTATTTTTCTTTGGTCCACATGCTGCGTAACGTGTTTCCGATACTAACAGGAAATGATAGCTATCTCCTCTGTTTCTTTGATGTCAAAAGATGAGAAAAAGAAAGTTTTCATTTATACATTTATGTCAGACGTGTGATAGACTCTCTGTGTTTAAGGTCCACGTTCCAATAAGATATAACAATCCATAAAAACTATGAAAACTTTGCTTGTTGCAGATGTTAAATATAATCCATTGTTCTTTGTTCCACTATACATATAGTTAATAATAGTTTATATAGTTAATAATAATTAATGCTATTTTGATTGACAATTATTCAATACTTTGAAATGTTGAGCACGAGTGTTTTACTGAAATATTGCGTTGATTTCAAAACGAACATACATGTATATGGTCAATACAAATAAATGCGAGTAGTAACGTTGTTTCCGTAGGCTGAGAGTGCTAATAATGGTGACGTGGAATTTCGGATCATTCAGTTCTTTGATTACAAATATAATTACAACTTTTATAGATGTTGTAAATTGTTCAGTTAGTAATGTTTTAATTTTTTGTTACATCAACACATTATTTATTGTCTCACTACTCTACTATGCATTCAGTACTTTGATTTCCATGGTTCAGTTAATAATGTTTTGTCCTTTGTTACATCAACACATTTTAATGTCTCACTCTTCTACTAAGCATTCATTACTTTGATTTCTATAATTCAGTTAATAATGTTTTAGTTCCACCTTTGTTTTGTCAAAACATTATTTATTGTCTCACTATTCTACTGTGCATTCAGTACTATGATTTCCATGGTTCAGGTAAACATCTTTTATTTCCTTGTTTCATCGACACATTATTCAATTTTAATGTCTCACTACTCTACTGTGAATTCAGTACTTTGATTTAAATGATTCAGGTAATAATGTATTATTTCCTTGTTTCATCAGCACATTATTATTGAATGTTATATAATAACTGTTCTATTGTTCTATAAATTAATACAATTACATATCATAAGATGATAATAGAAATGTCTTTATCTATGCAGTACATTCAGTATTCTTATTACAATGTTTCACTTTTATAAATGACTTGTAATGTTTCCGGAAGTTATTTCACTTGTTCTATCTACCATATTTCAACATAATATAACGAGACAAATGTCACACATGTTCATCATAAGATGTCAAATGATTTTGTCACGACTTTACAGTACATTAAGTTCTTTGATAAAAAATTCTGATGTAAGGTATTGTCATTACTGATGTCAATGTACATGTATATTAATTTATTCCAAACTGGAAACGTGTTGTCAAATTGATGATATATGATGTTGAGTCCATATTGATATGAAGAATCATATGTCCCATACAAGAATGGTATTGTCTATCTCACTGTCACCAAAATAACTCCTACTAATGTATACTCTATTCTGTTGATGATTTACACATACAGCTTTAGGATATTCTACATATTGTAATATAACTGCACATTCCTTAACATCTTCTGATACTTGATATACTTTTCTTTCTGTCATGGAACATATCAAACTACTGCCATTATTTAATAAAACTATTCCTCTAGCATCCTTGACATCACATCTAGATATTACATTACCGTTATAATCAATCATGGTTATGTTGTTACCAAAATCAGAGATATAAATGTATTGATTGTTACATTGTACATAGACTGGTCTAGAGAATATATTTTTACCATGGTTATGTTGTTACCAAAATCAGAGATATAAATGTATTGATTGTTACATTGTACATAGACTGGTCTAGAGAATATATTTTTACCTGTTGTATCTGTGGTTACTGACCTGATTACTTTACCTTTCATATCAAGTATTTCAAGATTACCAGGATAACAGTATGTAACAATAAATTTATTTTGATGATAACATATACCATGACATTGACCGTTGGTATTTATCCTACGAGATATATCCAGGTTGTTTGACAGTGAAACAAACTGTATATATTGTCCACAAGGTAGGGTGACAGCAACTTCTGTTGTAGATATTGTTGTTATATCATAGGGTTGATCTTCTAGTCTGAGTGTTAATGTAACCGATTTTGTTCCAATATCTAGAAGATTAATGGACTTGTTGTTGCAATCAGTGAGTCCCAATATACTAGCAGTTATTTCGGTCATTCCTGTGATCAAACAAACTGTTTTATCTCCACTTGTCTTCACATGTAATTCATCCTTGTTTGTTGGTTTAATGTATGTTTGTTGTTGTCTTGGTGGATGATCGTTACTAGATGTATATGGTAAAGAAACTTGTTGAAGTGTTGGTTTAATAACTGTACCGTTAGGACTTTGTGATTGTATGTTTAAGGGGGTTGGTGGCATTACCTTTCGTTTTGATGATATCTTACCAAGTGCGTTTTCCGCTTCAAGAATCTGCTGTATCGTTGTATTTGGTAAAAACTGGTATTCATCAGGGTTATGTTGGCTTTCCATTGACTGTAGACTGTCCTCATATTTGTCTAGAACTGTTTTGGTCTGTTGTAATTCTATAAATAGTTGATTTTGCTGTTTTGATTTGTTCATTTGATCCAGTGTGGCTTTTTTAAATTTAGCATCTGTTTTCATATCTTCACAGTTTGTTCCTGTGGTCTTTACTTTGTTGTTAAATAGTTCCTTTAAAGCAGCTATCTTCTTGGTAATTTCTCCTTCCTGGGTATCAAGTGTTTTTTTGATGTCATTTCTGTAATTCTTTAAATCCGACAGTGATCTGTTTAAAGAATCTATTGTATGTTGTGTATCTTGAGATATTCCATTCTTAACTGAGTCACAATTAACCTCAATTAATTGTGTTCTAGCAATTATCTCCCGTAAGATATCGCTATTTAGGACAGGTTTCGAAATATCAGGAATATAATCAACTTTACAAGGCTTGGTGTGATTCAAAGTGACACAAACACTGCAGTGTCAACTTATGATCATTGCAGTAAAACTCAACGTGCTTCTGGCTATGTTTCTCACACGGCGTAGTAAGACTATCAGATGGACCTTTATCTACTGTTGTGTCAGTGTCATCAAGTGTTTGTGTAGTTGGCATGTCACTGGAATCCAATAGTTTGTGATGTCTACTTGGTCTTGATTTCTTGTGGTTTACATAGCACATGGAACAAAGATGTTCGTCACAATCAGTACAATATCCGAAGGCAGGTTTTGCTATATCATCAAGATGACAAGGTTTACACACCAGATCATACAAGAAGTCTGATCCTTTTATACTTTATTTCATCTGATTCTTGCCAGAAGTTTCCATTGCTAGGAAAACAAATTTATCATTTTTATTATTATATTTCATTATTATTGTCGTTGTTGTTTGCACATACTGTTGTCATATATTACACAATTTATCAACACGTTTATAATATGATCAGGTGCGGATTTTCTGGACGCTCTCAAAAAAGTACTTGTGTAGAAAATGCCAATATGTCGAACATTTATGAGATATATACAAGTAACCAACTGCGATTGAGATCGAATCCAGTTAATCGTGTTTGAAGTCTAGCTTATTATCAATGCACAATTACCCCTGTTATTACATTTTCAATGACAGTTAATCTAGTTAACATTTATTTTATTAGAAACAATAATTATTAGTCATTATTTCAACTGTCTGTTATGATAAGCATTGGTAATGCATATGTCATAGCACTGATGTAATATCTAAGGCAATGCTTATACGAATTAACTACACGGTTAAAAAGTAAATAGAATATACATAAAAAAAAGAACTTTAATTATGTGTTTAGACTGACGTTCGGAAGACCATTTCAAGGTTAGGATAAATGTTTTCATTTCTTTCTAAATGTCTTATATGTTGAGATGTTTATATTTTCACTGTCACATCTATACACTTAATGCATCACTTACAAATTATATCAAACTTATTTGGAATTTATGGATATTTTGATATAATTAGTTACCCCACCCACTTATTTTTTCAATTTCAACAAATGATAAACCCTTAAGACAAGCCTATAATTCTATCGGACAAAACTACGGTAGTTACAGAAATAATTAAACATTATAGTTACCTTTATTCTTTAGATTTAACTCCAACAATGTCTGTACACAAGAATATTTTAAACAGTCAGTCGTAATTATTGTATTATGAGATATGTAAAGAAAATAAACAATATATAATCGTCTGCAACATAAACCATATACTCAACTATGTACAGAAATGTGTATTACGCAGAACAACATTTCTATAAATATAACACACGTATTGTCGCACTTGAAGTTTCGGTTTCGATCACGTGATCAACAACAATATTTGCCATGCGCGTACCATGGAGGCAAGTTGTATAATATCTTAAATGTTTATTTCAATAAA
Source organism: Mactra quadrangularis (assembly GCA_025267735.1). Lineage (NCBI taxonomy): Eukaryota > Metazoa > Mollusca > Bivalvia > Venerida > Mactridae > Mactra > Mactra quadrangularis. The sequence continues at coordinate 22,647,388 of CM046295.1, read as the reverse complement.
ATATTTACCATGCGCGTAATATAGAAGCCAGAAAGGATTATTGACTAAAACACTGTGCCTAACGTTTTGGTAGTTTTGTTTATCGTGGTATATTTCCATCACGTGATTTCAAACAAAAAATATCACGAACGCTCTATGGAAGCTAATTAGGGAACATAACTAGCACTTTTTATTCTAATAGTTAAACATTTAATATTAGTACTTAATCAATTCCTAAGGTGTATGATGTCAAGTTTGTCTTTATAAAAATTAAAGTGGAATGGTACGTTTTTTTAAGATTTCATAATGTTTGGTACTAATGTAAACTTAAAGATATTTTCGAATCAGATATACACTCTACATGTATTTTGCGTCATTATTGCTAATTACGTTACCATGACGTAGTGAATATGACTACCTCGTGCACTTTTTACTTCAGTCGACAATGAACAGAAAATGTGTATAATATTTTTCTAAAGCTTTATTTTCCGCGTCACAACAACGCTTTTTATCATTTTCTACTAACTGAACTGTGTAACTTATGCATTTGTACATTAGTTTTTCTCTTTAAACTTTTGAAAAGACAAAAAATTGAATTTGTTGACATCAATAAATATATAAAAAGATGAATTCCGACCTGTTTACAAAAAAAATCTACCCTGTTTTTACTTTCTAACATTTGGTATCATTTAAAGTATTGTGTAGAGTAAATACTGCAAAACAGTTGTCAGTAGGTTTATTTCGCTGCGTTAAGGTTTTAACACTTTAACATAACAACCATGCTCTGTTTTGATACTAATATTCAAACTAGTTACATTGGCTGATTCGTAACCGTCTGGAACAGTGAAGATGGAGAAATATAGCTCGCTATTATCGTATGTACCGTTTTCAGTTTGTAACACTTTTAACTTGTGTATGTTTTAATGACTCTAATGGGGAAATTGTTAACGTTGTAGCAGTGATACCTGACGGATACATTTTGAAAATTTCAGGGGGGGGGGTGGTTCGGACCCCCCTGGCCCCCCGCTGGATCCTTCTATGTTCAATATAACGAAATTGTGGTAAAACAAGGTTTCCGTTCTCTTACAATGATCCAGACATTACGTGAGTTTACAGAAAACAAGAAGTTATAAATTGCATGTGTTGTCAGTTTTACTTGGCATCTTAATCATTTTACAGTGCACTCACTGTCTTACAATTGTTTTAATGAGGTTTTAATAACCTTGATTTATTTATATTTATTTCTCGTATTGTCTATTCACCTAAATAGATCAGGCAATACGTTTGCATAACAAAGCAATTTATGCCAATTTAAAGGCAATTGGTTAACAAAGATGCATGTATCTAATGTATTGGACTTTTGTGGATTCGTAGAAACTACTTAAATACTTAGTTTTACAATGTAAAAAATTGTTCTTGCATTTCAATGTAATATACTATGTCAAATGTTAAGAATTAGTTTTCAAGGTCTGCAAGTTTTAATTCGTTCTTCCATGAAAAGTACACTGCCCTCAAAATGTCCTTAGACAAAGTCCTAGTTTTAGCTTGACCCGATTCAAACTTGATCATGACAAACAAGAAATGACTTTACAAAGACAAACGGCGTAAATTAAGAAATAGACTCACTTAATAGCTACCCCAAGACAAGCATGTTAAATTAAAATGAATTAGCAATCATAGTACTGAAAGTAATGTAGGAAGGCATATTAAACGTGTTTACGCGTTTAATGCTACCATTTCGATATTCACCCTGTCTCATTCATAATCAACTGTGTTTTATATTTCATTTTACATGCACATTATTCTGCTGATCGAGTGGTCGTAGGTTCGATTCCTGGGCGGGGAATACTTTCGTGGATTTTAGTCGTGAAATAATTTTCACGGTCATTCTCCATTCTATCACTGATTATAAATCATGTAGGACAGTAGTCAGTCACTAACTTGCACCTAGTAGTTGGTTAACAGCTAAAGTATGATGTTAAGCCTTTTCAGGAACAGTGATAACCGTGATGTAAACTATACAATGTTTTCCTACGGCGTTAAACAAAAATCAAAGTACTGAAACTGATTTGTTTCAATTGTTCAATTTACTTGTGGCATAAACCCTTATACGTGATAATTATACGTGCGTTTAAACACCATTTACGAGGTTATGAATTTGTTAAATACATTGATCGTGACATTACAGGGTGTTTCATAATATGTGATACATTTTCAAATAATTGTTGCTTTACTAATTTTATAGCTAGAAACAAAGTGCTTATACTAAAATAATCTAAGCACTTAACCATTTTGGATGCGACGTAAAATACGGGAAAACGATAATGCCATGACGTCATACATGACGTCATTATTATCTGTTATTTTCAAGATGGCGTTGTTCATGGAAAAGTGTCAAGATATCATAAAATTGTTGTATGAACACCATTCTATCATGACTGTAACTAGAAGAATGAGGGAAATGTACCCTGGCGATAGAAGGGTGACCAGGCTACAAGTAAGCAGAATAGTTAAAAGAGTTGAACAGCATGGAAGTGTACATGACCAGAGACACAGTAACCAGGGCCGCCCTAGGACCAGTCGGAGTGACGAAAACGTTGCAGATGTGAAACAGGTGATAAGTGAAACACCACAAAGGTCTGTAAGAAGAATTCACTCTGATATTTCAAATTCCTAAAGTCTGACAAGTGTGTACAGGACTCTAAGATTTGATCTCAAGATAACACGCTTATACAATACCAGTGCTCCAACATTTGAAAGACAGTGATGTCAACCAACGCTTTGATTTTTCCGTTTGGATGACAGACAATGCTGAGATTCTTAAAAAAACGTATGGTTTAGTGATGAATCTCACTTTTACTTGGACCAGAATAAACAGAACCATCGCCACTGGTCAGATGTCAGACCAAATGTTTTTGTAGAGAAATCATGTCATGCTGAAAAAGTAACAGTATGGGCAGCAATAAACTCTACAGGAATAATTGGGCCATTCTTTTTCCAAGACCAAGACGGGAATATATCTCATACTAACCATGACTGAAAGTTAGTATACGTACATGTTTTAACAAAACCAAGGGTCTTATCCAATATCCAGTGATACTCACATAAAATGGGCACTTGCTCATTCTAAGCAGGTTTAGTTTACAGTCTTGCCTTAAAAAGAAACACTCGTATGTTTGGTTACAGTTTACCGCTAAAGGGTGTGTCAGATGTTTAAATTCTAACAAAATCTATTAAGTGGGTAATGCATCAAGTCTTTAGTTTAAACTTTCGGTTAATATCACAGGAGCCCGATTTTTTTTTACTTGCATATATAATAAAGCAATAAGAAAGAAAAACAATCATCGGGTTCCTATGATATAAACTGAAAGTTAAAACGTGTAATGATAGTGTTTTGATAAATTGAGATATGTACTATTTGGGGTCGTTTTTGTGTGATTCACGCTGAGACATTGTCAAATGTTACATGGACATACTATATCAACATTCGGATTTATGAAAAAAGTGGTTTAAATTGTGTGTTTGGACCGACGTAAGGAATGTTATTTCAAGGTTAGGATAAATGTTTTCATTTCATTTTAAATGTCAATTTTGTTCAATGTTTATATTTCTACTGTCATGTCTATGCACTTGATGCCTCACTTAAAAAACATGTATCAAAATTATTGGGATTTTATGGATATTTTAATATGTTTGGTTACCCCACCCACTTGATATATTTTATTAGATAAAATCTTACTAGTTGTTTCTATGAGTAATGAAATACATGTATCAAATTTCTCAGTACTGAGGTATAAGAAACAGATGTTACAGCAATTAAATACAGGACTACATGTACACTGCCCTCCAAAAGTTCCTTCACATTACAATTAATTAAATTGTTACAAAATTCCAAGTTCAAGTTTGAAGAATTATCATGTTATTGATTATTTTATTCATTATTCATGCATAGATAACAAAATTTTATTGGTACAATTTGTTTTATTGAGTTGCAGCAACAGTCATCTATCAGGCTCCGAATTTTTGAAACTCCATTTAGTACAGTGTACATTGTCATTGTGTGAGGGTACATTTGGAGGGAAGTGTATATGTATACTGAACAAATGGCATACACATAACGAGGAGGTGATACCAATCTTTTATCATGACTCACAAAGGACATCATCAGACATGATGTAGCGAAAATAATTCTGAGCTTGGAATTATAAAGAAAATGAGATTTCTATGTTACTGTTCCAGTTTATACATACAGTTTGAAGACATACTACATCTTGAAATATAACTCTCCTTTTCATGCTATAATTTTCTACTTCATATAAACAACCACGAAAATGTGAGCAACAATTAAACAAAATCTGTCATTTAACAGAGTAATTTCTGTGGGACGTTTTACTTTTTCGCATCTGGATATTATATTTAAGTTATAATTTAACTGTGTTACGTTGTTGTTGCCTTTATCAGTAACATCTATATTTTTAATGGTGACTTTTGTATAGAATGGCAGACACGAAAATATGTTCACCTGTTGTATATGTGGTTACTGATTTGATCCCTTTACCTTGCATATCAAGTATTTCAAGATTACCAGGTTCACAGTATGTAACAATAAGTTTATCCTGATAATAACATATACCACGACACTCACCATTGGTATAAATCCTACGAGATGTCTTCAGTTTGTTAGATACTGTAACAAACTGTATTTATTGTCCAATTTTGGTCATTCCTGTTACAAAACAATTTGATTTATCTCTACGTGTCTTCACCAATATTTCATCCTTGTTTATATATCTGTATGCTGATGTCTTGATGGATTATCGTTACTTGATGTAGACAGTAAAGGAACATTTGATAAATTTATAAATTTTGTGAAAGCCGCGATCTTTGCGTAGTGGTTAGCATGTCTGACTTCAAATCCGGAGATCGCGGGTTCGAACCCGGTCGCGGTAGGTCATACCCTATACATGAGTTGTCGGCCTCGTGGTAGGATAAGTAAGTACTGGTGCTAGGAAAGTGTCCAGTAAACTTATAGTAGGAAGTGCTGGCCGTCGTATATATGACCTAAATATGTGTTGAATACGATGTAAAAAATTGTGAAACAAAAAATTGAAAGCACTTTTTTTTATTTCTCGATATTGAATTGATACTGATACTGACATATGGCTATTCACCCTCCTACCAATGATTTTTATGAGGAGTGAGTACGTTGACTTACCGCCGTTATATGACCTATTCTATGTGTTGCTACGGCGTTAAACCCAACAAAAACAAAAGCAAATAAAATTAGATATCCTAAATATACCAATACAATGTTACATAGTAACTACATTTTTATGCATGGAGGAGTATGTACATTTTCACAGAGTGAATTATGACCTACATCTTTTATCTTTTTTGATTTACACTGAACTTTGAGACTTAGAGTATATATGTATTTTGGAAATAAAATTAAACTCATCAAGATATCTAATGCGATAAGGGAACCCAAGTCAATAGCGTAGTTGGTAGCGCACCGGGATTTGGAATCTCGTGTCCTGTAGGGGGTACGGATTTGAATCCCATCCGGGAGGTTATACCCTTCCATAAAAATTGGACATAATATCGATTTTCCTCCAAGATAATATGTAAAGTTTCCGGCCTTGTGAAGAGTAGTTGAGTACTGGTTATAGACAAGGGTCTAGGAATGCTAGGTCAGTCGTTCAAGACGACGTAAAATGACCTAAATTGTGTTGACACGGCGTTCAACTCAGTAAGTGCCGCGGCCGTGGGCGTAGTGGTTAGCATGTCTGACTTCAAACCCGGAGAACATTGGTTCGAGCCCGATTGCGGTTGATCATACCATATTCATGAGTTGTCGGCCCTGTAGTAGGGTAAGTTAGTATTGGTGATAGAAAAGTGTCTAGGAAACATACAGTAGGAAGAGCTGGCCGTTGTATAAATTAACTAAATATGTGTTGAATTCGACGTTAAAGACCAAATAAAACAATAAACCCATTTTACGATAAGGAAGTCTCAGTTTTAGCGAGATCTGTAATATCCGCCAATCGTCTTTTTTAAAACGGCCTTGGTGCACAACATTGTCTATTTACATATCACACATCATATCATAAATAATCATTTTTAATTGCGATTCCGTCACATCAAAGTCTCAGCCTAGACAATTAGAGTAGTGGTTAGCATGTCTGACCTCGATAAACATACTTTACATATAATTTGTTCACTTAAACTTAATTCATTTATTCATACCAGTTTTAATTCCCTGTCAACACGATTTTAGGTTATTTACGGCGTCCAGCGTACATGAAATAGCCTTCCTGGACGCTTGTATATAACCAGTACTTACCTACCCTTCAACAAGACCAGAACCTTCTACATATACTCTATTAATGGAGATAAAAATGACATAATTGACACTAGGTTTGAAATCCGGCGCGCAACCAACTGTACTACTTAGACTTAATGTTGTTTATATAAATGCAGATATTTTCTTAACATTATACACTCTTATATCAGATAAGTTCTGACTTACTGTTTCTGTCAATTGCAATTTATAATTGTTATAATTTTAATATATACATGAATTCACTGATATATACAAACCTTCCTGTGTTGGTAAGCATTGTTCCATCTTAACAAATAAACAATCAAACTAATACTGTATTTTATATTCACGCAATTCTATCTCTTTCAAGACGTCGTGTTGTCAACCGATATACGTAACTCATACACGTAGTTTTATCATTTTGCGCCAAATTACTTGTGATGTATAATGTGTACATTTATAATCAATGATAAACAACGACGTAACGTCTGTCCCAACTTGAATGATTATACGGTCACTGAATGTGTTACTATTCTACTTCTTTTTAACAATTGAGCCACCGATCCAAATAAGTTTTGGTTGATCTAACTATATATGCGGCGATTTTGAATATCGGGAAATAAGAAGTTCGACAGGAGTAAGAAATAACAGATTCATTGACAGTGTAATTATTCTAGTTGTGACAGGTAAATAAAACAGACATATACCAGAATGCAAATTACTTTTAAAAACTATTCTATCTATAGTGATTTACATAACATTTTTATATTTTTCTTAATTCATACGTACTTATTAGACCGAGGGTCTTATTCAAAATCCAGTTATATTCACATAAATGGACGTGTGTTTTATTTAAACAAACATATTTTGGTCCAATTCCAAGCATGTTCAAATTAGTTGTCTGCGATGGTAAAATTCCCATCAAGAAACAATACCTCGTGGTAAAGTGAACCAGGAAGTGTACTCAAGAGTGATTAATATAAGTTTTAAGGATATGTTTTATAATTGAAGTAAAATCAACTAGAATAATATAAACAAACATAAACTAAGAGTATATATATAGTTATATAAAGTTTATTTAACAGCATGTATAAAGACATTTAACTACATGTCAAACAATTCACAAATGTATATTTGAACATAAGGCCACAACAAATTAATCATGTGATCTACGTTGTTTTCTTCTAGAAGAGAAGGATGCAAGCGAGCGTAGTATAAAAAAATCTTTATTATAAAACAAATTTTTATGAGCGAGCGAGAAAAAAAAGATATTTTTTTGTAAAAATAACCCGTCAAATTATTGTCCGAGTGAAAGCATAGAACAAGTCATTGAGTTGTTGTAGCCTAAAATATAAAAAATACTAAACATACTATGCATTGAATTATTCACAAACATCACAAACAGCCCTATACTCCCTGACTTTCACCATTTATCACAGCCATATGCAACACTTTCATTCATTGTATTATTTACTCATGAACTCTCATATCATTTCATAATAAAACCAATGCTTAAAATGTAAAATATGAATGTAAAGATAATGTTACTTTTTGTTTGACACGTATAACATTTGCGCATTGTAACTTTTTGAATTTAGTATTTGAACTTTTAGCAGAATGTAAACACGGACATATAACTTTTAAATGTTTTACAAAATAGCTTCGGTTTTAATGTGAAATGAATGAACAGCAATAAAAGCATCTATGTATTTTTTTATATAACGTTGTACAACACTGTGCCGTAAAAAGTATATTTGCACCTTCAAAGAAAGTTTTTTTCACACGATTAAAGTTTATTCCAGCAGTATATATACATTAGAATTAATGTAATAGATCATTACATTTGACATGGAAGTAATACAACTTCATATAACTGTTTTTGTTATACATGTGCATGTGTCAAAAGACTTTAAAATCTCAATACTTGATAAATATTAAATAACAACATATCGGGCATTTATTTATTTATTTATTGGAGTTAACGCCGTGTCAACGGCGTCCAGCGCACATAACCTAGCTTTCCTGGATCATTGTCTATAACCAGTACTCACATTCTCTTCCACAAAGAAATCGGGCATTTACAAAAGTGTGAAGGTAATTATGGATGTTACTATATAACCCAACAATTAAATACTTCCATGAAATAACGAAACATAAATATATCTAATGTAACAAAAGAATACTCTGAGAAAGTTTAACAGAAACATTAAATGGCATATCTCATACTATATCTTTAATATTCCACCGTGTATTTACCAACTTCCAATACGCACGTGCATTTCGAGCTTTTTACTAATATGAGCCAAACGATATACATTAACACTTTTATTTTGTACATGTCGATATCTAGACTAATTTACACTTAGAAAGAACATCTACTTCACAAATTGTAAGTGTGAAACGAACAATCTTGACAGAAAGATGCCAGGCTATCAGAATGATACAAGCTAGCTCATCAGTATGAGAGGTAAATTGAATATAATTGCTATCTCATGTCTTGCTCGCATCATATTCATCACTGAGACATTCTAAAAATAGCTGCAATGCAGAGACCTCCAAAAATAGTGACAAGGTGAAACCATCTTCCAGATTGCCTATACTTTACAGAGTAACCCTTTAACTGTGATGAAATTGTCTGACAGTTTGAGCAAAACAGAGGTGTTAAAGACCTGCCAAGCCAGAGAAGACGTCGTAAGACGACAAGAGGGCAAAACTTGGTTATGATACGCCAGGATATTATTCGGAACTTCATAATCTCATTGTAAAGTGTTCTGCAGTTATACGAGCGGAAGGTGGCCATACGCGTTATTAATGTAAATTTGTACTTAGTTGGTGCCAATATGCTAAAAGAAGTCAATTATTTTTTAATTTATTCTACGTTTTGCTAATAAATGATATACTAATAGATGATCATTTTATACAAATTTTATATCAAGAGCTTACACATAAACCCAGTTATGTCCAAATATAAAAGCGTACTTAGAAAAGTTATGAAGTGTACTTTTTAAAGTCTTGTAATATTTCACACATTCCATTATACCTGTAGATAACCTGTTAAATGAAGTTCAGATACATGTACTCTGTATGTTCTTTTGTTTTCAAGTTAAAAGCTACTCATTCACAGATTTAAACTTAAATTTTACTTGTCTTGAACTCTAAATAAACATATTGTACGCAGTAAATATTGTTCTCATAATGTCATTTAATTGCAAATAAACAGGCATTGTAAAATAGGGTTATAATAATTATAAACGTCTATCCCGTTAGTAACAGTGTAGGTGATTTTTTTAGCTTTTAGAGCTTTTACGTCTTTCAAAGCATAATTTCGGAAACTCACAAGTGATTTTAAAACGATGAAAATGACTAAAGCTAGGAACGAGTAGCTCAAAAATTAAAATTGATGGAACATCATTGACCTTTTCATAAAAATACAAATTAAAAAAGACATTTGCATAGATAATATTAAAGGAAAAATAAAAACATAAATATTGTACTGTTTTAAAGTAAAAAATTAAAGATCTACTTATACATTTCATATAACAATGATATAAGTCATGTTGAATAATACAGTCTAACCTGAATATCGTCCTTCTGAATTTATTGGCTGTCTGTACAAAACCACATTAAATTGTCCCACCCTTTAGTTACAACAGTACAAAAGTTTCCCCTTATTCATAAATCATCTATCTGTATAAAGTTTATTTTGAAACTGCCTATGGTTTTTTATATACAAGTTAGACTGTAACGAATACATTGCAATGCTCTATACTACATTATATTAAACTACACTACGATGTGTTTCGTTATATTACGCTACACAACAATACACTACACTACACTACACTACACTACACGACACTTCACTACACTGCACTGTACTACACTACGCTACGCTTCGCTACGCTACACTACGCCGCTTTACACTATACTACGCAACGCTACACTTTGCTGCAATATACTGTACTACGCTACGCTACGCTACACTACGCCGCGTTACACTATACTACGCAACACTTAACTTTGCTACAATACACTGTACTACGCTACGCTACGTCACACAACACTACTCTACGCTACTGGACAAGACACAAAATAATCAAGTTTAACACAAGTCCGTATCTCGTCCATTACTTGTTTATAAAAAAGACATTGTTACCATCCTTATCATGCTGCACGTGGTCAAAAGTTACCATCCTCATCATGATCCACGTGGTTAAAGTTAGTAAAGATTAAAAGTTGTTGTACCATTGGTCGCCATTACAGTATGAATTCGCTATAAGATCACATTAGATAAACAAAATCGTGCAATTTTTGACGATCTTTCAGTCCTAGATGTTTCTTCTGAGAAGAAAAATGTCCGAATTATTTATGCTAATTTACTTTTTAAACTAAGGATTTAAATTTTTACAAATAGCTGAACTTAACTGGAAAATGTTCAGTCTCGACTCTAGGGTACATTCTGCAGATAAAATACATTCGAGAAATGTCTTGTCTTATTTCGCGATTATACGAGCTCGTTTTCGTACTGAGGTTGCATACACTTTTCCGCACGACCCATGTCACAAAGTACAGTCTGTGCTTCCAAATATTTAAGTAGGTCATTGCGATGGTTCGCAATTCTGAATACCCTTATACCGTTGTATTTTGTATCAGTGCAGTTATTGTCCAAAATATTTGTAATCGTTTTATAGACATATCCTCAAGTTTGATTTCAATACAATTATCCATTTTCATGGAATTTAGATATAAAGTCTAATCGACTCTCAAACACGTTATCACCATCATCATCACACAAATTCTGATACAAATTAAATTTAAATCTTTTCACAATTTCTTTTGAAGTTATACGCTGCAGCAATACATGATTTATAACGTATTCGTATGTAGATATATGCAAGCTATTTAAGCGCATCGATTCCAAGTTTTGCAACCGTTTAATCGCCTTAAAAAAGAGAATTCTTGGGAACGATGTATGTAAAGAATATTAAAAAAAGATCAGATTACATTCTGAAAAATAACACTTGATTCTTCAACAAGTTAAGTATCAACGAGATATTTTCATATGAACAATAACGCTTATAGAACCGCGATTACAACGCATTGTCTCCCTTGGACAATCAAAATGTACATGCTCCGATGAAAACCACTAAACGTGTCTGCTAAAGTTTGCAATATATCACAAACGACTTATATATCAATACCACGATGAAAATCACGAATTAAAGAAAAGTCCCGGCTTATATGTTAATTATACTTATTCTAATAGTTTGTTTGTATTCTAGACATCAACCGATTCAAAATGCATTGACTAGTTTAACGCGTTCATTCTCTTTGGTAACAATTGCCAACTAAATTTTGAAATATGCGCTCTTACTGCTGTCGTAAGATAGAGGTTATAGCGGACCTTTAAAATTTACCAAGGGATGTGTCAGAAATGTTTAAATGGGTCCTTTCCTCTCCTCGGTCCTTTCCTCTCCTGGAGCCATTCCTCTCCTATGTCTATCTGTTGAAAGAGAACTCAGCAATACATTGGGATCGGCCTAGGCGTTTCTTTACTCGGAACATAAACGGTACGCTCTTTAGATAGTTGATGGCCGCTTTAGATGATTTAACTGATATTTCAGCATCTTCCGAGGTTTATATTTGTTTTTGTTTTCTGAAACGTTGAAACTCTTCCAGTTAAGGATTTCCCTTAAGTTATCTATTCCCTTTCCTGTTGTTTGATTCATGTTGATTGCCGTCCTATCAAATTGTGCATTTTGAATTTAATATTTTCTCTCATTCAATCATCCAAGGTTTGTTCAAGTGAGTCAAAATTAACATTCCTTTGGATATTTGTTTCAGTCTCTTGAATATAATCAGAAAAAGTTAATCCTTGTCAAGATCGTTGACTGTTGGATGTAGAATGTGATTGCTGTATGTACGTATCCAGGATGTAAATGAACATTGACTGTTAAAATTGGCACAACTATCTGAAATCCCTAAATTGACAAATTATGTTGCTTCATCACAAAGTTTGTTGATTGATGTTCCTTGTCTTCTTGTCTCACTTCTGGAGTATCTTGTTGCTTGTCTTGTGAGTCAAGAGTTCACATCTACAAAATGTCAAGCAGTTATATACCACAGTATAAGGAAGTAAAAGTTGTTGAGTTTCTAATGTACAGCTAGAATATTCCACAACGTCATGTTAGACAACTCATTCACGTTCATCTGAATTCTGGTTTCCCTGAGCTCGCAACCTTCTAAACATCAAATGGTTAGACACGTTTTCAGATTCTGAAGAACTTGTTAGCGTGTTGAACTCCATAGCATGTACAGCATTGTAATAGGATTCAATCAATGAGAGCTTGATTCATTGTCAGCATGTCGAAATAATGTTGAAACGGCAACTTTAAGGTGGGCTTCGTTAATGTAAATTTTGCGTATAGTAAAAGACAACTAAAAACCGTCACGACCATGTTTTGCATCTTTAGCACTTAGGAAATAATTGGTAGACTGATCTTCATGGTTTCGTCTTATTTTTCTTATTTTACTCATGCTGAGTAACGTGTTCTTAATTGTTAGACATGTGGTCGACTCTCCTGAGTTTATCGTCAAAGTAAACATACTATGTAACAATCCACATGAAGTATTGTCAACTTCGCTTGCTGATAAAGTTAAATCTAATATATTGTTCTCTATTATATTATAGTAAATGATAATTGATAAATAACATAATGTTCCAATAATTGAATCTATATATGGTTTGATAGTTATTCAAAAGTTTGGATTGTTGAGCACATGTGTTGTTATGAAATATTCCGTTGATTCAGAATATATATATATCCGTACGGTCTATATAATTATATGCAAGTAAAAGCGTTATTCCTTTAAGCCACTAGTGTCAATAATTGTATTTCAGATCCATTAAATCTTTGATTACAAATATAACTTTTAACTTATAGATGATTTCAATGGTTCAAGTTTCTACAACACATTATTAAATGTCTCACTACTCTATTGTGCATTCGGTACTTTGATTTAAATGTTTAAGTTGAAAAAAGTTTAGTTCCTTGATTCAAATATTATCAACACATTATTAAATGTCTCACCACTCTACTGTACCTTCAGTACTTCGATTTCAATGGTCCAATTCATAATGCTTTAGTCCATCGTACATCAACACATTAATACATGTCTGACTACTATCTGTGCATTCAGTACTTTGATTTAAATGTCTCAGTTAATTATATTTTAGTTCCTTGATTCATGAACACATTTTAATGTCTCACTACTCTACTGTGCCTTTAGTACTTTTATTTCAATGGTTCAGATAATAATGCTTTAGTCCTTTGTTACATCAACACATTAATAAATGTCTCAGTAAACTACTGTGCATTCAGTCTTTTGATTACTAATGCAGTAAGTTAACATCCATAATGTCTCTATTTATGAAGTTCATTCAGTATTCTGATTTCAAATTGTGTTACTTTTAATTACGATTTTCAATGTTTCAGGTAAATGAATTTTTACTTGTTTAATCCAAAAAATTTCAACATCAAATACCAGGACAAATGTCACAAATATCTATCATTAGATTTTAATGATAATGTTACTGTGCATTCAGTGCTTTGATAAATCGACTTTAAAGTTAGTCTGGCCTTTATTAATGTCAATTAACTTGTATATTTATATATTCCAAACAAGAATGACGTTGTCAAACTGATGATATATGATGTAGAGTCCATATTGATATGAAGAATCATATGTTCCATACAAGAATATTGTTGGCTATCTTGCTGTTACTAAAATGATACCTGCTAATATATACTCTATTCTGTTGATGATTTACATTTATAGCTTGAGGACATACTACATCTTGTAATATAGTTGTACATGTCTTAACATCATCTGATACTTGATATATCTTGTTTTCTGTGGAGGAACATATTAAACTACTCCCATTATCTAAGACAGCCATTCCTCTAGCACCCTTGACATCACATCTAGATATTATATTACAGTTATAATCCATCATGGTTATCTTGTTGTTATTTTGATCAGAGACATAAATGTATTGATTGTTACATTGTACATAATATGGTATAGAGAATATATCTTCACCTGATGCATCTGTGGTCATTGATTTGATCACTTTACCTTTCATATCAAGTATTTCAAGTTTACTAGGAGGACAGTATGTAACAATAAGTTTATCTTGATGATAACATATACCATGACATTTACCATTGGTATTTATCCTATGAGACTTCTTCATGTTGTTAGATACTGTAACAAACTGTATATATTGTCCACCAGGTATGGTGACAGCAACTTCTGTTGTAGATATTGTTGTTATATCCCAGGGATAATATTCTAGTCTGAGTGTTGATGTAACTAATTTACTTTGAATATCTAGTAGTTTAATGGACTTGTTGCGATAGTCAGTGAGTCCTAATATACTAGGAGTAATTTCGGTCATTCCTGTGATCCAACAATAAAAAGTTTCATCTCCACTTGTCTTCACTAGAATTTCATCCATGTTTGTTGGTTTAATGGTTGTTTGTGGTTGTCTTGGTTGATAATCAGTACTTGATGTAGACGGTAAATGAACTTGTTGACTTGTAGGTTTGATAACTGTATGGTTAGGACTTTGTGATTGTTTGTTTAACGGGGTTGTAGGTATTACCTTTTGTTTTGATAATATCGTACCAAGTGCGTTCTCCGCTTCAAGAATCTGCTGTATCGTTGTATTTGGTAAAAACTGGTATTCATCAGGGTTATGGTGGCTTTCCATTGACTGTAGACTGTCCTCATATTTGTCTAGATCTGTTTTGGTCTGTTGTAATTCTATAAATAGTTGATTTTGCTGTTTTGATTTGTTCATTTGATCCAGTGTATCTTTTTTCAATTTAGCATCTGTTTTCATAACTTCACAGTTTGTTCCTGTGGTTTTTACTTTGTTGTTAAGTTGTTCCGTTAAATCAGTAATCTTCTTGGTAATTTCTTCTTCCTGGGTATCAAGTTTTCTGTTGATGTCATTTCTGTATTTCTTTAAATCCGACAGTGCTCTGTTTAAAGAATCTATTGTCTGTTGTGTATCTTGAGATATTCCATACTTAACTGAGTCACACTTAACCTCTATTGATTGTGTTCTAGCAATTATCTCCCGTAAGATATCGCTATTCAGGACAGGTTTCGAGATATTAGGAATATAATCAACTTTACAAGGCTTAGTGTGATTCAAAGTGACACAAACACTGCAAAGTGTCATCTTGTGATCATTGCAGTAAAACTTGATATACTTCTCGCTATGTTTTCCACACGGTGTAGTAAGACTGTCAGATGGTCCTTCATCTACCGTCGTGTCTGTGTCATCGAGTGTTTGTGTTGTTGGCATGGAACTTGAATCCAATAGTTTGTGATGTCTACTTGGTCTCAATTTCTTGTGGTTAACATAGCACATTGAACAAAGATGTTCATCACAATCAGTACAATATCCAAAGACTTCTTTTGCTATATTATCAAGATGGCAAGGTTTGCACACAAGATCATACAAGAAGTCTGATTCCTTTATACTTGATTTCATTTGATTCTTGCTTGAAGTAGCCATTACTAGAAATACAAAATTATTATTATTGTTATTATTATTTATTGTTGTTGTAGTGTGGTGATGGTGTTTAAAGTAGAACATAATTAGTCGTAGATGTTTTGAACACTTTCAATTTAGCGTACCTGTGGAGGTAAATGTCATTATTTAAGAACATATTATAAGATATACACAAGTATTCCGAGAATCGAATCGAGTTAACCGTGTTGAAAGGCAGCAAGCTTGTTTTCAATATACAACTACTCTGTTATTACATTTTAATGTAGCTTATTATCTTTGAAGTGTAATTGAGAACACACTGTGACACTAATTAGATAACTTCAATCTTATACGAATCAATAGTTACAATGATGAGTGATAATTTTGAGTGTCTGTTATGATAAATATTGGTAATGCATATGTCATACACTGATGTAATAACTAAGGCAATACTTATACGCATTAATCGAACGGTTAAAAGTAAAAAGAATAATTGTAACGATCACTGTATTAGATTTTCGTATAATCAAAACTTAAATGGTTAGTTTTACTAAAATCAAATTGACTAGATATGATATGTCACACACAAACTTTGATAGTACAGATTTGTACTTATATAGTAGATTATCATAAATTTGTCAACAAGTGTTAGTTTGACATTAGATCGTCATATGTATAACGTGGAACATCCTAAATATTGTTAATGATATAATTATATGATATATATGAAAAATTGTCCTTGATTTAAGCAATCGTGTCTTAAATATTGTTTGCAAAAGAAATTCATTGTTTAGTAATTAAACCAAATATTACATCAAAGAACCATCAACAAATATTCTTAATCTTTGTAATTTATCTTGTACAATGTACAACAAGTATTTGATTAGATAAGTTATTGTGCTTAACATTCGTTCAGTAACACTCAACCTACTCTCTATTTTTTTCATGACTATATTTTTTCAACGTCGCATTCCACACACACACATATATATATATATCATAAATACGACGGCCAGCTCTTCCTACTACAGGTTTCCTGGTCACATTTTTATCATCAGTTTCAACTTACCCTACCACGAGGCCGACAACTCATGTATAGGGTATGACCTGCCGCGGACGGGCTCGAACGCGCGTTCTCTAGATTCAAAGTCTGACATACTAACCGCTCCGCCACGGCCGCAGCTGGCATGACTATATAGATGCACAAGGTTGTATTCAGCACTAAGCATAAACAATTGCAATTGAAATGAAGGGAAACAATCGTAGAATTTATTTTACGAATAATCCAATG
Organism: Mactra quadrangularis; assembly: GCA_025267735.1. Taxonomy (NCBI): domain Eukaryota; kingdom Metazoa; phylum Mollusca; class Bivalvia; order Venerida; family Mactridae; genus Mactra; species Mactra quadrangularis. The sequence goes on along the minus strand of CM046295.1, from coordinate 22,630,228 downwards.
TATGCAGTTTCTACCCACAAATCGAACCCAAGGTTCCAAGAATAAATATCTTAATAATATGCGGTAGCGACAAAGCCCACAGGAATAGTATGGAATATTTGAAATAGACAGAAAAGATATATATGAATTTTGATGAACACCTGTAAAATTATGTTTATTATCAAGATTACTATTGTCAAATGTTTGCTTTAATATTGTTATTTCATCATGTATATTATGAAACGTTTTAGATACTTTAAATGTTAAATTTACAAGTTGGTATTTGAATGAGTGGGCGGATCGAAATGTAAAAGGCAAAAGCAATTTAATATTAAATTATTAAACCTGATTTTTTATCATTTATTTGAATGTTAACTTCATAACCTTGGTATAAAGTCTATATTATCTCCGCTAGTAATTAGATATAGTTTATATAAAGTTTGTTTAATAAATGAAAATATTGCCCACATAGCACAAGTTTAAATTAAAAAATAATACAGCACAGTATAAAATACTGTAAATGCAATACATTCATTGTGCTAGGACATATTTTCATTTATTAAGGATATCAAAAAAAAAGGAAATGCGAATTTCTCTGTTTCCATTGTGGTCCTTAAATAAATAAATACATAACCTTAGCAAGGCACACATTGTCTGTTTCCTCTAACGTAAAGTATTAAAAAATATACATAAGTAAGCGGCTAAAAGAATTATCACAGACAGGAATAAATATCAAAAAGTTGTATTAGAACTTGGTAAAATAATGTTTTTTGACTAATGTTTTAAAAGTGTCATAATTCGTAGAATGTTTAATATCACGTGGTAATTGATTCCACAGTTTACAGACATTGTAAGCAAATTATATTATTACAAAGCCTTTTACAAATGGTATTTTAAAACAATATAAAGATCTTAATTTAGTACTATTGTTATGGACTGAACTGGCTAAAATAAAATGTTCATGTAAATAAGATTGGAATATATCATCAAATGTTTTGTAAACATTGTTAAGAATAATTTGATTCACTGTCTAATGGTACCCAATTCAAATCAGTAAAATGATCACGAGAGATGTGTTGTCTGCAGTCTAAGTTAAAACAAATTTCATAAATAATATTTTGAGTGATTTGAAGTCTATTCTTAAGATTCTGTGAAATACTGAAAAACTAGACAGAGCAGGCATAATCCAAATGCTTTTTAGTATAGGGTGATAGAAATTTAATTATAGATTTAGTACTACAGCATTGTTTACATATTCAATGATTATAAACAATTGTTAAAATTATTCTATTTCTGAATCAACTGACTAAATAGGTATTGGTGTAAAGGGTAGATTGGAAATGGGTTACAAACTAATACAATCTATTTCTGATAAGTACTTTCATGTTTACCGTTCAACATATTGATATAATGTAATTAACAGGTACATTGTAAACATGTATAGGATAACTTGAGGTAAACCCAACGATAACATTCTCACACGTGGTTAAAATCTTTTTATATGATAATTTTAGTACATGGTAAATTATTAACCATGACCAACGTTATCACTTAAGCAAAATTGTTATGGATAGAGTGTCGGACTTCAATATTAGATTTCGTGAGTTCAAATCTCAGATTTTTAAATTACATTACTTCTTTTAAGGGCAGCGCTATTAAACAAAGTCCAGTTAATTATTGCCTGATTTTAAATGTCAGTATTTGTATATTTGTTCAATTCACTCACAAAAAATGGCGCTAATTTCACCCAAAGTCACTAGAGGATAACCTTCGTTTGTCTTTCTATCTCTTTTTACTTTTAACAACTCAAACGAGAGTAATAGGCTGGATTGTGCACAAAGGTGTTACTAAAATAATGAATCAAAGAATATACATTGTATATACAGCAATGATTAAGAACCAGGACATGAACACATGAATAAAGGGGTATGCTATATTATTAGTACAATTAGAGCAGAGATGAGATGAAAAGAATGTTATAAGATAGTTCACGATCAATACATCACAAATACACTTACAATAAATTAAAGGGAACATCGATAAAACAAGTATTCTGGTACACCTACATATTTTAAGGAATGAAAACAATGATAATAAAAAGAGTGAAACTGATAAAAACAATGGAGTAGGATTTAGTACATGACGTTTAAAGATCCTGTCATGAACCGGTCCAGCGTAGGCGTAGCAAAATGATGTATGGGAGACCCTTCCAAATTAACCATGGATCTAATTCCAATTGTCCGTCTCCATCTGCCTTCTTCCCTAACAATATGTTAGATTGCAGGGCTCAACATAAATTGAAATGAGAGTTAACAATTATATTAATCATAATCATTGACTCTCAGAGACGTCGTGATATAAACATAAAAACATAACAAAGGATGATTATAAAAATGAAAATTGATATAATTAGGTACATAAATGGCACATACCGTAAAATCTTCAAATATATTGTTTTTATCAACGTAGATCTTCAATATTAAAATGATGAGAAGTTCAGTTACTGCCTTGGTGTTGGTTTTGCTTCTGTTTGTCCTCACACTTTGACTGATGAACGTTGTGATATCAGATGACAATTTTGTGCTATAAACAAATTATTCAACATCTCATTTGAATGTTAAGGTCATTCAAATTTGTATCCGTACTAGTGAACACAATGAAGTTAACTTATCGAATCATGTAATCATAAAAAGTCAAGTTCATCAAATGATATGTAAACTCTTACTAATCAAATTTATAATCAATTTAATTTTTTACAATGACCTTATATATTATTTAATGACCTTACGGTCAATATTTTATTGAAAAGCTTTCAAACAAAAACTTTTTCATGTGTATACCGGTTATCGGCAAAAAGTCCGAACTTACCAGACCGTGGTATTAACAATTTATGACGGTATAATATTAAAATATTTATTTTTAATTTGAAAGTATACTTTCACTAGTAGCTTTTAACGGCCCAATTCGCCATCAGACCAACTTCCTACTAAGCTAAATGGCTGAGATATCCATTAAGACATAATATGATGCGCAACACGAGGAAAGTGCACTTAAGCTCTTTGCGTCGTTTGCGGTTAACGTCACAAACGTTATCGAGGTCAATTTTAGCGTACACTTGTCAATTCAGTGATTATTGCATTGTTTATACTGACGGTTTAACTGGCTCTCTTGCGTTATTTAAAGGTAATAAATTTATGCTCAGTAAAATATGAATGACTAAGTATCAATGTTTCAAGAAATCTATCACAAATAGAGCAAAAAATAAAGATTGTTGACCGTCATGAGTTTTTTTTTATACAACTTTCGTGAACGTGCCGTGCCGCCGTGTGGTGTTGACTCTTTTAAAATTAAACTTGTTACTTGACGTTTAAATATTCTGTATTATTTGTGCTTTAAAATTGGATTGCTTAATAGATAAGCAACAATAATTAGATTTTTGCCGGAGAATAACACGCATAATTTCGGTACAATTGATTTAATTTACGATAGATACAGATTCTACACGCGTCGCCATCTAATTGTTCACTCGTAATTACGGCTATACATGCACACCCCTGAATACAGCACACGCTATAATGTTAAATGCGGACTTGTACTTTTAATTCTGATTTTTGATTCAGTTCATCGTATAAGCTTTGCTTGATTGGGAAATTTTGTGAATAGGTATTGCAAAAATGGCGTCCATTTCTGAACTGAAATATCCTTTGGTCTTTTAGACTTTTAGTTTAGATCTGCTTTTTCTTAGACACATGTGCATCGAATGCAAACATGTATCAACCATTATATGATATTGCTCTTGAATTGCTGTCGTTTATACTTAGAAAGGTCATTTAAATTAAATTATGGAATTTGTTACCAAATTATTGTTCACCAGTCTGTAGGCCTACTTTAAACAGCAACTCCAGTTGTCACAATGCACCTAAATAGATTTGGTCTGGTTAACTATCGGCATTCATAATTATTTTCATCTTTGACTAGCTCTAAATAATATTATTAAAATATATTTAAATTTTATAATCTATATTTTCATGATCATATGGCCAACAAAAACGCAACGTTCAACATGACGTCACTTTTATTTTGGATCGAGTATTGAATTTCAAATCGCCGTAGCAACGTCATTAATTGAGATATTTTAATAAATTATACATTTTTGGAAACTACATTGACCATAAGGGCCCTTTTCTCACGTTGCGCATCATATTGTGAAGCTGTTATACACTCCTATGACTTTAAGTAGGCAAGTGAACAAATATTAAAATGATTTGGATTAATAATTTTAATATATTTTTATTATCAAGATTACTATCTAAAATTGTTTGTTTTATATTTGATAATATTATCAAGTATAATGTGGAACGTTCTAGATATTGTCAAGGCTATTATATGAAAATAATTCAACATAATGAGCGGGCGGATCTAGAGATTGTGGTTGAAATGAACTACAATAATTCAATATGGGATACAACATATTTTCGGTTAATGTATTGCTAACTACACTTTTTTGAAAATCGTACATTGAATAATCTAGTGAATTACAGTTTTTGAAATTATTCATCTTGATCACAATGAAGACAAAAAAAGCCATATAATAATATTCTAATCAGTCTTCCTAGAACTAACCCTCCTCTGCCCTTTATCCTCCACATATAATTTGCTATTTTTGGATACTGGCTCGACAGTTTGTCATCAAGAGTGAACTGTGGTAATAAGTCAACAACATTGACCTTAGTTGTATTAACACTAATACAATACAAAGTGTTAGACAAAAATAACATTGATAAAGTAAATACGTGTACATAGACATTAATCATACCGTATAATCTTCAAAAATGATGTTTATAAATGTAGCTCTTTATTGACGGGTCGATGTTTGTTGTGCTTCAGTTTGTTCTCCAACTTTGACTGATGACGATAGTTGTATCACGTGATGATTTCGTTCTATAAATAGATAATAAGGATATGTTATTTGTAATTTTAATTTGTTGACATTTAACATGGTTACCATAATACTGATTACAAAGTTGATAACGTATCCGATCATATCCCTAAATTAAGCCAATAATGATCATACCATCATCATCTTATAGAAACGCCCTCAAAAAGATATTTGTGTAGTATACCGGTTACCGTGGAATAAAAATCTGACAGTACCATACTACAGTATCATCGCAGACTACAGGTTTTGTATCATAGTGGCCTAATTTATTGCAAATATTAGTCAGAGACTGACAGCTTCTCTATTTGATACAGAACTAGTATTTCTTGACCAAGAACGACACACTTATCAAGAATAGATTTTGCGTTGGAATCGAATCCATGATCCATGTATTTGTATTTAAACGCTAAAGACGATATGAACCATCAAAGACATCAGTCAAATTTTGATATGGTATAAAACTGATCATAAAAAAGGATTATTCATCCATATACGAGGTTGGCGTTTTATAAAAAGAAGTAAATATCCGTTTGATCAACAGTAGCGAAAATAAAATGCAGCGTTTACTAATATTAAATAAGTAACGTAGGTTTTAAATACAATGTACAAGTTAACTTTAAGATTAATATCTAAAGTATTTACTGTAACTCTAAACATTGTATCAAGTGTAATGTAGGACGTCCTAATTTATGACAAGGTCATAATTTAAGGAAATAGTAAGGGTCGGGAAAAATATTTGAATATTTGGATCAGAGTAATCGAATATTGAAAATCGAATACGAATATTCGAAATTCTCATCACTAGAAAAGCTTTTCAATTCTTGCCACATCAGTTGCAATTAAAATCGTAGTTTAAGAAGCATGTTTATAGTTGGCACGATTGATTACACATGTCAATTACGTTATTGTTATGACTCCCAATTTACTGTACAAAACCTTGGTTATATACAGATCATGAAGGATATATTCAAGATGCATTAAAACTCCAGATAATGTTTATTCAATATGAACTGAAGTAGCATTGTATTCAAATAAACAAAATTAGACATGGACATCGCAATATAAAGCACTGACATACTTAGAATCTTTTTTGGCTTCATAAAAACGAACATTCGAATATATTCCAAAATTAAAAACGAATATTTGAACATCAAAATTTGTATTTGTTCCCAGCTTAGTGAAATCAATCAGTTTATTTGATTACATGAACTATTCTATAAGTAAAAGGATTTCTTCACCACTCTACAGTTTGTTCTTTATATACTGGGCTAATAGCCTTTAATTGGGAACGAAGGGTAATTGTGGTGATAACCGTTATGTAATGAATAAGTTAGACATATCATATAACTAAGGCAATATATATAAGTTAATTACCTTATCGTCAAAGTATATGTTTTTGTGAGAGATCTCTAAATAAGATATTCATAAAATACATTTATAGTTTTCGAAAAGTAGTATTTGAATACATATGCTTTACATATAGTATGATTTTTAGAGTGTATAACTTTATCATCAAGCAATTTCAACGAGATTACTTTATATCTAAATAAATTATATATATAATTTGATGAACGTTCTTAATATGTTAGTTTATTTTGTTTTTATTTGCTTTAAAACGTTGTTTCATTTATATTGTGGCGGTCAAACGACAAATATATTGAGTAATAACCATGAACCTATTTTACTTATAGCTTGTTAATGATGATAAGATGAGACATTATTTACATAGAATATCATTTAATTTTGTATCAAGTGTTATTCTAAACGATCTCAATCAAGATTACAATTATTAAGTGTTTGTTTTATATCTGATTATAATATCATGTATAGAGTCGAACGTTCTAGATATTGTAAAACATTTTACAGAATATAAAAAATTATATGAGCGGTGGATCCAGATATTAAAATCAACTTTAATACGATAATACATACTTGTATATAAACTGTTACTTATTTCATTTTTATGTCAATAATGATAATAAAAATAACAGAATTTCATTGCTTTTATTGTACAATGTATCAAACAAGCATGTAAAAAATGAGAGTAAAAACTGGGATAAACAAACATTACTCACTGAATGACAGCAAACCGTTTATCTAGAAACTCTTTGTTATGGAATCATTGCATGGGAGAATCTGGCGGGGTTAGAATGGTGAATACCCCCCTGAAATTTTCAAAATGTACCCAAGCATGAGTATACTTTTTAACTAAAATTCATTTTAAGCAGCATGAAGCAATTTTTCTCTTTGCCTAACATAGGTCTAAGCGTAATTCTGCAAATAGTGTGTAAAGTTGTAGTGGTTCGATAGTTTTGAACCCCCTAGAAAAAGTTTGGACCCCCCTATAGAAAAAATATTTGGATCCGCCCTTGCACAGATCAGTGTGTTATATTGTGTACATTTAAAATGAGAGTAAATAAATTTGACCAATATCTGCAGTGTTTTTACTGTGATGTCACATGGTCACAACACGATAGTTATAATGGGCATTGCACATCCTGATGTTATGAAAATAACGTTCATATCATAATTTACTATTAATCTATCTATCTTTTTGTGAAATTTTGACCACCGTAGGACATTTTTATTAATGTAAATCTAATGGTTGATTCATGTAGCTGGATGCCTCCCTGAAATCGTACTGGGGATGTATAAAATCTAAGTCGCGTTTAAGTCCGTAATCCAGGCCAAATGTCAACTAGTTCCATTTATTTTTAATTAGACCCTATGCTCTATATACTGATATTTCAAGAATTCTATCGGTAAAGTGGAGAATTTCTTTGTTGGAAACTAATGTATTATGATTAAACATTATTTTTATGATAAATGAGTGTTTGATTACATAATTACTTCCTTGTTTAGCCTTTTTGTCGCGAAAATAAATGACAATAAAAAATAATTTACAATAGCTCAACTAGTAGAACTACAGTTAGTGTTAAAAGTTTAAATCTACTTGAACTGTGTTTATTGATGCTTCGTAACGTTTGTAAGAGAAATTTAATACTCGATATGGTTAAAATAATGTCACAGTAGTGTAAAATTAAGGACGAGTGGTATAACTGTTGTTAAAGATTTTTTTCACAAATGTGGAAAACTTTTGAAAAGGCAGTTTAGTATTTAATTCATGTTGCTGGATGATTTACTGAGCCACATAGAGAATATTTTTTAAACCTATTTTGTGATAAAAATGTGTTATTTAGGTCAAAGGTCAACAAAGTGCATTTTCTTATTATCAAAGCTATGTGACCATTGTACAGTGTATTACTTGTAAAAAGTAAATTTATAATAGAAAACTTTATAATTACTTTCAAATTGTTCAAAAGATTGTTTGATGCGCTTGGTTACATGATTACGTCCCTTTATGTAATGTTTGTCGCGTAAATAGGTAAAAAACAGCTTCCAGCTAACTCAGTAGGTAGCACGCTAGTCTGCTGATCGCGAGTGTTTTATTTCTATTCCTTGGCAAAGCATACGTTCATGGAGTTCATGAAATGATTTCTATGGAAATTCTCCCACCCACCACTGATTCTTAATTATGTCAGTCACTAACAAAAGTACGAGCCTAGTAACTGGTAGAGAGCTTAATCCAGAGATTAAGCTTTTCTAGGACGGCAGTGATATGACCATAACGATGTGCTGCAATGGCGTTGGACCCAACACAACGGGTAAATACATTATAAATCAACCCTAACATGACAAAAATTGAGTTAAGAACATATTTTGATTTCTATGTAATGTTTGTAAAATGTATCACAATCTAAATGGTGCAAATCCTAAACATATAGTTTCCAAAAAGACAAAACAGGATTAGCACAATCTTGTATGTCACAACCACACCCAAACACGCATACTTGGCCAGCTTTATGTGATCAAAAATGTTTGCAAAAGTTTGGTCTCATTATATTACGCCTTAAGTGGACAACAATATGAACCAAAATAGAGTTGTTTAGAGTTCTTTTTATAACGAAGAATGCTTATATATTTGTACAATATGCTTATACAAAAAGGCACTAAATGGAGCTTATTTTTACCCAAGTCTCATGATGATGTCATTTTTACCATGGATTATATCATACACCATGAATTAATTCTATTTCTCCGTCGCCAGATGTCTTTTTGTCCCACAAATCCATATCAGAAAGCAGGACTCAGCCAATTGTATTTGAGATTCAACAGTGATAATAAATATTTGACCATTAACACACAGAGGCGTAGTGTTATTAAAATATAAATACAGACAATAATTGCATTAAAATGAATATAATACAAGCAATAAATTACACATACCGTTGTTTGTAGAAACGTAGATCTTCAATGTTGAATTGATGGGATAGGGCAGTTATTGCCTTGATGTAAGTTGTGCGTATGTTCGTCCTCCCACTTTGACTGCTGAAGATTGTGATACCACGTGACAATTTTGTTCTATAAATAGATGATTTAGTATCTGATTTAAATGTTAAGGTCATTCATATTTGTATCCGTAATAATAAACTCATTGTTGATAACTTATCAGGTCATATGACCAAAATCTGTCAAGTTTTTAAAGTGATATGTAAACTATTATTAATGAAATTGATTTCAATATTATAAACCGTATACTTCATTTAATTTCCATATGATCATCATCTCATAAAAACAATTCAACCAATTATATACAGACTAACTAGAAAGTTGAAATGTTGCCGTTTAATAATAAATGGTTGTATCATATCGCAAGTTTGTGTTTGATAAATTATTATTTCGACCGTAGCTGCCCACTGCCCTGTTCTAAATCTGAGGAATTTCAAAATGATCTAAGCGGCCGTCCATCTATTTTAAACATTATTATGTTGTAATATTGTAATTCACTGCTGATTTTTGCAAAGCAAATTGAAATGTACAGTGATTGTAGAAATAATAGATTAATTTTGTTTAATAGATGTAAAATATCTTTATTATCAAAATTACTATCTACAAGTGTTTGTTTTATATATGAAATATTATCACGTATGATAGTGTGGAACGTTCTAGATATCGTCAAGGTTATAATATAAAAATTGTCATTGGTATGAGCAGGCGGATCCGAAAACTGTGGGCGAAATAAATTTGATATTAAATCTTGGATTTGATTTTGTGTTTACATTAATAAATAATCTAGTGATAAATACAATGTAGAAATGACCAAGACACGTGAATTATGTATATATATAGCAACATAGTCGATTAGACAACACAGTAAAGATAAAAAATACAATGAAAACAAGTTTTTTTATTTAATTCTTTCTTCTTGATCTCAGTAAGGTCAAAACAAAACAAAAATAATCACATTCTGATTATTCATTCCTCTGGTACATGCTTCTCTGTCATAAACAGACATTCTTTACTTATATTGAGCAATTTTAGCATACTAGCTCGACACATTGTCAACAACAGTGGTATAATGTCAACGATATTGGCCTCTAGTGTATTAATACAAAAACAATACAAAAAGGTAGACAAAAAACATTGAAAATGTAAATACATGTACATACATTTTAAACATACCTTGTAATCTTCAAAAATGATGTTTATATAAATGTAGCTTATTATTGACTGATTGATGACATAGTACACTGATTGTCTTGATGTTTGTTGTGCTCCAATTTGTCCTCCCACTTTGACTGATAACGATAGTGATATCACGTGATGAATTTGTTCTATAAATAGATAATACGGATATCTGATGTGTAATGTTTATATGTTGACATTTTACATTTTTACCCTAATACTGATTACAAAATTGATAACTTATCCGATTATATCACTAAACTAAGACAGTTAATAATCGTACGATCATCATCCTATAGAAACACTTTAAAATACGGATGTGTAGTATACCGGTATACAAGTTACCGCAGAACAAAAGTCTGACAGTATCATCCCACAGTATCATCACAGACTACCGGCTTTGTATCATGGTGTCCTTACTTATTGCAAAATATTAGTTAGAGACTGACAGCTTCTCTATTTGATACAGAGCTTGTATTTCATGACCAAGTACCACAAACTTACTAAGGATACATTTTGTTTGGGAATCGAACCCACAGCCCATATAATTGTATTCTCTCGCTACAGACTTGAAAAGTCAACGTATACGTAAGGGTAGCATTTTATATAATTTTGAATGTCGATCCGTATAAGGATATTAATGTGTTACGTCATTGCATTATATTTAAAAATAAACTGACCGTGACCATCGAAGGAAAAATTCGTCAGACCAACTATGTAATATTAAAAAAGAAAACTAAATTTTAGACTGTTATAATTAATATGAAGATAAATATGTCAAATATTTTATCATGTATATGTAGAACGTGATTGTTTATGACATGGTCATAATTTGAAGTTAGTCAAAGTTAAGACTTTGTTTTCTTCTACAGGGAAATATTTCACTTCCGGTTATAAACACGATGCTTGGTACGTATAAAGTCAAGATGTGTATGTAAATACTATTTAACCCTCATTAAGCAACCAGTAAAGGAAAGTGATTTGATTGGCTCCTTACAACAGGAGACCGCTTATAAAAAGTGGCTACGAGTGCATGTTATACAAATAAACAAATCTTTGGCTAAGAATTTGGATTTTAAGATGGTTTAATGTATTAGTATCATTCAGTGATAAATTATATAAGATTATGATTTTGCATAGGAAAAGTACATTGTACATATATTGTTTTCTCGATATTGAATATATTGTGGATTACCGTAATTTAGATAATTTAAATTGATAAGAAACTAGATCAAAGGTTTGCGTATGTAAACATTTATTATCATTATTTACACATACCTTAAATCTCGAAATACGTTGTTGTTATAAACATTCAATTAGATGAAATGACAATATTATTCTCTTGACTTGATATTTCATAATCGTCTTTACGTTTTCGTAAGTTTTTACACATCATATGACAATACAGAATTCCACTCACTGAATTTCTGTAGGCACAGGAATCCAAAACAGACACAACACACTGGCTTTGACTTGTTATCACATTTTTAAACAAGGATACTTTGATGGGTTTAATGGTGTTCATATTTTGCTTTTTAACGTTTCGGGCTGTTAGAAAAGACATTATCCACACTCATATAATGTGATAATGCGGTTTCACACTATAAGATGTAACTAGTATCACAAACAATCGTAAACTATTGTATATTTAGGATAAGTCAATGGCATCCATATTGGTAATCTATATACATTGGTTGTACAAATCAAACGGAAAGAAAAGGTTCCAAACAGTTAAGTTGCTGAGCGTGTTGGACTTCATAGCATATACATTGTTCTATAGAGACCTCGAAAGGTCAAAAACTACTATCAAACGATAAAAACACTGCAAAACGTTTCACAATTTTATTTTAGACATCTTCACTATTCTAGAACAGCATACTGAGTGGCGCCAAAATATGTGCTTGATTTATGTCAATAATCAGTTCTGATATTTAATCGAGCGACAGGACTATAATATTACGATCACGATTACCTCCCCTGAATTATCTCCCGAACATACTCCCCCTCGTTGATGAACCATGTTCATCAACATTTAATTACTTAAAACGATTAACGATATATAATGAGCATGCATCGATATTTGAGAGACACAGTTTCAGTATTCCTGTCAGTCGATTAAATTTACAAGAGTTTCAAAGTATATCTTACTAAATATACAGCAATGTTCATAAACAAAAACAAGAATATTAATAAGCTAACCCACCGAACCCTATGTGTAGAGAAGACAAACTTAACTATAAAGACAAAAAAAATGTCGAACGATACATTGAATTCTTTACAATTACGATCATAGCACCATCAACTTCTATTAACTATTAATATAACCTTCCATAACAAAAATTGGAAGTCCTAATGAACAATGATCCAAGCAACTATTTTGAAAAACTTAACCCACATTTAGCAAGGACGTTAAATTGTCTAGAAACCCATACTAATTCAAATAATGCTATTACGTAAATATCCCATAATTTGAACTCTTACAAAACTATCTCCAATGAAACGCAAATTTTTACATATTTTTCTTAACAAAAATTTTGCATGTATCAGTCCCGATAATTCAGCAACATCAAACAATTGTAATACTATTACTTATTACAAAAACTTACAAGAATAATAACTATTATTCAATAACATTAAACAAAAGTAATATTT